>OY482671.1:9656291-10256291 GCA_960531455.1 Urophora cardui
TTTCGCAGGTCCTCGCAAGCGAAATAAAAGTTAAAATAAAAAAAATTAGTGGAAAAATTAAACTTTTCAGAAGTTTGCGACCGAGACCCCTTGTATACTAAATTTCATGAAAATTGTTGAAGCCATATGTGAGATCCAGAACTAAAGTAGATCCGACTGCTTGGCCGTGATACCTCTACCTCTTCATGTCCTTCTCCCTCTACTTTTCTTTTTCCTTTCTCTTTATCTTTCATCTCCGTTTCCTTTCCTTTTCCTTTTCCCTTTCCTTTCCCTGTCGCTCTCCCTAACCCCTCCTTTTCTCTCACCCCCCTATTCGTTCTCCCTTCCCCTCTCCCAATCTCTCTCTCACCCTTGCCCGCTCCCATTCTATATTGGTTTCCTCTTCCTTTCCCATTCCCATTCCATTCCATTCGACTTTCTTTTTCCTTTTCATATTCCCTTTACTTAGGGAACCAGGTTGAGCATTACATCGAAGAGATCTCTATATTGAAGCCAAGATTCCTAATTTTCGGAGTCATCTATGTTCAAGTCCCCATTAAGACCTTTAATTTGATACCAATATCGCTTAAAACATTCGAGGGTCACCCGGGTCCACGTTTTGAGCCATATCCGAGGACCCGGCCTAGGCATTACAATTAAAATAGTTATATGCCCAAGTCCTCATCAAGACCTTTAATTTTATATCAATCTCGCTCAGAGACATTCGAGGGTCAACCGGATCCACGTTTTGACCCATATCTGGGGACCCGGCCAAGGTATCGCAATTAAAAGAGTTCTATATTGAAGTCCTCATCAAGACCTTTCATTTAATACCCATACCGCTCAGAGACATTAGAGGGTTATCCGGGTCCACGTTTTGACCCATATCTCGGGACCCGGCCTAGGTATCACAATTAAAAGAGTTCTATGTTAAAGTCACGATCAAGACCTTTAATTTGATACCCATATCCCTCACAGACATTCGAGGGTCACGGCCTAGGCATCATAATTAAAAGAGTTCTATGTTGAAGTCCTCATCAAGACCTTTCATTTGATACCCATGTCGCTCAGAGACATTCGAGGGTCATCCGGGTCCACGATTTGACCCATATCTCGGGACGCGGACTAAGCATCACAACTAAAAGAGTTCTATGTTGAAGTCCTCATCAAGACCTTTTATTTGATACCCATATCGCTCAGAGACATTCGAGGGTCATCCGGGTCCACGTTTCGACCCATATCTGGGGACCCGGCCTAGGCACCACAATTAAAATAGTTCTATGTTGAAGTCCTCATCAAGATCTTTCATTTGATAACCATATCGCTCAGAAACATTCGAGGCTCATCCGGGTCCACGTTTTGACCCATATATCTGGACCCGGCCTAGGCACCATAATTAAAAGAGCTCTATGTTGAAGTCCTCATCAAGACCTTTCATTTGATACCCATATCGCTCAGAGACATTCGAGGCTCATCCGGGTCCACGTTTTGACCCATATCTCTGGACCCGGCCTAGGCATCACAATTAAAAGAGTTCTATGTTGAAGTCCTCATCAAGACCTTTCATTTGATACCCATATCGCTCAGAGACATTCGAGGGTCATCCGGGTCCACGATTTGACCCATATCTCGGGACGCGGACTAAGCATCACAACTAAAAGAGTTCTATGTTGAAGTCCTCATCAAGACCTTTCATTTGATACCCATATCGCTCAGAGACATTCGAGGGTCAACCGGATCCACGTTTTGACCCATATCTGGGGACCCGGCCTAGGCACCACAAATAAAAGCTTTATAAGTTGAAGTCCTCATCAAGACCTTTCATTTGATACCCATAATGCTCAGAGACATTCGAGGCTCATCCGGGTCCACGTTTCGACCCATATCTGGGGACCCGGCCTAGGCACCACAATTAACATAGTTCTATGTTGAAGTCTTCATCAGTACCTTTCATTTGATACCCATATCGCTCAGAGACATTCGAGGGTCATCCGGGTCCACGTTTTGACCCATATCTCGGGACCCGGGATAAAAGTTAGAAAAAAAATTATATTTTTCGAGAGTTCACCCCCGAAGCTCTCTGCATACCAAATTTCATGAAAATCGTTGGGGCCGTTTTCGAGATCCTGATTATATATATATATATATATATATATATATATATACAAGAATTGCTCGTTTAAAGGTATTAGATATATATATATATATACAAGAATTGCTCGTTTAAAGGTATTAGATATACTTCTAGCCAGGGACTGTAACGGTTATGAGTTATATCCAAAAAGTTGATTTTTAATCATTATTTTCTGCTCAGAAAATAAAAGTTATTTTTTGAGTTTTATTTTTCCCTCAGAAAATAAGTTATTTTTTGAGTTTTAAATTTCGATAAGAAAATAAAATTAATTTTTTGAGTTTTAGTTTTCGATCAGCAAATAAAAGTTATTTTTTGAGTTTTATTTTTCGATCAGAAAATAAAAGTTATTTTTTGAGTTTTATTTTTCGATCAGAAAATAAAAGTTATTTTTTGAGTTTTATTTTTCGATCAGAAAATAAAAGTTATTTTTTGAGTTTTATTTTTCGATCAGAAAATAAAAGTTATTTTTTGAGTTTTATTTTTCCCTCAGAAAATAAAAGTTATTTTTTGTTTAATTTTTCGATCAGAAAATAGGATTTATTTTTTTGAGTTTTATTTTTCGATCAGAAAATAAAATTTATTTTTTGAGTTTTATTTTTCAATCAGAAAATAAAATTTATTTTTTGAGTTTTATTTTTCAATCAGAAAATAAAACTTATTTTTTGGCTTTGCCGGGCATACGAAAAGGCTTGGCCTGAAAAATGGGTTGCCATCTGTTTAAAAATTCATTTTTACGCTACAGTTTGTACGATTTTTAAATTTTAAATGTCATGAATGGTCTTACCCTGTAGATGGCTAATAAAAAGAAAGGGAAGGGGAAAACGAAAGGGACGGAAATGGCGAAGGAAAGGAAGCGAAAGAGGAAAGAGTACGGAAAATAAAATGGATAAAGGGAAAAGGTAGCGCAAATTAAAGAGAAAGGGGAAGAGAAAGAGAAGTACGACAAATGACCTTTTGGAGGTAGCTATATGGATAAATATTGTAGAAAATTATTCGCATTAAAACTTCACTATGGGACTCCTCGGATAAAATCTTTGTATACAAAATCTAGGTGCACAGAAAATAAAAATAAGCAGTAATTATGTATATGCTGCATTTTATACACTCAAATAAATTTTGGTATAAATTTTAAACTTTTTTGGTCGATATATAGGACACGACCGAAAAATTATTAAAATGTAAACTTTGAAAAGCTTAAAAGATTTTTAAACTTTAGGTTTTGATTTCATTCCAACTTAAAATTTATTTTAAGACTTTCAAAAGTTTAAAATTTAAACCTTTTTTTTGGTTTAAATTAAAAAAAAATGTCTGCTCCCAAATCCTCTTCATGCTTTTCCCTATTGTATCTTCTTTCCTATTCTTTTTTCTCCTTTTCTCCCATATTGTTCTCCCCCCAACATCCCCTTAATCCTTTTCCGTATTGTGTCTTTTTCCTATCCTCTTCTTCTCCTTTTCTTACTTCTTCATTTTATCTGTTTCCATAATTATTTAGTGTTTGTTTGTTTCTCCATTCATTCATTCAAATTGTCTGATAACTATATATGAGCTTTTTATATTGTTCATTTCTCGAAAAAGCAAGTTGGAATTTCAAATCCAAAATTAAAATTTTTTTTGTTGAAACCAAATTTTACGACCAATGAAAGTTTAAAATTTAAACCTTAAAAGTTTAAATGAGAAAAAGTGTAAGATTTAAACCAAAAAAGTATGAAATTTATTCCAAAAAATACTTTGAAATATTTGAACTTTTGTAAGTTTAAATTTTAAACCAAAAAGGAATAAGAAACTTTTAAACTTTCGAATGTTCAAAATTTAGCCCAAAAAAAGTTTTAAATTTCTTTCAAACCAAATCAAAGTTTAAAAAATATTCCAATATTTATAACAGTGTACCTATGGGCTTAAAGTCGATATATATTCTGTCATTTTTAAGGGGAAGTCAAATTTAAAATGGCAATCAAAAAAATTGTCAAATGTGGCAATAAGTGGTCTTCACCCCCCTTAAATTGTCGCACAGTGTAATTGAAATTATGTTGTATGTGGAGAATTTTAGCTGTTTTTCCTATTTTCATGGGTGTTCACTTGTTTTTTGCCATGTGGTTGGCGAAATTTGATTCCACTGTCGTTGATGATTTCCTTATTTTCTTATTGTAATCCCTTACGTGTTCTCGAGATATCTCGTCTTGATTTGGCGTCCTGTTTGTCCTATATAGCTATTTTGGCATTCACAAGTCAATTTGTATACGCCTCGTTTGTCAAAGGGGTCTTCCTTGTTAAAGTTGTTTCATAGAAGTTTTCCCATGCTGTTCCTCGTTTTAAATGCTGCATTAATGTTATAGTTTTGGAAAACTTTAGCCAACTTGTAAGATGTTGCTCCGGTATATGATAAGACCACCCATTTCTGCTCTACGTTTTCTTTGTTTTCCGATTTTATTGAAATTGTGTTTTTTTTTTGTATTTTCTTCACCAAACATTTTTGATATCCGTTGTTCTCTGCGATTTTGCAAATTGTGCTGAGTTGCTTGTTGTAAGCTTATTTTTCTAACGGGGTAAGCTTCTTTTTCTAACGGGTTCAAGTCGTGTTAATAAATGTCTGAAATCGGCGTTCTTGTGTTGTTGAGGATGGCTAGAAATATTGTGTATTACTGTATCTGTTGCTGTAGGTTTTCTGCATATTTCGTAAGTAAATTTGTTAGTCTCTTTGTTTATTTTAATTGTAAGGTCTAAGTAGTTGATTTTTCCATTTTTCTCCGTGTCCATGTTGAATTTTATATTTTTGTGTTGGCCTTTGAGGTATGCCAAAATTTGTTCTTCTTTATTTTCCGATATGAGGCAGATGAAGTCATCGACATACGTGCCATAAAAATTGATAGAGATCGATAAAAAGGAAAATATCCGCCTACTCTATTAATTGCATACTTTTGGGCGCTAAGCAAGCAAAAAATCCTGCAGTCGACGAAAAACCAAGCGAATGCCTTATTCCCGCTCATATAATGTATGTATTTTTGAATGGCATTACCGAAAAACAAACAACAAAAATTTTAGAGAGCCACCCTAGTAGTAGAGGCTCAATTAAATTTTTCTTCATAACAACGACATCTATAGTGGTATCTTAAAATTTGATGCATCTTTATACTTTTGCTCGAGAAGCGCATTCTTTTTTGAGGTAGCTGATTAATCCTAAGTGAACCATTGGGGTACAGTCGCTACCACTCTAATGTACCTTTTTCATGCTAACATATTAAACGCCATAGAAAATCATTCATCCCCCGCAAAAGAAGCATTTGCTTAGATTAATTCAGCAGAAATCTAAATAAAACCAGACCTGTTCAATTCCGATTAGGATTAGTAATCAATTAAATTGTTTTGTTTTTTAATTGGTAATCATTATTTTAATTCTTTTGCGGGAAAAAAGTAATTTTAATGATTACCATTAAAAAAAATAAAAAAAAATCAAAAATAATCAAAATAATTTTTTTTGTACATGCGTATCAAAATTTCTTTACAACAATATTGAAAAAAATCAAACAAAATGAAAAAAAATCATAAAAAATCAAAAAAAAAAATAAAAAAAAAATCAAAAATAATCAAAATAATTTTTTTGATTGTTTTTGATTATTTTTGATATTTTATGATTATTTTTGATTTTTTTTTGATTTTGTATGATTTTTTTTTGATTTTTTTTCATTTTGTTTGATTTTTTTCAATATTGTTGTAAAGAAACTTGGATACGCATGTACATAAGTATTCAAGTAGGCATGTATGTTTCGTCAGAGAGGCATAAAGTTTGTTTGTACAAATGTATGTGAACGCATATTAAACTACGTAACCCTGCAGTAAATATGGGGACAGGTGTATCCAAGTCATTGTGTATGTTACAGCGACAACTGCACTAATTAAAACGTAGACAAATTTAGAAGCACAAAATTTGTATAGACTTTGGCTCATTGGAAGTTTTTCGTACTAGATACGGATACAAACCCTTCCTACACCTGGGGAAGATTCATTTCTAGGTCCAGGATAAGGACAGGGTAGAGCGAATAAATAATTCTGATTATGACAGAGATTATCTTTACGCAAATCTATTTGCAGCATGGCAAATCGTCTACTACTTTATTATGTAGTAGTCATGAGAAGCCGCATACAAATTCCCAAATAATCCTATTTGAGGAAAAATGGGTATGTCGTGAACGCATCTGTGGCCTTGGAGGGATTTCTTGAGGCAACGTCCTTCAC
Source organism: Urophora cardui (assembly GCA_960531455.1). Taxonomy (NCBI): domain Eukaryota; kingdom Metazoa; phylum Arthropoda; class Insecta; order Diptera; family Tephritidae; genus Urophora; species Urophora cardui. The sequence goes on from OY482671.1 coordinate 9,662,635, forward strand.
TTTATAGGGAAAGGAAGATCGCGGGCTTGTATCATTGTTCCGCGATGCTTAGAGAATTTTTTTACAGGAAATTAAATGTTTATCCAGATATGATTAATCCGAGATAATTCACTCTTACTTACTTAATTGGCACGTAACCGTCTAGACGATTTTGGCCGAATCCAACATAGCGCGCCAGCTATTTCTGTTTCGTGCAGCGTGGCGCCATTTGGGAATACCTAGGGAGCCAGCATCACTGTTCACCTGATCTTCCCAACGCAGTGGAGGAGGTCTCCGCGTTCAGCGGGTTTCGACAGAAATACTTTCTTGGCCGGAGCACCTTCGTCCATTCTCACGACATGACCTGCCCAGCGGAGCCGCTGGATCTTTATTCGCTGAACAATATCGATGTCTGCGTACAGCTCGTACAGCTCATTGTTAAATCTCCGTCGATACTCGCCCTCGCCAAGGCGCAACGGTCCATAAATCCTCCGAAGAACTTTCCTCTCGAATACTCCAAGCACCATCTCATCTGCTTTTGATATAGTCCATGCTTCTGCGCCATACATGAGGACTGGAACGATGAGTGTCCTGTAGAGTATGATTTTAGTTCGTCGAAAGACGACTTTACTTTTCAATTGCCTACTTAGTCCAAAGTAGTATTTATTGGCAAGAGTGATTTTTCTTTGGATTTCTGTACTGACATTATTTTTGGTGTTAATGCTGGTTCCCAAATAGACGAAGTCCTTAACAGTTTTGAATTGGTAGCTATCAACATTGACGTGGTTACCAAGTTGTGCTGTTTCTTTGTGTGATGATAGGATGTACTTCGTCTTGTCCTCGTTTACCGCCAAACCCAGGCTTCAGTCTTTCGCACAATACGCTTGCTAAGACCTTATATGCGATATTCAGAAGGCTTATCCCACGATAATTGGCGCGTACTGTGGAGTCTCCTTTTTTATGGATTGGGCAGAGCACACTTAAGTTCCAATCGTCGGACATGCGCTCGTCCGACCATATTCTGCATAATAGTTGATGCATTTAAAGCATTTACCCTGTAAGTGTGGGACTTTACCCGCACTAAACCTGCTGTCGTCGTACCGAACCCCACTCCCCTACGGTACTATCATCAAGCTACCGTCGGGAGGTTGGTTGAGCACCAGGCTTTAAGTCCGTAATCGTCGCGTTATTGCCATCAGTTTGCCATAAAAGGCTACCTGCATACGTACTAGTGTGCATCTTTCTTTACAACGATGTTGATAACAATCAAAAAAAAAATCAAAAAAAAATAAAAAAAAAAATCATAAAAAATCAAAAAAAATCAAAAATAATCACAAATAATCAAAAATAATCAAAAACAATCAAAATAATTTTTTTTTGATTATTTTTGATTTTTTATGATTATTTTTAATTTTTTTTTGATTTTTTATGATTTTTTTTGATTTTTTTTAATGGTAATTGCAAAACAATCATTAAAATTTGAAAACAATGGGTAATCAATCATTAAATAGATACCTGAAAAAATAATCAATCAAACCGGTAATCATTACGATTAATAATCATTATTTAACAGGTCTGAATAAAACACATTTTAATTTTTTCCATTTTGGTTTTCCAATTAAAAGATTTATTTATTAGAATACATTATTACGGCCTGCCTGAACTAAGAAAAATTATTTAAAATAGCGCCAGTAATAGCAGATATTTTGTGCTTCTGAAAGAACTTATCATGCAGGAATGCTAACACCAGAGAACTGAACTTGAAATAAAAAAAAAAGAATTGACTACAAAAAAATTATTTAATGTATCCATAATGCCGAACGAAGAAGTGTTAAAAAATTGTGTTATTTGACGTATGACAAAAAAAAAATATTACATTATTGTGGCATTCTTTTCAAAAGGTGGCCCTCCATTCAAATGAAATCGAAAGATTTACCAGTTCACGCTATTTAATGTTAATAAGAGCTATTGGGAGCCGTGGCTCACTGTTATTAATAATACATATAAGTATATTTAAGATAATACATGTGCCGGGATATGTCATACCCCACCACACAGATGCAGGGTTAACTTTTTTTTTTAACATGAAACGACAGGTTCACTTGTGCTTGCGGTCACACGTGTACCATAAATCGTGTAATTATAGTTCGCATCACATAAATTCCAATTACTTCTTATGAGTTTAACTACTGCATAATGTGTATTGAGACCGCCCTTGACAAAATTTACCGAATTGAAGCATTGGTCATTGTCAAGTGATTCCACTGTGAAACGAGTTATTTGGAAACCATTAAATTTCATTTGCTGGAAAATTAATTTTTAAAATTATTAAGGGAAAAATTAATTTAATAAAATATGTAAATTCGAAAAAAATTACTCATTTTATGGAAAAAGGAGAACGATGCGGCGCTAAAGACATATTTTCATTGTTTTGAATACAATTTGCTTTAAAACGTGGCTTTTATTCTCTGATTTGTAGAAAATTGTACATCAGAACAATGGAAATACGAGTATTTGTTTAGCGTCGAATCTTTGCCACTTTTCCATAATCTGAGTAAGTTGTTTTTCAGTGTATATGCACATGTGCACAGTTTCCTGCTTATACATAAGTAGTATCTAAGTCAGTGGCGTAGCTAGAGAATTTTTCGGGGGGGGGGGCGGTGTTTGTCACAGCCAATATAAAAAATTTACCAAAATTAAAATTACCAAAAAAAACTACAATTTTTTTTACAAATGATAAAAATCGCTAGCTTAGAATGCAAATTGTGTAAGTCCTTTTTTAAAACTTTGTAGGAGAGACAAAAAACAAAAAAGAAAAAAAAAATTCCAAATGAAAAAAAATTTCTGTTCATATAAATATTTTGGACTTACACAATTTTTTCGCTTTTTGGACTTACACAATTTGCGTATCACTGAATAACAACGAGTAGAAATATGACAAGTATCACAGACTTGTCTAGCGCGGTGCGTATTTGATTTTTCTAGCGTTCTACATAAAAATACACTTTTTCATAAAAATTAACTTACACAGTTTGCACTCTAAGCTAGCGAAATGTAATTTTTTCAGACTATAATTTAACATTTTAGTACACAAATATCGCTTATAATACATATATCAAACTCTTAAGGCCCTTGGTCACTTAAAATCTGGAATGTTAAGAAGTGTATACATATGTGTGAGTGTCGGGTGATTGACGCAAATATCTAAAAGATTTGATTCTCATCAACGCGAACCCGACAACAAGAACGTGTAGCACAAGGACTGCCGAACGTACCAACACACACAATAAAACTCACACATACACACAGCTTGACATGCCAGATTGTCAGTTACCAAGGGCCTTTAACTATACTTCAAAAGTAAGTCTCATATTCTCTTCTGGAAATCTACGCGCATAGGTAGATTTTCAAGTTTTATGCGCCCAAAATTGAATTTTGTAAAATTGTTACAATTACAGAAAAAAAACATACCCACATATTGGAAATAGAATGGGGAACAATAATTCATCGCTTTTTTCCCGACCCCATACTCTGCACTTGCCCCAGATGGTCGTAACTTAGCATATCTGAAGTTATTTTTTTTTTCTTACATATTTTTAAGTGCTAGTTTCAACTTGAATATTTATTATTTAAAGCATTTCATTTAAGTAATCGTGATGAAGGTTCAAGTAATTATTAACACTTTTCAATAAAATCCTTGATTTCCAATAATTCTAAGTTTATAGTTTTAAGCTTTTAAAGTTGGGATATTTAAAAAAAAATTATCACTCTTTTTCATGTTAAAAATTGGTTTTGTTATGTTGCTCTGTCAGACTCAGTCAAATTAACCCCCGGACATGATATCTAAGTAGTACAATTAGTAGTTAGCCGACAAAAAATTACGTCGCACAAAGCCGCACATCACTACTAGATACAGGGTTTTTCATATGTACCTACAATAATTTTCTTTTTGTGCTTTATATTTAATTTTAATTTATATTTCTAACGCATATCTTGGTTAATGTAGGTGATGCTCGAAAGTAACCCAGATATTTAGCAGCGATTATTGTTAACTTTTTAGGCAGTATTTTTAGTATTTCCAATTTTTCAAAGTTAAGGAAGTACTTATCATAAAAAGGGGCTAAGAATTATAAAGCAACATTTTTTAGAAGATTTTTGAGTATGCAATTTTGCAGCTCATTCAATTGCAATATAATAATATGCAACATTCAACTTTTTGAAAAATTTCATTGGCTTTTCGGAAATTTTAATTGGAACGGTTTAATATAACGCAAACACCCTACAGAAAAAAATTACTAAAATCGACGGAAATTTTTACAGCATTGAGAATAGCACTTTTTACACTAAAATTGGTTGGCTACATAACAGTTCACTTAGAAATCTCCTCAAAATCTTCTATAAATTCTGGCCGCGCTTTGAAATTTTTAATCCACTTTTAGAAATTTCTACGATTTTTCGGATTTTTCCATGAGCTTAGAAATCCTGCTTAAGGCGATTTTTATTGAAAAATTGTTTACATTTTTAAACGAAAATAAGAGAGTCAAATTTTCGACAGAACTCTTTGAAATAAATTTAAAAACTCTGGCGTATGATTTTTTTTTTGAGTCACTGTATATATTTTTCAATAAAATCGACTTTTAACTAGAGCCCTAGATACCCGGGTATCGAGCAATTCGATCTGATCGTTTTTGTTTGAAGCCCGTTTGTTGTTCAAATGCCCGTACAAACATTCGAGCATTCGAGCTTACAAACAAAAAAATGTGTATCGGAAAAACAAAAATAAAAAAACTACATATAAAGAAAAAAAAAATAATAATAATAAACAAAAGAAAAAAACAAACTTCAAAATACCCGAATTGTTCAAATGCCCGTACAAACATACGGGTAATAAACAAACAAACAACTCTTCGAGCATTTGAACAACAACTGTTCGGGCTACTCGAAAATGTTCCAAAAAAAAATCGAGAGCTCTACTTTTAACACAAATTATTAAAATTTTGCATTAAACAAGCAATTTGGAATAGATGTACACAATAAAATATTTGTACCTATGTGCTACGGTTATAAATAATAATTTTCTTATATAATTTAGTTTTCTATTATTCCATTTTGACAGACATTGAGTAAAATCTCAAGTTCAGATACTCTTATACATTGCATATTTATTCCCATTGTAGTTTATAATTATAATATTATATTATATATATATATATATATATATAATAATAATATTATTTGATTAAGATTATAAGTAATTGAAAGAAAACTTGAAATTGAAATAATTGGCGTTACTTTTCTGTTATTAGCATGTTAATAACAGCAATACCGTATAATAATTGTAGCGTTTGTTGAGCCGTAGGGAAGTGCAGGAACCGTAGGAATTTTACCACAAAAGAGCGAATATAAGTACAAAGAATGTAAATTGTGGTAAAATTCCTGCGGTTCTTGCACTTTCCTACGGCTCAACAAACGCTAGAATTATAAGTAATACTTCGTGAAAAAGCGCTAAATTTCGAATTACCAATTTCGAAAAATTACTATTCTCATTGATTTTTTCCTGAAAAAGAAATGTATGCTAATAAAGTCAGATATGGTTTTATGGTAAAAACGAATCTTTCGGGGGGGGGGGGGGGGTTTGTCCCCCCCTGTTACTACGCCACTGGTTTAAGTACATAGGCACAACATTTCTCGCTAAAAAAAGCACTAACTTTTTCCTTAATTAGTAAGTCTACTTTTCACATTTTAGAATCGATTTTATGCGTCCTTGGGGTGCAGTGCACCGACAGTCGAGGAACTAAAATAAAAGTACAGTCTCAACACATTTGGTGCTTGTAAGCGAATTTTTGATATATGTATGTATATGTATGTATGTAAGCACTTCCCGCTTATAAGCATAAAAAATTGTTCAATTTTTCAACGTTACTTACATACATACATACGTACATATGCGAGAGAATACTATGCTGTGCATGTACTTATATCTATTTCTTATTTATTGGGGAAGGAATTTCCGTCCTCTCTTGTCGGTACTGGCGTTGGCACATCGCTGAAACCAGTTTATAACCAGATCAAACTTGAAAAGTGATGACGAAAAGTCGTTCCACAAATAATTCGTAGGCATTCCTACCTCGTCGAAAAAAAAAACAAACAACAAAAAAGAGGTATTGTTCTTACTGGATTATAAATTATAAATGTTTCCACCGTTCGACGAGGAAAAGTGCCGATCGCCGTGTGTATTATCTGCTCGCCATCTCTTGGTTCACCCAATTCATATACAACTGCCATACTGACGTATACCAATGCGAGAAAAATAGCGAAATTTACTGCAACTATTTTGCTGTGCTTCATTTTTGTTGAAATTCAGTAAGACTTAACAAAACACTGTTGGCCGGTATAGAGAGAAAGCGGCCTTTTATATGCTGTGCCGACCCTGAAGTGCTATTTGTGCATATTGTTGCTCTAATGTGAAGAAGATCCTAACTCATAAATTCATTACATAGCATTTGTTGGAATAGCTTGTTGAAAAATATATGTACAAGTTCAATGCGATACCCAACGCTATTTCGTGAAAAATTCAAATTTTTTATTTCTCTTTTTTTTTTTTTTTAAACAACAATACAAAAATTTGAGTGTTTCACTTTCTGAAAGAACTTTCTTGTGCCGTCTGGCCGTACCCTAATGCAATAATTTTTGTATGCAAGTACTTTCTATATAATTATAATTTGCTAAAAATATTTGAGTCATGCACTTTTTAGTATAAGGTAGCGGTATGTATGCACACATGTGTACACGCGCATACTCTTGTATTTGCCCAACTTAATTGAATTCCAGTTAGAATTAAGTACATCAAATATTATTGTTTGTTGCTCGTGTTAATCGCTGAACTAAACCCAAACAAACAAAATTAATAAAACAAAAAACTGCTTTTTTTATACTTAGTTGTACGTATTAGTGCACAGAATAGATATTAATTAATAATTTTGATCAAAAAAATATTGATTGTAACAGCGTTAATAATCAAGATTCTAGATAGCAATGGACTTCAAAATGCTTAGGGTGAATAAAGTAATCGATAACCGTTCCATAACCGTGTAGACACTCTAACTCGTAAAATTAGCCAACATTTTTTTTTTTTGCAAAACTCAGTGCATGCGAAATCGAATATTAATACTCAAAAAATTAAAAAAAAAAAAATAATAAATACTAGAGTGCTGCCTACTGTCGAAACTCGACAGTGACTAAGGTGCAACTATAGTTTTTGTATAATTCAGGCCTGCTCAACGCTCTCGCATTGAAAGCACAAAACTCAATACATCTACAAATTTTGTAAATGCACTGAAAAATTTTTTTGCTGATTTAAATTTTTTTATGAATTCCAATAAAATATTATTTTAGAATTTATTTTCAAATGGTAGTATCACATACATAAAATTTTTTTTTTTTTTATATGAAAATTTTTTGAATACAAATTTTTTACAGTAGCTTTGTTCAACAACTTTACTTGCAACAAGAGCACCAGTGACAAATTAAGAGTAAAAACGAGTAAAAGAGAAAATTATCAACCAAAGTTATTGAACACAAAATCGTAAACATTTGCAAGTAAACAGCTGATGCGCTGTTTTCACAATTTGATTTTTAGGTTAGGTTGTAATTGAAATGTTTGAAATTGAGCTAGTGCTTTCATTTTTTGAATTTTTTTTCATTTCACATTTCGTCGCTCCGGAAGAAGAAAGACGCATGTCAGTAATTTGTCGACGAAAAAGGCGCATTAAAAATATGTCGGGGAAGAAAGACGCTTTACAAAACATGTCGACGAAGATAGACGCATTAAAAAATATTTCGACGAAGAGAGACGCATTAGCATTATTAACTGCGAAGAAAGACGCATTAGCATTAATATTGACAAAGAAAAATAAAAAATCGAATACGTCTTTCTTTCCTAAAAAATATTTAAATGCGTCTTTCTTTATAGTAAAAAAAAAATAAAGCGTCTTTCTTCGTTATCAAAAAAAAAATAAGGAGTCTTTCTTTCGAAAAATATTTTTAATGCGTCTTTCTTTGAAAGAAAAAAAGTTTGCGTCTTTTTTCATCAACAAAACAGTTTGCGTCTTTTTTCTTCTATAGCGACGATTTGTTATTACGGCAGTGCTCGAGCTCCTATACAAAGTGCCTTTGCTCTGCACATTCAATATGAATCATAGGCACATACATATACAATTTTTTTATATCTGAGTGCTTATGGGAGTGCAAAGAAAATTTTATTTTCATATTTGAAGTGAAAATATGTATCTGTGCCTATGATTCGGAACAAAACAAAAACAATTGTGCTTTGAGTGCCTATGAGGTGAGCAGCCCTGGTATAATTGTTTGTTGTTATTGTCACTGTTACTATTTTTTTGTTGTTCCTGTTGATACTGCTCCTTTTGTTGCTACTGTCACTGCTACTATTTTGTTGTAGTTTGATGTGTTTTTGCTACTTTTTTGTGTTTCTACTTCTTTAAAACTACACACCACTTCCAGCCAAACATGTTCATAACTGCATGGTAAGTTTTGTGAGCAAGCACAAATTCACCTAATGCACGGGCATTGATACAGCTCTGTAGTGTTCAAATGCATGCAACAACAACCACACGGTAATTTTCCAACGACGATTGTGGGCGCATTTTCCAACCAGTTTTAATGAAAATTGGCGCAGTTCTATTTGAGAGCAATACCTTTCTAATGGTGTGCTTAGTTTTAAAATCGGTTCAGTAGTTTCGACGGAGAAGATGGAACAAAATTTATGTTAGCGTATTAATAATATAGATATGTAAATAACGTAAATTTCAAACTTAGCATTTGGAAATTTTTTTTAGAGAACTGACTCTACTGAGTCTTTTTCGATCCCTTTTGATGATCAAAAACACCTCCGCGATCGCATTGTGGTTCAAAATTCAGTTTTTGAGGAATACAATAGTTAGAGTTAAGATATCGGTATTTAAAGGTAAAAGTAATGTCTCATGGCGAAAATGGGCGAGATTTCGGAGCACATAACTCAACAAATAATTGAGATATTATGACAAAACTTTGTGTACCTGCACATTGAAGTACATTTTTGCCATTAACTTTGCTTTCAGATTTCCGGTTTACAAGTATTCCAGCTGTAACTCTAAGGCACTCTGCACACGGAGCGTACTGCGTTAGACGCGTATTAGATACTACAGATGAAAGCTGTACGCTTTGATGTCGCGCACGTATATTTCAATTGAGGGCTGCACACGAGTCGTCAGCTTCATGCATTCGTCAAAGTATGCTGGCTACATGTCGCTTGGCGTAAAGCAGTGCTGGTAGCTAGGCGTACTATGCTTAGAAAACAGGAAGAAACAAGAAGATGTTTGTTTACATTTTTCCACTTGGTGGAATTTATGAAAGCAGTAAAATTTGTGTAAAAAATCGGAAAAAATGAGTGTATAATGAAAGAAAATGGAAGACTCCGAAAAATTTTTAATCTTTTCTACTTAAAGCTTTGAAATTTAAAGCAAATACCGTATTATTAATTTGTTTGTTTGTTTTGTGCAGCGAAGTTTCATGTCACTTCGTGTGCAGATCTTGAGGCGTAGGGAAATCGACGCTACATGAAATGTCTGGTACGCGTCTATGACGATACGCCTCGTGTGCAGAGTGCCTAAATATCCATTATTTTCCCATTTAAAACCACGAATGGTTTCGATAGGTTAAATTTTGATAAAAAAAAAATGAATTTTCTCCCTCCGCCATATTTGGAGTTAAGCCACTTTATAATTTATGGCCACAGAAATTAATTTTTTATGATACTTACATATGTTGTCCTTGGAATTGTTCACAAGTTCAGCAATTCTTAGAAAATAACGTTTAAATAAAATTCCCCCTATGTTTACTTAATTAAGTTCACTGAAACAAACGGAACATAATTTGCGCTGAAATTTTCGGAAAAAAAGTATACGGATACTTTTAAAGTTCAAATAGAACAAAGCTGAAGTTGAAGATTAAAAAACAAAAGAAGCTAGCAAACAATAAATTTACGTGTATACAAAATAAAAACAGAAAACTAAGTAAATTTGTCGTCTTAAAGTTGCGTTCAAACGAAAAGAAGTTAAAAAAAACGAAGTTGTTTTTTTCTGCACGACACATGCGACAAAATTAGTGATGGCAAGAAAAAAGAATAAATTTACCAGTCGGGTATAGGTGGCGCTGGAGTCGAGGTATTAAGAAAATCCGCGTAAAGGTAAAGCTAAAGGTAAAGGTAAAGTAAAGGTAAAGGTAAAGGTAAAGGTAAAGGTAAAGGTAAAGGTAAAGGTAAAGGTAAAGGTAAAGGTAAAGGTAAAGGTAAAGGTAAAGGTAAAGGTAAAAAGGTAAAGGTGAAGGTGAAGGTAAAGGTAAAGGTAAAGGTAAAGGTAAAGGTAAAGGTAAAGGTAAAGGTAAAGGTAAAGGTAAAGGTAAAGGTAAAGGTAAAGGTAAAGGTAAAGGTAAAGGTAAAGGTAAAGGTAAAGGTAAAAAGGTAAAGGTGAAGGTGAAGGTAAAGGTAAAGGTAAAGGTAAAGGTAAAGGTAAAGGTAAAGGTAAAGGTAAAGGTAAAGGTAAAGGTAAAAAGGTGAAGGTGAAGGTAAAGGTAAAGGTAAAGGTAAAGGTAAAGGTAAAGGTAAAGGTAAAGGTAAAGGTAAAGGTAAAGGTGAAGGTGAAGGTAAAGGTAAAGGTAAAGGTAAAGGTAAAGGTAAAGGTAAAGGTAAAGGTAAAGGTAAAGGTAAAGGTAAAGGTAAAGGTAAAGGTAAAGGTAAAGGTAAAGGTAAAGGTAAAGGTAAAGGTAAAGGTAAAGGTAAAGGTAAAAAGGTAAAGGTGAAGGTGAAGGTGAAGGTAAAGGTAAAGGTAAAGGTAAAGGTAAAGGTAAAGGTAAAGGTAAAGGTAAAGGTAAAGGTAAAGGTAAAGGTAAAGGTAAAGGTAAAGGTAAAGGTAAAGGTAAAGGTAAAGGTAAAGGTAAAAGTAAAGCTAAAGGTAAAAAGGTAAAGGTAAAGGTAAAGGTAAAGGTAAAGGTAAAGGTAAAGGTAAAGGTAAAGGTAAAGGTAAAGGTAAAGGTAAAGGTAAAGGTAAAGGTAAAAAGGTAAAGGTGAAGGTGAAGGTAAAGGTAAAGGTAAAGGTAAAGGTAAAGGTAAAGGTAAAGGTAAAGGTAAAGGTAAAGGTAAAGGTAAAGGTAAAGGTAAAGGTAAAGGTAAAGGTAAAGGTAAAGGTAAAGGTAAAGGTAAAGGTAAAGGTAAAGGTAAAGGTAAAGGTAAAGGTAAAGGTAAAGGTGAAGGTGAAGGTAAAGGTAAAGGTAAAGGTAAAGGTAAAGGTAAAGGTAAAGGTAAAGGTAAAGGTAAAGGTAAAGGTAAAGGTAAAGGTAAAGGTAAAGGTAAAGGTAAAGGTAAAGGTAAAGGTAAAGGTAAAGGTAAAGGTAAAGGTAAAGGTAAAGGTAAAGGTAAAGGTAAAGGTAAAGGTAAAGGTAAAAAGGTGAAGGTGAAGGTAAAGGTAAAGGTAAAGGTAAAGGTAAAGGTAAAGGTAAAGGTGAAGGTAAAGGTAAAGGTAAAGGTAAAGGTAAAGGTAAAGGTAAAGGTAAAGGTAAAGGTAAAGGTAAAGGTAAAGGTAAAGGTAAAGGTAAAGGTAAAGGTAAAGGTAAAGGTAAAAAGGTAAAGGTAAAGGTAAAGGTAAAGGTAAAGGTAAAGGTAAAGGTAAAGGTAAAGGTAAAGGTAAAGGTAAAGGTAAAGGTAAAGGTAAAGGTAAAGGTAAAGGTAAAGGTAAAGGTAAAGGTAAAGGTAAAGGTAAAGGTAAAGGTAAAGGTAAAAAGGTAAAGGTGAAGGTGAAGGTAAAGGTAAAGGTAAAGGTAAAGGTAAAGGTAAAGGTAAAGGTAAAGGTAAAGGTAAAGGTAAAGGTAAAGGTAAAGGTAAAGGTAAAGGTAAAGGTAAAGGTAAAGGTAAAGGTAAAGGTAAAGGTAAAGGTAAAGGTAAAGGTAAAGGTAAAGGTAAAGGTAAAGGTAAAGGTAAAGGTAAAGGTAAAAGTAAAGCTAAAACCAAAGCTAGGTAAAGGGAAAGAGAAATTAAAATGTAGAGGGAAATACTCATTATATCATAAAAGCATTTATCATCGCTGCGAAGCGGGACGGGTATTTGCTAGTACTAAACATGAAATAAATGAATTTTTTATTATTAAATTTTTTTTCCAAATTTCAGAGTGGGGCTGTTTACGTTTTTCTTTACCTTTACCGTTACCTTTACCTTTGCCGCGGATTTTCTGAATACCTCGACTCCAGCGCCAGCTATACCCGACCGGTTAATTTATGCTTTTTGGTTCATCACTATTTTTTTCGCAAGTTTCGTGCAGAAGAAAACAACAACTTGTTTTTTTTTAACATGTTTCTGCTTGAACATTTAGGGCCGTTTACTCAACCTCTGATTAACGCTAATCACGGTTAAAGTCCGGTTAAACATAATTATCGACTTCATCAAACCATACATTTATCTTGTGGTTGATAATGCAGTCCATAAGTTAACCGGGCCTTTATCCTCCGGTTAGCATTAATCAGAGGTTGAGTAAACGGCCCTTGTTGTATTATGATTAACTTTAAAATAATAAATTTACGCAGCTATCTGTATTTATTTTGTGCACACGTATATTTATTGTTTGCTAACTTCTTTTGTTTTTGAACCTTGAACTTTAACTTTGTTCCATTTGAACTTTAAAAGTACCCACATAATTTTTGTTGCGAAAGTTTCAGCGCAAATTATGTTCCGTTTGTTTGAGTGAACTTAATTAAGTTAAAATAGGGGGAATTTTTTTTAAAAGAAGTTTTTTTGATAAGAACAGCTGTATTTGTGAACAATTTCAAAGACAACATAAGTATCAAAAAAATATAATTTCTGTGTCCATCATATATATTATTTCTAATTGGTGTTTTTTTTTTGCAAATATCCCTTTTTCTGCTCACATAATTTACCAAAATTAATAAGTAAGGCATCGTTTTAAACGTATAAATTAGCTATGCATGCGAAACGGTGTTTTATTGGGCGTGGTACTTTTTACACTCAGCTGTACTAGTACTTACTTACATACTTAATTGGCACGTAACCGTCTAGACGATTTTGGCCGAATCCAACATAGCGCGCCAGCTATTTCTGTTTCGTGCAGCGTGGCGCCATTTGGGAATACCTAGGGAGCCAGCATCACTGTTCACCTGATCTTCCCAACGCAGTGGAGGTCTCCCCTTTCTTCTGCGTTCGGCGCGTTTCGAGAGAAATACTTTCTTGGCCGGAGCACCTTCGTCCATTCTCACGACATGACCTGCCCAGCAGAGCCGCTGTACTAGTACACAGAGTATTATAGTTTTAATCACATAACGGTGGATTGTAACAGAATGAAATAATCGAGATAGATATAGACTTATATATATCAAAATGATCAGGGTGGAAAGAGAAATCGATTGAACCATGTCCGTCCGTCCGTCCGTCTGTCCATCCGTCCGTCCGTCTGTGCGCACGATAACTCGCGCAAAAATTTAGATATTTTGATGAAATTTGAAATGTAAGTTGGTATCGGGACTGGGACGGTTGGTATTGAAAATGGGCGAAATCGGACCATGACCACGCCCACTTTTCCTATATAGAAAAAATCGGAAATTTGGTATATCAGTCACTAATAGAGCTGGAGTGATAAAATTTCACCCACGTATTGAGCTCAGGCCCTTATGAAGAAATATGGTGAAATTTTGGAAAATGGGTGGGTGCCACGCCCACTTACTAAGGAGCAAACATTGAAAGTTTTATGAGTCATAACTCAGAAACCGTCGAAGATATATCGATATCGTACGCGTGATACTCTGAAAAAAATACCCGTATTTAAACCAACAACTTTCGGCTGTTGAATCTCCGTCTTTGATTCAACAGCAAAAGTATTTGTTTTTACAGCAAAGTTGTTGATCCAACAATTTATTCAAAGACGGGCGTTGTTGCTTCAAAAAACTTGCTTGCCTTTAAAAAATTTTTTGTGAGAAAACCAACAAAAAAATAATGATGGAGAGAAGATGAAGAGAAAAATCCAAACAAAAGTTTATTTTTAGCAACAATTTTCTCCCCGTTGTTGATTTAAAGGCAAAAGTATTTGACCCAACAGTTTCCGTTGTAAAAAAAACTAATGAAAACAATTTTTTTAAATTTTGTTTTTACAATGATTCAAATAATTCATGGATTCCTTTTTAGGAAATGGAAGTATAAAGAGGTTACTAAAATTCAATATAATGTTGAATGTTCCACTATGTGATGATTGGATAGAATTTTAGGTTGAATTTAGTTAGAAGAAAAATCAGAATAAGAAATAAAGATAGCAACCAGTGAATGATAAGAAGGGAGAAGAATATGAGAACAAGCGGAGGCTACATATTTGCAGTTGGGACCCGGGCGGAGAGAAGATGAAGAGCAAAATGCCAACAAAAATTTATTTTTAGGTGAAAATTTTTTCCAACAATCTCCGTTATTGACTTAAATTAACAACGATCGCACCTTTGAAACAACAACGGAGCGTTGTTGGGCACATTTCAACTGCGGAAAGTAGTTGATTTAACAGCGAAAGCCTTTAGATTTACAACGTTTTTTTTTTCAGAGTATACAAATGTTTGCACGCAGAATTGTCAAAATCGTTTGACGACCACGCCCACTTTTATATATGGGAACTATAAAGTGGCCTAATAAAAACATTTTAAGCGATATCTTTGTCAAATATAAAGATAATTCATTGAAATTTTGTGGCATGAGTTCTACAATAGACCGGAAACATAAAAAAAAATAGAAAATAGAAAAAGAAAAATTTTGGAAAATGGGCGTGGAATCTAGGAGATTTCGGAGCCCATAACTCGACAAATAATTGAGATATTATGACGAAACTTGTTTTATACACTTTTATAACTTGTGTTAATAGACATGCAAAAATTTATTCAAATCGGTTTGTGACCACGCCTACTTTTTAACAAAGTTATTTCTGGAACACCCTTTGGGAATTTGTAACGTGACATCTTTGTAACTAGAAGTCATAAAGGAATGAAATTTTGCACAAAGAATAATATTCATATGCTTAGTTGGATGACTGATAAAAATTTTGACAAAAGGGCGTGGCTACGCCCACTTTATGCAGAACTTGCTTTATATAAAGTACACCGTGTTTCCATCAAACGCAAACAAACAATGAAAGCATACGGCTGAGTATCTAATGTTTGATTCCACTCGAACTTAGACTTCCTTACTTGTTTTCTTTACACAATAGCCGCTTTCGATTAACAATTTCTCTGCTCGCTATAAATTTCTCTCTGCCAAATTTATATGAGAATGGTAGCAAGCAGAGGGAAATTTTTATCGACCAGTTGGCGAGTATGGCTACTACTCATTATGGGTTCGAACATTTTTGTTCGATCCGACCTCGCTTGTTCGATGGCGTATCGAAAACGCCAATTATTGTATTACGCACTACTTCAAAATATTTTTTGATATTGTTGCACCGACTCAATACTTTACAATGAAGGAAGACTTGTACGGTAAAAATATTGTTGTACGAAAGTATTTCGTAAATCTTCTAATCATTTGATAATATTACGAAAACTCTCGCACAATATACGAAATTATTCGTAAAGACAATTTTAAGAAAATTTACGAAAGTATTTCGTAATACATATATACGAAAAAAATATTAGAAATTGGATTAGAAATTAGATTTTGTTGAGTAAAATACTTTCGTTATAATATACGTACATCGTACATTGTTCGAAACTCTAGAGTCTAGACTACGAAAATCTTTCGTAGTTTTTTTTACGAAATTTTATTTTTGGTTTAACTCAATTGGTAAATTGGTTGGGTAAATACCAGGGATTGTAAATAATCGTTATTTTTTCAATTTTGACTAAAAAAATCATACTGAAGGAGAAATGCTAAACGCAAAAGAAGTACACATATGTAATCACCGTAACGCAGACTATCTCTAGGTGCATTAACTTTTATTTTTTCGATTTTTATAAAAAAATTGATTTTTAATCATTATTTTCTGAGTTTTATTTTCTGCCCAGAAAATAAAAGTTATTGAGTTTTATTTTTTCCTCAGAAAATAAAAGTTATTTCTTGAGTTTTATTTTTCCATCAGAAAATAAAAGTTATTTCTTGAGTTTTATTTTTTCCTCAGAAAATAAAAGTTATTTCTTGAGTTTTATTTTTTCCTCAGAAAATAAAAGTTATTTCTTGAGTTTTATTTTTCCATCAGAAAATAAAACTTATTTTTTGAGTTTTATTTTTCCATCAGAAAATAAAAGTTATTTTTTGAGTTTTATTTATCGATCAGAAAATAAGTTATTTTCTGAGTTTTATTTTTCCCTCAGAAAATAAAAGTTATTTTCTGAGTTTTATTTTTCGATCAGAAAATAAAAGTTATTTTTTGAGTTTTATCTTTTTGCTCAGAGAATAAAAGTTTCTTCAGTTTAATTTTAGCTGCAGCTGTCGATTTTGCAACATTAAAATGTAGGTAAAGTTTATAAATAAAAAAATTAAAAATTTATTTAATTACTTTACTTATTTATATGGCAAAATCTACAATTGCAGCCAAAATTAAACTGAAAAACTTTTATTCTCTGAGCAAAAAGATTAAACTCAAAAAATAACTTTTATTTTCTGATCGAAAAATAAAACTCAAAAAATAACTTTTATTTTCTGAGGGAAAAATAAAACTCAGAAAATAACTTTTATTTTCTGATCGATAAATAAAACTCAAAAAATAACTTTTATTTTCTGATCGAAAAATAAAACTCAAAAAATAACTTTTATTTTCTGATCGAAAAATAAAACTCAAAAAATAACTTATTTTCTGAGGGAAAAATAAAACTCAAAAAATAACTTTTATTTTCTGATCGAAAAATAAAACTCAAAAAAAAACTTTTATTTTCTGATGGAAACATAAAACTCAAGGTATAACTTTTATTTTCTGAGGGAAAAATAAAACTCAATAAATAACTTTTATTTTCTGATGGAAAAATAAAACTCAAGAAATAACTTTTATTTTGTGAGCAGAAAATAAAACTCAGCAAATAATGATTAAAAATCAACTTTTTGGATATAACTCATAACCGTTACGGTCCCTGGTAAATACATATGTACCTACATAAGTGTGTGCATACATACCGCTACCTTAAACTAAAAAGTCTCTAACTCAAATATTTTTAGTAAATTATAATTATATTGAAAGTACCTTAATTCAAAAATTATTGCATTAGGGTACAGCCAGGTGGCACAGGAAAGTTCTTTCAGAAATTGAAACACTCAAATTTTTGTATTTGTTGTTTAAAAAAAAAAAAGAAATAAAAAATTTGAATTTTTCACTTTCTGAAAGTACTTTCTCTCGTCGTCTGGCTGTACCCTTACTATAGCACGAAATAGCGTTGGGTATCGCATTGAACTTGTACATATATTTTTCAACAAGCTATTCCAACAAATGCTATGTAATGAATTTATGAGTTAGGATCTTCTTCACATTAGAACAACAATATGCACAAATAGCACTTCGGGATCGGCACAGCATATAAAGGGCCACTTTCTCTATATACCGGCCAATAGTGTTTTATTAAGTAAGTCTTACCGAATTTCAACAAAAATGAAGCACAGCAAAACAGCTGCAGTAAATTTCGCTATTTTTCTCGCATTAATATACGGAAGTATGGCAGTTATATATGAATTGGGTGAACCAAGAGCTGGAGAGCAGCTAATACACACGGCGATTCGGGTTTTTCCTCGTGAAACGGTGGAGACGGTTATAATTTATAATCCAGTAAGAAATATAATTCTTTTTTCATTATTATGTATGTTAGTGTCTACCATGAAATTATTATTTTTTATCTTAATTTTTATACTTTGGAATAAGCGGAAAAATCCTATTAGCGCATACGGCGATAGTAGAAGTGATAGCTCTTTCGAAGAAACCCACTTTCTTCATCATCAGACTTCTTTTCGGGAGCACACCAGACTTTGAACCTGCGAAAGAGCTATCACTTCTACCATCGCTGTATGAGCGAATTGGATTTTTCCGCTTATCCCAAAGTATAATTACACAGTCCAACAAACTGGAACTTTTTTTTTGCAACAGAATAGCCATGGTACTTTTCTGAAAGGGGACGTCGTCCTGATCACTTTTGGGGAACAGAGTTATATCCCAGAACGTCTCAGTTTTTTTTTATTCGCGGTTAAAGTTTGGGAGGGTCATACACGGTATTTGTACCGCAAGTACAAGATTTTTCAGAGATAGAGCTTCTATGTCAGAGAAAAAGTTGTTCCTAATAAAGAGCTCAACATTTCGTCCCTGCATTCCGACCCGCCACCAATCCCCATCCGCTACTTTTTTGACATTTTTCGCGATTTTTTTTATAAAATAGTAATATTTTTTTAAATATTGACACCAGCCTTAGGCATATTCCCGAGAAATATTCTTTGCTAAAATATAGGGGGGTGTGGGAACAACAAAACCTCACTCGAGCTCTCATTTAAGCAGAAAAATAAGAAGAATTAGAAGTTTTCAAAAATCCGATTTATGTATGTATTTTCATAGTGGGCGGGTCAATTTGTACTGACGGAAAAACCCTACTTTGTTTCGGCCACAGCTGCATTCTCTGGTCAATTCTGAACAAAAAAGTTCATAGGAGCATAGTTCTAAAATGAAGTTTGACCCTTCCGAATTTTTGATTTAACTTAGTCATCCCTAAAATTTTTTTAAATTAGTTGAAAAAATTTAGTGGAAGATACTTAAATAAAATTTTGATATTTATTTGAGTTGAACCCATTCGTCGGCCGACACATCATTGAAAAATTTAATCAATTTTAGTATTTTTGAGGGAAATACGTTAATTTTCTATACCCCTTCTTTAGAATTTCTCCCAATTATTTTATGTTACAACAGGTATATCTTAAAAATTTGAAATATATAAGTGAAACGCCGATACACATCAACTTAATTTTTAGCTGTAGAATACAATGACGTGTTCAGAATATCCGTAATAAATTTTTATTTCGAGATATTTAGGAAAGGAGTTTCAAGTCTCTGAAAGTGAATTCTTCGTCGTTTGTAAACTTTACTCAGGCTTTGCGCTTTTTTCCGCGATAAGATTTTAATAGCTATCTACTTAATTGGAATATTATAAATTCAATGCCACCTCCAATTTTCCCAAATTGGATTCGGTTTTCGAGATAACGGTAGATAATTAAAATTTACCATACCCCATTTACCACTAGTAATATTTACCCCTAGTAATAACTCAGTCAGTTTTTGAGTTAATATATCAAAACCTTGCACGTGACTATATCCTCCTGTTACCTTAACTATTTCTAAAAATAATCAAAATCGGGAAATTACGAGAAATTACATTCGCGAAAATCTGCTTTCGCGAACTCGCCTCGAATTCGCCGCGATATCATCCTCGCGCCTGTATTTATTGTGTATGTATGTATGTATGTATGTAAGTACCGTTGAAAACGAACAGGTTAATTTCTATGCTTATAAGCGGGACTGCCCTGCAAAAAATGCGATTAATCTGGGACGTGTCCGGGATCAATCGCAAGGGAGCATGCGACTAATACAATTTTACATCCCTTTATATGGAGTGAATTGATCGCATTTGTTCGAGCATGTCCTATGAAGAGACTAATTGTTCAACTTGTATACCCGAACGGGTACCAATGTAGATTAATCACTAACATACCGAACGGGTACAAATGTAGATCAATCGCTTTCATCCCGAACGGGTACGAATGTAGATCAATCGCTTTCATACCGAACGGGTACGAATGTAGATTAATCGCTTTCAGCACGAACGGGTACAAATGTAGATTTTTCCTTAAAAAATTTTAAATGTTCATGCATATTTAAATAAAGATTATATAATGTTTTACTTTTGTAAAAAAATCTCAATACATAAATTTAAAAAATTGTAAGTTCTGAGTATGCATTATATGAGCAACATTTTGATAAAATTGTTATTAAAAAAGGGTGTTCAATTCCTTTTACCGGTTGTTCTACAATTTTTTAAATACATTGCATATTTTTATAAAATGTCTACATTTAAGGAATCTAGATTTGTACCCGTTCGGAATGAAAGCGATTAATCTACATTTATACCCGTTCGGGATGAAGGCGATTAATCTACATTTATACCCGTTAGGGAACAATTGGTCTACAATTAGTCTACATTTATACCCGTTCGGGAACAATTGGTCTACAATTAGTCTACATTTATACCCGTATGAGAACAATTGGGGACTAATTGTGGACCGATTGTTCTCGAAAGAGATCAATCGAGGACAAATCTCTTTCGGGATTGATCGCACATTTTTTTGCAGGGTGCTTACAAGCACTGACTGTGGTGACTGTATACTTTTATTTTTGTTCCTCGGCTGTCGGTGCACTGCACCCGAAGGACGCATAAAGTCGATGATAAAATGTGAAAAGCAAATTTGTTAATTGCGGTAGTAGGGATGGGACTATTCGAATAAAAATTATTCGAATAAAAAATCCTTTTATTCGAAAGGTATTCGTAATACGAATAATATTTATTCGAATAATTTATTCGTATATACGAGGAGGGTGCTCTTTACGTAATGTATATCTTACGTTATTGGAATTTAAAGTTTTTATCGCTTCCTTCCATTTCACCAATACTGTTTTATAACATGAATATCTAATGAGTACCCACGCTTTTATTTATGTTGATACATATAAAGAAATGCTTTGAAGAAATACGTTAAATGTATGCTTAGATTGAAATTGAGATCCAAATGAACTAAGGACTAATATAAATCTTATTCAAAAATATTAAAAATTTATTTTTTTCCTTTTTAGTAAATTTTTATATTAATATTAAATAAAAGCTTTTTAAAAAAATTTTTTTACTTTGTTTTATTTTTGCCTTTTTAGTTTTACAATGCATATTACATCTAATATTTGTCAACACTCCCACTATCAATAAAGTCCAACAGTTTTTAATACGAAGTGCACTATGTTTAACATTTTGATGGTTTCTGCTCAGCCAGGTTTTTTATTATCCAATTCCTGTGGAGTCTTTTAAGTGGTTTTACTATACTCTTTTGGGAATAGATTACTTCGTGCAATCTTACCTATGTACATATGTATGTTGACGTTGTATCAGTGTTTCAGAATCTCTCTTGTTGGTTTTTTTACTTTCGCTGATTAATCTTAATCAATATACCGGCTTTATAACTTTGTTTATTGCTAACGCTTCCAATGTTTCAAGATTGTCGGCATTTTTTCATGTTTATAGTTTTTTCTGCTACCTTTCCATTATTCATAAAACTTGCATCAATATGTCGACACCTGCCTAATTTATCGGCAAAATTTTATTACGGATTTTCTCTATTTTTTGTGTTCAAAATAGGAACAAAATTGGTTCATAAATATTAATTTTCTAAATATCTTGACACTAGCGCCACCTAGCGGTGATTTATTTACACGGATATATATACTTTCTCATAGGCAGTATATATACCGAATATGAACAAATTCGGTCGGTAAATAAGAATTTTACAAATATCTTGACACCAGCGCCATCTACCGGATTTTTTTTATTTCACATTGCATTGTCTTCGGGTCCCGAACTATGTTCCAAGTTTCAAGTACCTAGCTCAACTAGAAGTATCTTAAATATTCGTTGCAAACTTCCACGACATATGTACATACACCCATACATACAAAAAGTGAAGTTAAATAAAAGCTTGTAAAATGAAATCAACCAGAGTTTTGTTTAAAACAAAATTTATGATTTTTTGCAATATTTCATTTTAGAAACAAAAAAATTACCCAAAATTGATTCATGTGGAATAAGTTTGAGTTCAGTAAAATATTTCATAGTTCACTTTTTTCAACATTTTGATTTTAATATAAAAAAATTCAGCATTGTAATATTTACCAAAAATCTGGTTGATTCTTTTTACATGTGAAAATAGTACTTTTTCTCTGTGTACTTACATACATACATAAGCAGGAAACTGTACACACGTATACACAGAAAAAACAACCTACTCAGATTATGGAAAAGTGGCAATGATTCGGCGCTAAAGACATATTTCCATTACTTTGATGTACAATTTTCTTCAAATCAAGTACTAAAAACCAAGTTTTAAAGAAAATTGTATTCAAAACAATGGAAATATTTATGTGTATGACTTTAGCGCCGAATCACTCTTATTTTTTCATAAAATGAGTAATTTTTTTTCGGTGTAGGAACATACACACATGTACATATTTTATTAATTTAATTTTTCCCTTAATGATTTTAAATATTTAATTTTCCAGAAAAAGAAATTTCATGGTTTCCGAATAACTCGTTTCTCAGTGGAATCAATTGACACTGACCAATGCTTCAGGTCGATGGAGTTTATCGACGGCGGTCTCAATAAGCATTATGCAGTAGTTAAACTCATAAGAAGTATTTGGTATTTACATGAAGCGAAATATAATTACACGATTTATGGTACATCTGTATAATAATGTGTCGTTTCACGTTAAAAAAAAAAAAAACTTAACCCTCCATCGGTGTGGTGGGGTATGACATATCCCGGCACATGCATTATCTTAAATATACTTACAATGTATTATTAATAACCGAGAGCTATGGCCGCCAATAGCTTTTATCAACATTTAAATAGCGTGAATTGGTAAATCTTTTGATTTCATTTGAAAGGAAGGCCGCCCTTAAGCAGTTTTTCAATGGAATGCCACAATAATGTAATATTTTTTTTGTCATACGTCAAATAACACAATTTTTTAACACTCTTCGTTCGGCATTTTGGGTACACCAAATATTTTTTTGTAGAGAATTTTTTTTATTTGAAGTTAAGTTCTCTGGCGTTATTTAGCATCGCTACATGATGAGTTCTTTCAGAAGCACAAAATGTCTGCTATTACTGGCGATATTTTAAATAATTTTTTCTTAGCTCAGGCAGGTTGTAATAATATATGTATGTACCTATTGTAATAAATAAATCTTTTAATTGGAAAATCAAAAAGGAAAAAATTAAACTGTGTTTTATTTCGATTTCTGTGGAATTAATCTAAATACTTCTATTACGAGGGATGCATGATTTTCGACAATTACGGGCCACTGCCTCATGGTTACCCGTGCTACGCGCATGCCGCTCCTTACAAACGACTTATGTATGTCGCAACTGCAGGTGTGAGGAGGTATAAAGCGTAGAGCACTCCCAATACTCTTGTCCCGCGCTGTCTAACTCGAGGTACGCTTGCCTCCACAGACACACACATTTGCATGTCTGCAGGAGCTTGAAAAAACGAAAATATCTGACATTTTACGCTATATGAAGCGAACAAGGTGGTTCACATTCATGGGCAACTAATCTCCGCCTATATGGTGTGTAATCAAGCTCCACGTGGTATCACAATGGATCAACAGGCCTACTAAATGTGTTGATGTACCAAGTGGAAAACAATGTCCGCTTTCCCTTCCATAAATCTTTTTACGTTGCGTTCAGTATCGGCTGCTTGTTCTCTTTAGCTATTACTAAAATGTTATTCCACAAAATGCAAATCCCGATCTACTCCGCAGTGGACGAGCGATGGCTGCCACTAATACCTACGGCTCAAATTTTGAAAAAAAAAATTTTAATACTTTTTTATTTACACTGACGCCTATGCGCAAGTTTTCCGCGCTATTAGAATTGTGTTGCGGAAAAAACGCGTTTTTCGATCCACCTTAATATACAAGAACCTATGCATTATCATACACTAGTAAATAGCCGTCGCGCTTCGTAGCGACGAGAAATGTGTTTATGTTATAATGAGGCTTTCTATCTACCTTTACCTTTACCTTTGCCTTTACCTTTACCTTTACATTTACCTTTACCTTTACCTTTACCTTTACCTTTACCTTTACCTTTACCTTTACCTTTAGCTTTACCTTTACCTTTACCTTTAGCTTTACCTTTACCTTTACCCTTATATGTGGGGCTGTGGTGCAGTGGGTATAGTGCTCGCCTGCTATGCTAGAGGTCTCGGGTTCAAACCACGGTCCGAGCAAAACACCAAAACAATTTTTCTAATTAGTAAAAATCCAATTATTGGGTTCTTTAAGAGCAGCGGTCACCTCTCGGCAGTGGGCGGCATACCCTCCGAGAGTATTTCTGCCATGAAAAAGCTTCTCACAAAAAAACGCATTCGCCGTTCGCAGCCGGCATAAAGCTGTAGGTCCACCCAAAAAAAAAAAAAGGAGCACACCTCGAATTGGGAGAGAAGCTCGGCCATAAAACTCGTCAGAGTTATAATAGCGCCATTGCATTATTATATTATTACTAGAGGTTACCCGCGGGTTTCACACCACGTGCTTTTAAAAATATTAGCATATTGAGTTAGTCCAAAAAAGTTACATAGAAAAATATCATTCTTGACGTCAAAGATAGTTTTCTTATTTTTTTTTTGTCCGTTGAGTACGTAATTATCTCATATGCCCAACACCAATTTTCAGTACCCTACTATAATTATTTCAAGAGATTTTCGCTGTAAAAATTTCAGTCTGTATGGGAGGTGCCCATCCCTGCTTTACCAAGACCTAGCGTTTTTACCCGTTTAATACATAGTTATCTCACATGCCCTCACACCAGTTTTCAGTACCCTACTACAAACATTTCCAGAGATATTCGCTGTGAAAATTTCAGTTTGTGTGCGAGGTGCCCATCCCTGCTTTACAAAGACCTAGTGTTTTTCCCGTTTAATATACAGTTATCTCACATGCCCTCACACCAATTTTCAGTACCCTACTACAAATATTTCCAGAGATATTCGATGTGAAAATTTCAGTTTGTATGGGAGGTGCCCATCCCTGCTTTACCAAGACCTAGCATTTTTACCCGTTTAATACATAGTTATCTCACATGCCCTCACACCAGTTTTCAGTACCCTACTACAAATATTTCCAGAGATATTCGCTGTGAAAGTTTCAGTTTGTATGGGAGGTGCCCATCCCTGCTTTACCAAGACCTAGCGTTTTTACCCGTTTAATACATAGTTATCTCACATGCCCTCACGCCAATTTTCAGTACCCTACTACAAACATTTCCAGAGATATTCGATGTGAAAATTTCAGTTTGTATGGGAGGTGCCCATCCCTGCTTTACCAAGACCTAGCATTTTTACCCGTTTAATACATAGTTATCTCACATGCCCTCACACCAGTTTTCAGTACCCTACTACAAATATTTCCAGAGATATTCGATGTGAAAATTTCAGTTTGTATGGGAGGTGCCCATCCCTGCTTTACCAAGACCTAGCATTTTTACCCGTTTAATACATAGTTATCTCACATGCCCTCACACCAGTTTTCAGTACCCTACTACAAATATTTCCAGAGATATTCGATGTGAAAATTTCAGTTTATATGGGAGGAGAGTGCCCATCCCTGCTTTACCAAGACCTAAATTGTTTATCCGTTGAGTATATATTTTTGTATTATTCCTTCACAAAAATTTTCATTATTCTAGTACAAATATTTCAAGAGATATTACGAAAAAAAGGAAAATTTTGTATGGGAGGTGCCCATCCCTGACTTTTAATCAGATTAAAAATATGCCTATAGCAATTACCGGGTGAAAATACCTAGGTGTGCAAAGTTTCGTGAGGATCCGTTCAGCGGTTTTCTCGCCAATTGAGTTTAAACACAATTTCCATTTCACATTTATAATATAAGATTATCTATATATTAATAGGCTAACATTTTTCCCATACAAACAATTGCCAGGCTGTTTTGCACATTTAACATACTCATATCCACATAAAATTGATATGGATGTGTTCCTATGAGTGAGGAGCAGTGCATAGGCATATAATTTTTTCTATAAATTATTTAATTTCTTTATAATTAATAAATAAAATTTTTAGTTTTGTACCATTTTTGATTTACTTCGTTTTTGCTTCGTTGGCAAATGTGCCCACTATCTATATATTAATAGGCTAACATTTTTCCCATACAAACAATTGCCAGGCTGTTTTGCACATTTAGCATACTCATATCCACATAAAATTGATATGGATGTGTTCGTATGAGTGAGGAGCAGTGCATAGGCATATAATTTTTTCTATAAATTATTTAATTTCTTTATAATTAATAAATAAAGTTTTTAGTTTTGTACCATTTTTGATTTACTTCGTTTTTGCTTCGTTGCCAAATGTGCCCACTATCTATATATTATCTATATATTAATAGGCTAACATTTTTCCCATACAAACAATGCGGTACAACTGGAATTTGGAAAGTGTTGCTTATCTCCGCGAAAAGGAATAATTTTGTACCAATACAAAGTTGAAAAAATAAATTGCATGGTCGAATTTCGACCACCGGCGATACTAGTTATTATTATTATTATTACCTTTACCCTTTCCTTTACCTTAACCTTTCCTTTAACGTTTACCTTTACCTTTACCTT
This sequence comes from Urophora cardui, assembly GCA_960531455.1. Taxonomy (NCBI): domain Eukaryota; kingdom Metazoa; phylum Arthropoda; class Insecta; order Diptera; family Tephritidae; genus Urophora; species Urophora cardui. The sequence continues at coordinate 9,689,111 of OY482671.1, forward strand.
TACCTTTAGCTTTAGCTTTAGCTTTAGCTTTACCTTTACCTTTACCTTTACCTTTACCTTTACCTTTACCTTTACCTTTACCTTTACCTTTACCTTTACCTTTACCTTTACCTTTACCTTTACCTTTACCTTTACCTTTACCTTTACCCTTACCTTTACCTTTACCCTTACCTTTACCTTTACCTTTACCTTTACCTTTACCTTTACCTTTACCTTTACCTTTACCTTTACCTTTACCTTTACCTTTACCTTTACCTTTACCTTTACCTTTACCTTTACCTTTACCTTTACCCTTACCTTTACCTTTACCTTTACCTTTACCTTTACCTTTACCTTTACCTTTACCTTTACCTTTACCTTTACCTTTACCTTTACCTTTACCTTTACCTTTACCTTTACCTTTACCTTTACCTTTACCTTTACCTTTACCCTTTACCCTTTACCTTTACCTTTACCCTTACCTTTACCTTTACCCTTACCTTTACTTTTACCTTTACCTTTACTTTTACCTTTACCACGAATTTTCTGAATACCTCGACTCCAGCGCCACCTATACCCGACCGGTTAATTTATTCTTTTTTTTTTGCCATCACTAATTTTGTCGCATGTGACGTGCAGAAAAAAACAACAACTTCGTTTTTTTAACTTCTTTTTTTTTGAACGCAACTTTAACACGACAAATTTACTCAGTTATCTGTATTTCTTTTGTACGCACGTACACTTATTGCTTGCTAAATTCTTTTGTTTTTGAACCTTCAACTTCAGCTTTGTACCATTTGAACTTTAAAAGTACCCAAATACTTTTTTGTTGCGAAAATTTCAGCGCAAATTATGTTCCGTTTGTTTGAGTGGACTTAATTAAGTAAACATAGGGGGAACTTTTTTAAAACATGTTTTTATTTTATAAGTTGTGACTGCTGTACTTGTGAACAATTTCAAAGACAACAGAGGTATCAAAAAAAATTTAATTTCTGTGTCCATAAATTATAAAGTGGCATAACTCCCAAATATGGCGAAGGAAGAAAAATGAATTTTCTGTCAAAATTTAAACTATTGAACACATTCTGTGCTTTAAATGGAAAAATAATGGATATGTAGAGTTAGAGTACGAATACTTGTAAACCAGAAACCTTCAAGCAAAGTTAATGGAAAAAAATTTACATCTATAAGAAATTTTTTTACGAAAAGCGGACATCACATCATGACATCACATCACATCATGACATCAAATCACATCATGACATCACCTCACATCATGACATTACATCATGATATCACATCACATCACATCACATCATGACATCAAATCGTGACATCACATCATGACATCAAATCATGACATCACATCATGACATCAAATCGCATTCGCATTCACGTACTTTTTATATTAGATAATATTCGGTACTCGGTGTTCGATATATTTGAATTCGGAACTCGAATCCGCTATACGTATTCGTTTCGATATGCAGTATTCGTGTTCGGTATTCGGTATACGTGTTCATACTGGTATCCGTATTCCCCTTCACACACCTTTCATACTCATTCATACATGTATATTCATATGCATATTCGTATGCATATTCGGTACTCGGTACTCGGTATTCGGTATTCGCATTCGCTTCCGTATTGGTATACGCATCGACCTATATACCAAATTTGACCCATATACCAATAATCATTGATCTACGCCATTTTGAATTTTATTTTTGACTTAAAAAATAAAATTCAAAGTTTAATTGTCATTTTTTGATTTTTTCGATAAAAGTCAAAAATATAAAAATCACATCGGATTGACCATCTGTGGCCCACGAGCATCTCAATGGTATATATAAATGTTAAAAATATTAACCCTTTCTCTTTGACTTTTTGAGTTGAAATTTCAAAAATAACAATTATTTTCCATTCCTGCATAATATTTATTAGATTCACGGTGCCACGCCCATTTTCAAAAATGTTTATGATTTTTGCCCATAGTTGGACTTATGTTTGACAAAGATATAGTAGCTTAACATGTTTTTATTAGGCCCATTTATAGTTCGCACATACAAAAGTGGGCGTGGTCGTCAACCGATTTGGACAATTTTTCTTCCAAGCGTTCGTATTGGCAAGTAAATTACGCTTACAAAATTTCATCGATATGTACGCCACGGTTTCTGAGTTATGACTTATCAAAGCTTGTCCTTTAATAAGTGGGCGTGGCACCGCCCATTATTGAAAATTTCACAATATTTCTTCATAAAGGCCTAAGCTCATTACGTGCGTAAAATTTGTTTACATCGACTATATTACTGGTTGAGATATCACATTTCCGATATATACTACATATATAGAGAAAGTGGGCGTGGTCATGATCCGATTTCGCCGATTTTCAATACCAACCGTTCCCGCCTGTAGTAAATTGATTATATTAAATTTTTTGCGGCCCCTGTTCGGGCTGCGGTTTGAAGCAAGGCTGCAAAATAGCGTAATTTTTAACAATAAATAAAAAAAAATTTGTTTCTGTTGAAATATTCGATTTTATAAACGTAAAAAGCATAACAAAATCTATTTTGTTTCAACTGATCAAAAAAAAATTATAAAAATTTTTTTTTGTTTTGATAATTATCAAAACAATTACTTCAAAAAAATATAGTTTCAAATTTAAACGAAACAAGTAAGGAAGCCTAAGTTCGAGTGGAATCGAACATTAGATACTCAGCTGTATGTTTTCATTGTTTGTTTGTGTTTGATGGAAACAAGGCGTATTTTATATAAAGCGAGTGCCGCATAAAGTGGGCGTAGCCACGCCCGTTTTTAACATTTTTATCAGTCATCCAACTAAGCATATGAATATTATTCTTTGTGCAAAATTTCATTCCTTTATGACTTCTAATTACAAAGATGTCACGTTACAAATTCCCAAAGGGTGTTCCAGAAATATCTTTGCTAAAAAGTAGGCGTGGTCATAAACCGATTTGAATAAGTTTTTGCATGTCTATTAACACAAGTTATATAAAGTGTATAAACCGAGTTTCGTCATAATATCTCAATTATTTGTCGAGTTATAGGCTAAGAAATCTCGTATATTCCTTTGTCTAAAAAGAGGCGGTGCCACGCCCATCTTCCAAAATTTTTATATTTTTTGTTTCCGGTCTATTGTGGAACTCATGCCACAAAACTTCTATGAATTATCTCTATATTTGACAAAGATATCGCTTAAAATTTTTTTATAAGGCCACTTTATAGTTCCCATGTATAAAAGGGGGCTGGATAAAGAGGCTAATAGCATTGACAGACGGCAGCGATAATCCGGAATATCTAGCTAATTCGGACTTAACTTGAGAATGAAGTGGAGGTAATCCGGAATATCTCTTGAGTTAGTCCTCAAAATTTTAGCGGATTAAAGCATTTTGTAATGACATCCCTGGTGAAAAATGTCTATTGTGAATGAAAGGGAAGAAAAAGAAGAACCGAAAGCAGATCTAGGAAGGTAGGCGCATAAGTGAATTCAGAAATTTTGAATGTAATTTGTTATTGTAATTGGTGTGTAATGTCAAAATGATATTTCGCCTTGGTTGAAATCTGAATTCGTTTGGGACTCGCCCATTCCTATTGACCATGATGTGATTTCGTTTTGATTTTGACATTACCCTACCTTTGAAAATAAAACAAGAAGTTTTTGAATTCGCCGCTGCGCCTACCTTCCTTCAGCTGTTTTGTTAATCCACAAAACTTGCCGTCTGTCAGGGTAAAATTTTAATCGAATTAAGTCTTGCGGTAATCGGGATTATCGCTGCCGTCTGTCAATGCTATAAGAAAATGGGTTTGGCGGTCAACGAGGACAAGACGAAGTACCTCCTGTCATCACACAAAGAAACAGCACGCCTTGGCAGCCACGTCAATGTTGATAGCTACAAATTCGAAACTGTTAAGGACTTCGTCTATCTGGGAACCAGCATTAACACCAAGAATGATGTCAGCACGGAGATCCAAAGAAGAATCACGCTTGCCAATAAATACTACTTCGGACTAAGTAGGCAACTGAAAAGTAAAGTTCTCTCTCGACAAACAAAAATCACACTCCACAGGACGCTCATCGTTCCAGTCCTCATGTACGGCGCAGAAGCATGGACAATTTCAAAATCAGATGAGATGGCACTTGGAGTATTCGAGAGAAAAGTTCTTCGTAAGATTTATGGGCCTTTGCGCGTTGGCGTGGGCGAGTATCGACGGAGATTTAACGATGAGCTGTACGAGCTTTACACAGACATCGACATTGTTCAGCGAATAAAGATCCAGCGGCTGCGTTGGGCAGGTCTTGTCGTGAGAATGGACGAAGGCGCTCCGGCCAAGAAAGCATTTCTATCGAAACCCGCTGAACGCAAAAGAAAAGGGAGACCTCCACTGCGTTGCGAAAATCAGGTGGACAGCGATGCTGCCTCCCTAGGTGTTCCCAATTGGCGCCATGCTGCACGAAACAGAAGCAATTGGCGCGCTCTGTTGGACTCGGCCAGAATCGTCTAGACGGTTAAGCGCCAATCAAGAAGAAGAAAAGTGGGCGTGGTCGTCAAACCGATTTCGCTAAAATTTTGAACATGTATTACCACAAGTAATAAAAGTGTACACACCAAGTTTCGTCATTATGTATAAATTATTTGTCGAGTTATGGGCTCAGAAATCTCGTATATTCCTGTTTATAAAAAGAGGCGGTGCCCATTTTCCAAAATACTTGTGTTTTTCGTTTTATGTTCGCAGTTGGACTCCTACTACAAAATTTCAGTGATATATCTTTATATTTGACAGAGATATGGCTTAAAATGTTTTTATTAGGTCACTTTGTAATATACATATATAAAAGTGGGCGTGGCCGTCAACCGATTTTAACTATTTTCAGTCCAAACGTTTGCCTAAGTAAGTAAATCTCGCGTACCAAATTTCATCGATATATCTTCAATGGCTTCTGAGTTATGACATATAAAACTTTCCATGTTTGACCCTTAATAAGTGGGCGTGGCACCGTCCATTTTCCAAAATTTCATCAAATTTCTTCCTAGGGGCCTGAGCTCAACACGTGGGTAAAATTTCATCGCTCCAGCTATATTAGTGACTGAGATACCAAATTTCCGATTTTTTCTATATAGGAAAAGTGGGCGTGGTTATGGTCCGATTTCGCCCAATTTCAATACCAACCGTCCCAGTCTCGATACCAACTTGCATTTCAAATTTCATCAAAATATCTCAATTTTTGAGCGAGTTAGAGTGTTTACAGACGGACGGACAGACGGACGGACAGACGGACGGACAGACGGACGGACTGACGGACGGACGGACATGGCTCAATCGATTTCTCTTTTCACCCTGATCATTTTGATATATATAAGTCTATATCTATCTCGATTATTTCATTCTGTTACAATCCACCGTTATGTGATTAAAACTATAATACTCTGTGTACTAGTACAGCTGAGTATAAAAATTGACTTTTCAATAATTTCGTTTTCTATGAAGAAAAGAAATTTTACATATGTATGTTTGTATTAGTGATGGGCGAGTCCGAGATGTTTTATTCGATTCTCTCGATTGTTGAAACATCTCGAATGCTCTCGATGGTTTTCATTCGTATTCGAGTCAAGTCGTAAATGGCCGTCAGTCGAAACAATCGCTAAAACATCTCGGACTCGCCAACGATTCCTCTCGTTTTCAAAGCAACCCTACAACATCTCGGACTCGCTGCAAAAAATACATAATAATTGTTGTTGCCGCTTGAATATTAAAATTGCTTTACAAAACATACAGAGTGGTACAAATCTATTGCCGTTGTTGCTACTCGTAAAATTCATTTGTTTCATAAGCGTCCAACTTCAGAAAATTTATTAATGTTTTAATAATTAATTATTATTATTATGCACGACACTGTTTAGTTGTGATTGCAATAATGCAGCGTCTATGTATAGCATATTTTTCAATTTGGTTAATTTATTTATGCATTTGCCTCACTTCCATTAAAAATCCTACTTTCTTTATCAACAAACCTCATTCAGTTTATTTTATCAATTAAAACATATCATCAAAACAACAGCCGGCCCGCCGACTCGGAACAATCGCAAAAACATCTCGATTCTGTAGTCGAGGAGCGAGTCAACTTTTGACTCGATTGTGATTTTGCAACGATGGCGATTCTCTCGATTGTCTAAACATCTCGGACTCGCCCATCACTAGTTTGTTTGTATGTACATACCAAGGATGGGCATTTTTGCAACCTCATGGATAGTTCAGCCGAGAATTTTTGGCGGCTTGTGGCTAAACATGTTCAAAATTAAGAGGACACGCACAAACACAATTTGTTTTGTTCAAAAGCAAGCAACAACAACGATACGGCAATTTTCCAACGGCGACTCGGCGAACGCATTTTCCAACAAATTTTAATAAACGCAGTTCTATTGAAAGCAATGCCCCACATAGTTGGCATTTTATGAAATTTTTAATCATATTCCAGTCTTTTTCGACCCCTCTGCACATTTCAAAAAAATAATCATAAATGCGCGCATTTTCTGATCATAAAAAAGTATTTTGTGGTTTTGGATGAATGTTACCCTGCGCGCGTCTCCTCTTGGGGAGTCGTATTCGAGGCTTATTTCAATTTTATTTTGATGATTTCGGAGTCCCTTGCGATTTTGTTTTTGTTTTTCAATCTTTTCTGATCGTTTTTGAATTTTTTTTTTTTTGCAATTTTTCAATCGTTTTCTGGTCGTTTTTTAATCTTTTCTTGGCACTTTTTCAATCGTTTTCTGATCGCTTTCTGATTTTTTTTTTTTTTGCTATTTCTCAATAATTTTCTGATCGTTTTTGAATCTTTTCTTGGCACTTTTTCAATCGTTTTCTGATCGCTTTCTGATTTTTTTTTTTTTTTTGCAATTTTTCAAACGTTTTTCTAATAGCTTTCAAGTCTTTTTCGAGTCTCTTTCGAATCTTTTGTGGGTAATTTTTCTGCTAATTTTTGAGTTTCTTTTCAATCTTTTTTGTGCAATTGACTTTTCTGTGTACTAAGTATAAAAAATAGCAGCTTGTTATTAATTTTGTTTTTGTGTTTAGTTCAGCAACAAACAATAATATTTGATATACTTAATTCTAACTGGAATTCAATTAAGTTGGGTAAATACAAGAGCATGCGCATGTACATACATATCTTTGTTTAAAGTGCAAAACCGCGTAAATGAAATTTTTGCCAAAAATGAGATTTCCCCAAAAACACATTCCTGGGGTCCGACCTAGTGCTGGAAAACCATCGATAGTGGTCCCATCGATAGTTTTAAAGGCAGCCATCGATAGTATCGATGGTTTAATATATGTACGTAGGTGGCCCGTTAAAGGGAAATGTGGTACTCAAACATTTCATGCATATATACATACATACATATGTATGTATGCATGTATGTACTTACGTTTCTATATTTAAAAGAAAAATATAAATTTTTATTAGAAACATATTATAAAATTAATAGAAAACCAAAGTTTATGTAAAAAGTTCAATACAAAAAATAAGTCAATATATATTCAAAGTAAGAATACTACATACACACATTTGTACGTATACAGTTGTCCACAAAATAATAGAAGAACCGAAATCAAAACCTTAATTGCTCAATTCTCAATAAAAAAACCGTTTTATTTGCAAGTTTTTTTCATAAAATTATTCACTGGTCTTTTATTTATATACTCACAGCCCACATATTCCAATCAAGTACCTTAAAATTATAAATCTCAGTTTTTTTGATTAATTTTTTAACAGAGGTTGTAGTTATGTACCAAGTAAAATACTATCGATGGTTAAAAAAAACCATCGATTATCGCTATGGCATCGGCCCCATCGATAGTATCGATAGTTCAATCGATGGTTTTCCAGCACTAGTCCGACCTCATCCATTCATACAAGGATTTTTACAGCCAGACGGCACAAGAAAATTCTTTCAGAAAGTGAAAAACTCAAATGCTCGTATTTGTTGTTTTAGAAAACTTTTCTGAAAGTACTTTCTTTCGTCGTCTGGCTGTACCCTTACTATAGAACTATGTAAATAGCGTTGGGTATCGCATTGAAATTTGTATATTTTTCAACAAGCTATTCCAACAAATGCTATATAATGAATTTATGAGTTAGGATCTTCTTCACATTAGAACAACAATATGCACAAATAGCACTTCAGGGTCGGCACAGCATATAAAAGGCCGCTTTCTCTCTATACCGGCCAACAGTGTTTTATTAAGTCTAACTGAATTTCAACAAAAATGAAGCACAGCAAAATAGTTGCAGTAAATTTCGCTATTTTTCTCGCATTGGTATACGTCAGTATGGCAGTTGTATATGAATTGGGTGAACCAAGAGATGGCGAGCAGATAATACACACGGCGATCCGGACTTTTCCTCCTGAAACCCTGGAAACGTTTATAATTTATAATCCAGTAAGAAATATGCTTCTTTTTTGTTGTGAGTTGTTTGTTTTTTCGACGGCGTAGGAATACCTACGATTTATTTGTGGAACGACTTTTCGTCATCCCTTTTGAAGTTTGATTTAGTTATAAACGGATTTCGGCGATGTGCCAACGACAGTACCGACAAGAGAGGACGGAAATTCGTTCCCCAATACATAAGAAATAGATATAAGTACATGCACAGTATAGTATTCTCTCACATATGTACGTATGTAGTATGTATGTAAGTAACGTTGAAAAATTGAACAATTTTAACACGCTTTTATTAGCTTCACCTGTATGTATGTATGTATGTATGTATCTATGTATGTATGTATGTATGTAACTTCATCCCATCCTAAAAGTTGCAACATTTAAAACTAAATTATTATATCTTTCAAACATTCACTTTTTTGTGTCCTCTCTATTATTTCTATTCTCCTCCGGATTCGAAACATGACATCAACAGCCCAACGGCATCATATAGTAGGACATTCAACATTATATTTTATGCTTCATTGCGGCTTTTATGTTACCTTTCTTCAAAATAGCCTCCATGAATTTCAATTCACTCCCGTATACAAGCCAATAAGTAACAAGCTTGCAGGGTACGGAAAAACTCACTCACGAACGCTCAAAAATACATTCTTCTCAAATCACAAACAAATGTTCAAAGAAAAACGTATAACCACTCAAATAGCGAGCGAACTAACGCACAACAGCCAGCGATCGCTCATAGCGATGGCGATAAACTCAATGCATAAATTCACTCAAAAATAAAGCTTGAAGCTTTCTGTTTTGGGTTTGTTGTATTTGCAATGAAATCAATCGCATGTACAATGTACATACATACGTATGCAGAGCAAGAACTGGTTTTGTGTTTTGTGTAACAAGCTTTATGGTTTGTCGTTGTTGTGTTTGCCATAAAAACAATCGCATGTACATACATATGTATGCAAAGCAAGAACTGGTTTTGTTTGTAATTCATTTAATAGTAAGTGCTGAATCAACGAAAAGGAACCCTAATTACATTTTTATACAATGTTTTGTAAACGTGAGGTGAAAAAAATTTCTCTAAAAATGAAAAAAAATAAAAAAATAAAAAATGCGCCACTCGGGACTCGAACCTGAGCTCCTTGGTCCGTAGGCAGCATACCTCACCATTACGCTATAAACGTATTCGGAACTTTATTGTCTAAATTCGAATTTATTCAATCAGGTTTCTTTTTTTTTTGTTCTTTTCAAATGTTTCACCTCAACTTCTCTTCACTTTCTGATTGTAAAATATAACAAAACGTTTGGGAAATTTTGTATTTCCAAACTAGTTTGGAAAACCTTGAATAAAAGGGTTTGGAAAATATTGCATAATAAACTAGTTTACTTCACTGCATATTGGGATTTTTGGTAGAAGTTATAAATACATATGTATGTAGATCTATTTCGGAGAACACCACATCCCATCAGACCTCTTTTTACTTTTATTCTTGCGTCCGCATAAAACATCCTTTAATGAAAAATTTCACTAAAAAGTCAAAAATAAATAATAGCTTAAAAAACTAAAAAACACGCTTTAATCTTAAAAATCGTACTAAAAATTGAGAAATAATTTAATTAGAAACAAAATGATGAACGAAAATATAAGTATTTAAGGAAAAGCGTGGGGGTGCTCAATAATATTTGAACATGAAAATATTCGATTCGTACAACTAGTACAAAAATATACCTAGTTGCGAAATTAAAGAGTACGATATATGAAATCTCAAAAAAGTCTAAATAAAATTATTAGTAAAAAACACCGATTTTAAATATTTTTTGACATACTGAGCACCCCACGCTTTTCCTTAAATACTTATATTTTCGTTCATCATTTTGTTTCTAATTAAATTATTTCTCAATTTTTATTACGATTTTTAAGATTAAAGCGTGTTTTTTAGTTTTTTAAGCTATTATTTATTTATGCTTATAAGCGGGAAGTGCTTACATACATACATATACATACATATATCAAAAATTCGCTTACAAGCACTGACCGTGGTGACTGTGTACTTTTATTTTAGTTCCTCGACTGATCGATGATAAGATGTGAAAAGTAGATTTACTAGTTAAGGAAAAAGTTAGTGCTTTTTTTTAGCGAGAAATGTTGTGCCTATGTACTTAGATACTACTTATGTATAAGCAGGAAACTGTGCACATGTGCATATACACTGAAAAACAACTTACTCAGATTATGGAAAAGTGGCAAAGATTCGACGCTAAACACATATTTCCATTGTTTTGATGTACAATTTTCTTCAAATCAAGGCATAAAAGCTACGTTTTAAACAAAATTGTATTCAAAACAATGAAAATATGTCTTTAGCGCCGCATCGTTCTCATTTTTCCATAAAATGAGTAATTTTTTTTTTGAGTTTACATACTATTTTATTAAATTAATTTTTTCTTTAATAATTTTACAAATTAATTTTCCAGAAAAATAAATTATATGGTTTCCGAATAACTCGTTTCGCGGTGGAATCACTTGAAAATGACCAATGCTTCAATTCGGTGGAGTTTATCAACGGCGGTCTCAATACACATTATGCAGTAGTTAAACTCATAAGAAGTAATTGGTATTTACATGAAGCGAAATATAATTACACGATTTATGGTATATGTGTATGATAACGTGATGTTTCACGTTAAAAAAACAAAAAAAAAAACTTAACCCTCCATCGGTGTGGTGGGGTATGACATATCCCGGCACATGTGTTATCTTAAATATACTTATATTATATGTATTATTTATAACCGAGAGCCATGGCCGCCAATAGCTTTTATTAACATTTAAATAGCGTGAACTGGTAAATCTTTTGATTTCATTTGAAAGGAAGGCCACCTTTTTAAAAGAATGCCACAATAATGTAATATTTTTTTTGTCATACACTCATAGAAATAAATATACTTCCAAAGAAGAGTACTCTTCAGATAACTGTGGTATTATTTCAGCGAAAATATTTTAATGTATTTTTATGATATAATAATAAATGCCCACATCCAAGATATTAGATACTTAAATTCAGTTTTGCAACAATTGCAATGATGATCTACAAATAATTTCAAATGAAATAATTATACTTCCATATCCTTTAACTGATAAGATTTTAGGGAAAAATATACTTTAATAATGAGTATGACCACCAGACTGTTTAATTACTTCTTCCATTCGCCGGGGCATCGAGATAATTAGCTGCTGAAGTTCAGATATAGGAATTTCTTTCCATATCTTGTTAATTTCCGCACGGAGCTGCGCTAGGCTTGAGTACTGTCGTCCGCTCGAATAAATCCGGTTGGACATGATCCCCCATAAATTCTCTATTGGATTTAAGTCTGGACTTAAAGCTGGCCACGTTAAAACGCTTAAGTTTTTGTCTTGAAACCAATTGCTTACTGCTAATGCTTTATGAATTGGCGCATTGTCCTGTTGAAATATTGGATTTTCTTCGGGGATATTCTCCAGAAATGCAATTAGCACACTATCCAGCAGATCAATATACGCGGACGAGTTCATTTTGTTGGAAATAAAGCAAATCGGAGTTTTTCCTGAATAATAAAAACCTGCCCATACCATCAGATTCCCTCCCTGGAAATTCCTATGCAAAGCTACAGATTTTTCAGTTCTGGTGTCATGCCAATATCGTCGGTAGCCGTCAGGGCCATCAAGGGTGAATTTTTTTTCATCACTGAAGATAACTTTTTTCCATTGTTCAGTCCAATTTAAGTGAGTGGTAGCGAAATCTAGACGTGCTTTTTTATGACGTGGCTGTAGTGCTGGTTTACCCTTACTTTTAACCCATTTGAGGTTTTCAGAATCGTGCAAAATTTGCCCAACACGTCTGGTAGAAATGGGAAGGCTCAACTCACGTCGTATTTGCGACGCACTTAGTTTTTTACTCGTTGCACACTTAAAAATATTGCGTTTATCCCGTGCAGTTATTGTTGGCCGTCGACCTGATCTCTTTTTCGAAGCGTAGTTTTCGCCAGAACTTATAACGTTTGCTACGCCAACATGTGATCTACCGATTTTCCTAGAAATAGCCCTGTTCGACCACCCACACTCTTTGTATGCTTTGATTTGCCCAATCTCGTTCTTCGAAAAGTTTTTACCACGAGGCATCGCTGTACACAAAAATTTATTAATTCAATTGATAACCCAAACGACTGTCTAACATTTAAATAATGCTCACTTGATGGTTATATAATTTAAAGAAAAATAGTGGCAAAAATCGCGAAAAATGTTGAAATGGAAGTATACTTATTTCCTTCAGTAAAATATTTATTTGATTTTATCTCACTAATTAAAGCACAAAAATTATTGCGTTTTATATGACGCTTTTTAAACTGATATACAAACATATCAGTGCATGCTTACATATTTTTCAGTTTGATATGTACAGTGATTTTTTCAAATTTAACTGGAAGTATATTTATTTCTATGAGTGTACGTCAAATAACACAATTTTTTAACACTCTTCGTTCGGCATTTTGGGTACACCAAATATTTTTTTGTAGAGAATTTTTTTTATTTGAAGTTAAGTTCTCTGGCGTTATTTAGCATCGCTACATGATGAGTTCTTTCAGAAGCACAAAATGTCTGCTATTACTGGCGATATTTTAAATAATTTTTTCTTAGCTCAGGCAGGTTGTAATAATATATGTATGTACCTATTGTAATAAATAAATCTTTTAATTGGAAAATCAAAAAGGAAAAAAATAAACTGTGTTTTATTTCGATTTCTGTGGAATTAATCTAAATACTTCTATTACGAGGGATGCATGATTTTCGACAATTACGGGCCACTGCCTCATGGGCACCCGTGGGACGGACGCGCATGATTCTGCTTACAAACGATTTATGTCGCAACTGCAGGTGTGAGGAGGTATAAAGCGTAGAGCACTACCAATACTCTTGTCCCGCGCTGTCTAACTCGAGGTGCGCTTGCCTCCACAGACGCACATTTGCATGTCTGGAAGAGCTTGAAAAAAGAAAGCGTGAGTAACGAGTACTCATGAACATTGATGTGTAAACAGTTTCGAAATCGGATTTTTATTCCCTTTTCCTTATTCCTTTTTTCCCTGTTTTTCTATGCATTAAAATGCGACTATCGTTTTTATAATTTTTTTTTTGCCATTGTTACTGCTACATTTTGTTGTTTTGTTGTTTTATTGTTTTAGTTTTTGGTATTTGATGTTTGATTTTTAATTTTTGATTTCTGATTTTGATTTGTTCTGTTTTGTTTTGCTCAGAAACATGCAAGATCATTCGGGTCCACGTTTGACCCATATCTGGGGGCTCATTGTAGAAGTCCTGCCCAAAACCTTTCATTTGATACCAATATTGCTCATTTGAGGTTAATCCGGGGTCACATTTTGACCCATATTTGGAGACCCGACCTAGGACTTATAATGAATAGAGCTCTATGTGAAATCCCTGCTCAACACCTTTCATTTGATACCAATATTGCTCAGAAACATTCAAGGATCATCCGGGTCCTCGTTTTGACCCATATCTCCGGACCCGACCTAGGAACCATAAAGAATAGAGCTCCGTGTAGAATTCCTGCTCAAAACCTGTCATTAGATACCTACCAATATTGCTCGGAGACATGCAAGATAATTCGGGTACTCGTTTTGACCCATATCTCGGGACCCGGCCCAGGAATCATAAAGAGTAGAGCTCCGCGTAGAAGCCCTGCTCAAAACCTTTCATTTGATACCTTGACTTGACTTATTAAAACTTTATACTATTATCCGTCCGCGGGACGGGTATTTGCTAGTTAAGTAATTTATAAAAATGGTTGGTCCCAGCAAAGTCTAATTGAAACTTTCTTGAAATTAATTTTTTTTACTTTCCTAAATTCAAATTTGATAAGAATTTGTGAAATTACTTAGCGATTGTAGCAAATTGGTGCATCGATGGAATCGGTGCTTTGCATATACATACCTACATACATGTCAAGAAAAATAAAAATAGATTGCTCACAAAAATAAATGCTGGTAAGAGAGTTGATCCGATACGCGAATACAACGCTGAATAAAATGACTGCGGTACAGAGAACTTATAAAGTATTATAAGTTCTCTGCACACTTTTGAATTACCGTTATGGTTGTTGCATTGACTAATTTTATGCGAAAAAACAGGATTTTTCTTACTTTCGCGCCATATTAGTACAAAAATATGTTTTTATAAAAATTAGTACCTATTTACTATTTATTTTTGAAAGCTGGTACTAAAAAATTTTGTATGAAAATTATTACAAAAAATATTTTCTTAAATATTATTATGTACTAAAACATTTTGTTTACAAATTTGTGTGCATATACTACTTTTTGTTTAAAAATTAGTACTTACTAAAAAAATTTTCTTTAAAAATTAGTACCCACGTACTAAAAATGTTTGTTTAAGAACTATTACTAAACTTTTTTTTTTTAATATTTAGTACCTACAAAAGGCTTTGCTACAAAATTATTACAAAAAGGAGATATTTGGTTAAAAATTAGTATGTACTAAAAATTTTTATTTATAGGTTAGTATGTACTAAAACTTTTTGTTTAGAAATTAGTACATGCTACAAATTTCTTCCTGAAACTAGTATATTTTTTTTATAATTTTTTTTTTTTGTAAATTAGTATGTACTAAAAATTTTCTTAACAAGTAAGGAAGCCTAAGTTCGAGTGGAATCGAACATTAGATACTCAGCTGTATGTTTTCATTGTTTGTTTGTGTTTGATGGAAACAAGGCGTATTTTATATAAAGCGAGTGCCGCATAAAGTGGGCGTAGCCACGCCCGTTTTTAACATTTTTATCAGTCATCCAACTAAGCATATGAATATTATTCTTTGTGCAAAATTTCATTCCTTTTTGACTTCTAGTTACAAAGATGTCACGTTACAAATACCCAAATGGTGTTCCAGAAATATCTTTGCTAAAAAGTAGGCGTGGTCATAAACCGATTTGAATAAGTTTTTGCATGTCTATTAACACAAGTTATATAAAGTGTATAAACCGAGTTTCGTCATAATATCTCAATTATTTGTCGAGTTATAGGCTAAGAAATCTCGTATATTCCTTTGTCTAAAAAGAGGCGGTGCCACGCCCATCTTCCAAAATTTTTATATTTTTTGTTTCCGGTCTATTGTGGAACTCATGCCACAAAACTTCTATGAATTATCTCTATATTTGACAAAGATATCGCTTAAAATTTTTTTATAAGGCCACTTTATAGTTCCCATGTATAAAAGGGGGCTGGATAAAGAGGCTAATAGCATTGACAGACGGCAGCGATAATCCGGAATATCTAGCTAATTCGGACTTAACTTGAGAATTAAGTGGAGGTAATCCGGAATATCTCTTGAGTTAGTCCTCAAAATTTTAGCGGATTAGAGCATTTTGTAATGACATCCCTGGTGAAAAATGTCTATTGTGAATGAAAGGGAAGAAAAAGAAGAACCGAAAGCAGATCTAGGAAGGTAGGCGCATAAGTGAATTCAGAAATTTTGAATGTAATTTGTTATTGTAATTGGTGTGTAATGTCAAAATGATATTTCGCCTTGGTTGAAATCTGAATTCGTTTGGGACTCGCCCATTCCTATTGACCATGATGTGATTTCGTTTTGATTTTGACATTACCCTACCTTTGAAAATAAAACAAGAAGTTTTTGAATTCGCCGCTGCGCCTACCTTCCTTCAGCTGTTTTGTTAATCCGCAAAACTTGCCGTCTGTCAGGGTAAAATTTTAATCGAATTAAGTCTTGCGGTAATCGGGATTAACGCTGCCGTCTGTCAATGCTATAAGAAAATGGGTTTGGCGGTCAACGAGGACAAGACGAAGTACCTCCTGTCATCACACAAAGAAACAGCACGCCTTGGCAGCCACGTCAATGTTGATAGCTACAAATTCGAAACTGTTAAGGACTTCGTCTATCTGGGAACCAGCATTAACACTAAGAATGATGTCAGCACGGAGATCCAAAGAAGAATCACGCTTACCAATAAATACTACTTCGGACTAAGTAGGCAACTGAAAAGTAAAGTTCTCTCTCGACAAACAAAAATCACACTCTACAGGACGCTCATCGTTCCGGTCCTCATGTACGGCGCAGAAGCATGGACAATTTCAAAATCAGATGAGATGGCACTTGGAGTATTCGAGAGAAAAGTTCTTCGTAAGATTTATGGGCCTTTGCGCGTTGGCGTGGGCGAGTATCGACGGAGACTTAACGATGAGCTGTACGAGCTTTACACAGACATCGACATTGTTCAACGAATAAAGATCCAGCGGCTGCGTTGGGCAGGTCATGTCGTGAGAATGGACGAAGGTGCTCCGGCCAAGAAAGCATTTCTATCGAAACCCGCTGAACGCAAAAGAAGAGGGAGACCTCCACTGCGTTGGGAAAATCAGGTGGACAGCGATGCTGCCTCCCTAGGTGTTCCCAATTGGCGCCATGCTGCACGAAACAGAAGCAATTGGCGCGCTCTGTTGGACTCGGCCAGAATCGTCTAGACGGTTAAGCGCCAATCAAGAAGAAGAAAAGTGGGCGTGGTCGTCAAACCGATTTCGCTAAAATTTTGAACATGTATTACCACAAGTAATAAAAGTGTACACACCAAGTTTCGTCATTATGTATAAATTATTTGTCGAGTTATGGGCTCAGAAATCTCGTATATTCCTGTTTATAAAAAGAGGCGGTGCCCATTTTCCAAAATTTTTCTGTTTTTCGTTTTATGTTCGCAGTTGGACTCCGACTACAAAATTTCAGTGATATATCTTTATATTTGACAGAGATATGGCTTAAAATGTTTTTATTAGGTCACTTTGTAATATACATATATAAAAGTGGGCGTGGCCGTCAACCGATTTTAACTATTTTCAGTCCAAACGTTTGCCTAAGTAAGTAAATCACGCGTACCAAATTTCATCGATATATCTTCAATGGCTTCTGAGTTATGACATATAAAACTTTCCATGTTTGACCCTTAATAAGTGGGCGTGGCACCGTCCATTTTCCAAAATTTCATCAAATTTCTTCCTAGGGGCCTGAGCTCAACACGTGGGTAAAATTTCATCGCTCCAGCTATATTAGTGACTGAGATACCAAATTTCCGATTTTTTCTATATAGGAAAAGTGGGCGTGGTTATGGTCCGATTTCGCCCAATTTCAATACCAACCGTCCCAGTCTCGATACCAACTTGCATTTCAAATTTCATCAAAATATCTCAATTTTTGAGCGAGTTAGAGTGTTTACAGACGGACGGACAGACGGACGGACAGACGGACGGACAGACGGACGGACAGACGGACGGACATGGCTCAATCGATTTCTCTTTTCACCCTGATCATTTTGATATATATAAGTCTATATCTATCTCGTTTATTTCATTCTGTTACAATCCACCGTTATGTGATTAAAACTATAATACTCTGTGTACTAGTACAGCTGAGTATAAAAACAAAAAAAAATAGCAAAAAAATAGATAATAGTCACAACAACAACGCGCAATGTAGCAAAGTCCAAAAGGCAAAAGCAACAAAAAAAAAACTATTTTCCTATGTGGGTAAATAATAGTTTTTGAGCGAGTGAGCATCAAAACTCTGTGGAGCAATAGATACGGCCAGCCATGGCGAAGAGCAGCATGAGCACACCTTTGCATTGACTCTTTTGCCTACTTTGCCTAGGTTGTTTTTGTTGTTGTTTTTTTTTTTTTTTGGGTGTATTGCGGTCCATTGCAATTGAAGAGTTGCATTCAACACAATTCCGCTTCAGCTTGCACGCAAATGCAACGGAAATGCAACACCAAAGAGCAAAGCAAAGAGAAATGTTTTTAAAAATGCATTGAGTTTGATTTTTAAACGGTTTTATTTAGCTCACCCCGTTTGTTTTATTCTTTATTCTTGGGTCAAATTTAGTAATTCAAATTTCACCCTCTTCCTGTCAACCGATTAATCTGAAATTTTGCACGCATGTATAACCCCGATGACAATGCAATATTATGAAAAAAAAATTCCGCTAGGTGGCGCGTGGGTCGCTATATTTACAAAAATCGCATTTATGGTCCGATTTGGCTGAAATTCGGAACATGTATTACTACCTTGAAAAGAAATATTTTCTTAAAAAAAAAATTCCGCTAGGTGGCGCGTGGGTCGCTATATTTACAAAAATCGCATTTATGGTCCGATTTGGCTGAAATTCGGAACATGTATTACTACCTTGAAAAGAAATATTTTCTTAAAAAAAAAATTCCGCTAGGTGGCGCGTGGGTCGCTATATTTACAAAAATCGCATTTATGGTCCGATTTGGCTGAAATTCGGAACATGTATTACTACCTTGAAAAGAAATATTTTCTTAAAAAAAAAAATTCCGCTAGGTGGCGCGTGGGTCGCTATATTTACAAAAATCGCATTTATGGTCCGATTTGGCTGAAATTCGGAACATGTATTACTACCTTGAAAGGAAATATTTTCCTAAAAAAAACTTCCGATAGGTGGCGCGTGGGTCGCTATAGAGGCGTTGGACTGCAATAAACTAACGGGCAAGAAACCTTGCAATAATGAAGCACTAAATGAATTAAACAGAATGCGAAATAAAAACTAAAAACTAGAAAATAAAAATAGGTAAAAAAAACTTTTTAAGTTAAACGGTTTTATGTTATACATACATTGCAATGTTTAAGATAAATGTACTAAAAACCAAAAAATAATAAAATAGATACAGTCGTGGGAATTATAAACATTTGCATAGACTAGACTAAAATAAAACCGGGGGGCACGTCAATTGTCTACAAATTATCGACTTAATGTGCGATAGAAGAATCGTTTAATTCGTCGTTAGGCAGTTGGCCCGCAGACGGTGAGGAAAATACTTACTATTTTCTTGCTCATGGAAATTCCAATAGTTATACACTCCATGTTAATAAAAGAGATGTTTCAACTAGTTTATCGTTGGACATTCACACGAGGAATCGTTTCACTGCTCGTAGTTTGTCTTTAATCGACAAAACATATGATAAAAGTACTACTCGCTCACCACTATGAAACCCTAAAACTCGCTTATAATCGAGCTTGCTAGCTTTTTTTCCACATTCTAGCCCTACTTATCACACGTCCATCGTTGTCGGTTGAACAACTGCCTAATTATAGTGTAACATTACAAAACAAACATTTTAATCAACGATTGTAGACAATTGACGTGCCCCACGGTTTTATTTTAGTCTAGTCTATGCAAATGTTTATAATTCCCACGACTGTATCTATTTTATTATTTTTTGGTTTTTAGTACATTTATCTTAAACATTGCAATGTATGTATAACATAAAACCGTTTAACTTAAAAAGTTTTTTTTACCTATTTTTATTTTGCTTGCAAATAAATTTTATTGTGCTTGTATGAGTGAGTGCAGGCGAGTAGGCTGATGTAATACACAAATGGGGTGCATTAACCTTTGACGAATTATATATGTACTAGGGATTCCAATTTTTCCCATTTTTGCGATCCCGGGATTTTCGGTATTTTTTGTTATAATCCCGGGATCCCGGGATTGGTCCCGGGATTTTGCCATTAATTATTTTCCTACATTTTGGGTTGAAAAAAGTGAATATATTTTTCGTGGAACGCTACAACTTTAAAATGCAAAGAAAGTAATTGATTTTTATTGCTATTTTTTATTTAAAACAAAAATTATTTAATTAAAAAAAAAAAAAAATTCATGCGTATTATTTAAAATACTTAAGAGTTACTTTAAAAAATACAAACAACAAAGAAAATGGCATACATTTGGTGTAAGAAATATTTGCTTTACAGTTGGTACTTTTAAGATATTGACAAGAAGGCTTGCGATCATTTGATAATAATGTGTGACAAAATAAAAAATTTGAAAGTACTTTTTCGAGGTTCACATATGTTAAACGAGTAGGCCTTACCAAAACATCCGAAGACTGCATATTTAGAATTTCAATACACCCTCAAAATCTGGAGTTACGGGCCAAAAACCCCTCTTTCATAGGGTAAGTCAGTCTGTTTCGTCTATCAACATGATTTTTAAATATTATCGAAATTAATTTTTTTCCATAATTTTTCATATTTCTCGAATAATTTGTTAACCAGTGTATATATATAATTACATATTTCGAAACAATCTCCTGTTAATACTGTTTTCAACGAGATAAAAACTATTATTAAAGATGAAAAAATTGAATCTTTGACATTAGAGTGTGAAATTCTTAAGTCTAATTAAAATTTTACCTGGTCTTTGGTAATTTTATTTCTTGATTATTGTTTGCTTTTTCTTCCAATATTTACTTTTCATGGGAGAAAATTCCGAAAACTGTTGAGAATAAAATGGCCCAAAATCAGGAAATCGAAGTTATCAAAAGAATTTTACCACAAGAATTAAAAATTTTAAAAGTACCTAACGTACGTTTCCTTACTTCACAACAAAAAAATTTAATTAAAAAAAAAATCAAAAAATATTAATTCTTACTTTCACTAATGGACATTTTTAATTTTGGCAAAAATGTTGCACTTATTATGAATTTTCTTCGGGCTTTCAAATTTTTTTGCTCTATTCCAAAATTTTTTCTGGCCTTTTTGTTCTATTGACAAAATGTAAAACTAGCCTGATTACGGGGAAAACATTTCTGCTCTTCTGCGTTGCATTACTTTTGTTATGCATCATATGAAAAATGCAACATTTTCACAGGGCACAGGGCACATGTTGATAATTCTGCCATGTAATAATTCAAAATTTTCGTTCAGAATAGGAAACGCTATTAGTATACAGATCTGAGATCAATAAAAATTATATAAAATACTTTTTTTTGCTATAATAGGGGAATATTCTGTCTTTATTTTATCCCGAAAATCCCGGGATCAAAAATCTAGCAATCCCGGGATTTTCGGGGTGTCAAAAAGAGCGGGATCCCGGGATTGGAATCCCTAATATGTACATATGTATGTATGTATGTATGTATGTATGTATATGTACATAGGTGCATATTTCAAGAGTTTTTAAGGATATTGGATTATTAGTGCGAATAGTTGCAAACTATTTGTCATTGTAAATTGATGCCTTCTCATGAAAACGCTTATTTCCAGCAAAATTAGCCTCTATTGCCTCAGACACACATGTGATATGAATATTATAATATCAATACTATGATTTGGATATATGTACATACTAGGTATGAACATTTTCAATTAAACTACAACCCTGCAGTAAATTTGTTTCACTGCTGAAGGATCAGTGATGATTCTCTGTTGAATATTCATCACTGTCGTCATAACTCAGTATATTTTTATTTGTTCTTGTTTTTTTTTTTCTGAGGAAAGCAAACCATTTATATGAAAAATTCATCAGTCTTTATATGAAAGTATTCACTGATGCCTCCTCGTCATAGGTGAATTGCATCAGTGATTCATTAAGGATTCATTGCGGATTTTTACTGCAGGGAATTAGAGGATGACACATATGTATGTATGTATGTGGTATACCTAGATCGAAATATTATTACTATACTACGATGTGTGTCTCTAGCATAACGCTAGGTCATTCTGTGGTGACTGTATCTAATGCAATTCTCTTATCGAGAGCGGGGGTAGAAAATTATGTTGAAATTTGGTAGGAAACTGATTAGAGAAACTTCTAAATATTAAACGATTAGAAAAGCAATATCCCTTTCAAGCCTCAGCTTCGATAACACTGGTTTACAGCCAAAAAATACCAAGTAGTTCTGATATCTGGGAGGATAGGTATGAGTCTCTTGAGTTTGGAACTATTTTTTTTTTTAATTTTTAGTATGGTTAAGTTTTTGAGATAAAGGTAATTTTGTGTTTTTTGGTTATCGTTTTAATAATTTTAATTGTATGATTATTTTGAATTTTTTCAATTATTTTTCGATTCTTTTTATACTCAGCTGTACTAGTACACAGAGTATTATAGTTTTAATCACATAACGGTGGATTGTAACACCATAAAATAATCGAGATAGATATTGACTTATATATATCAAATTGATCAGGGTGAAAAAAGAAATCGATTGAGCCATGTCCGTCCGTCTGTCCGTCCGTCTGTCTGTCTGTACGCACGATAACTCGCTCAAAAATTTAGATATTTTGATGAAATTTGGAATGCAAGTTGGTATCAAGACTGGAACGGATGGTATTGAAAATGGGCGAAATCGGACCATGACCACGCCCACTTCCCCTATATAGGAAAAATCGGAAATTTTGTATCTCAGTCACTAATAGAGCTAGAGTGATAAAATTTCACACACGTGTGGAGCTCAGGCCCCTATGAAGAAATTTGGTGAGATTTTGAAAAATGGGCGGTGCCACGCCCACTTATTAAGGGCCAGACATTGAAAGTTTTATATGTCATAACTCAGAAACCGTTGAAGATATATCGATGAA
This sequence comes from Urophora cardui, assembly GCA_960531455.1. Lineage (NCBI taxonomy): Eukaryota > Metazoa > Arthropoda > Insecta > Diptera > Tephritidae > Urophora > Urophora cardui. The sequence goes on from OY482671.1 coordinate 9,712,000, forward strand.
ATTTGGTAGGCGTGATATACTTACTTAGGCAAATGTTTGGACGAAAAATTGCCAAAATCGGTTAACGACCACGCCCACTTTTATATATGGGTATTATAAAGTGGCCCAATAAAAAAATTTTAAGCGATATCTCTGTCAAATATAAAGGTATATCATTGAAATTTTATGGCAGGAGTCCAACTGCGGATATAAAACGAAAAGCACACAAAATTTGGAAAATGGGCGTGGCACCGCCTCTTTTTAGAAGCAGGAATATACGAGATTTCTGAGCCCATAACTCGACAAATAATTGAGACATTAAGACGAAACTTGGTTTATACACTTTTATAACTTGTGCTAATAGACACGCAAAAATTTATTCAAATCGGTTTATGACCACGCCTACTTTTTAACAAAGATATTTCTGGAACACCCTTTGGAAATTTGTAACGTGACATCTTTGTAATTAGAAGTCATAAAGGAATGAAATTTTGCACAAAGAATAATATTCATATGCTTAGTTGGATGACTGATAAAAATGTTGAAAATGGGCGTGGCTACGCCCACTTTATGCGGCACTCGCTTTATATAAAATACACCGTGTTTTCATCAAACGCAAACAAACAATGAAAGCATACAGCTGAGTATCTAATGTTCGATTCCACTCGAACTTAGGCTTCCTTACTTGTTTTAATTGCAAACACGGAAAGAATTTTTTACTAGAATCAATGCCGAGACAAGAAAAATTAGACTTGATTTTGAACTTAGAAAATAATTTCTTAATATCAAGAAAATCCAAGAAAATTGGATTTTAAATAAATAAGAAAACATTTCATTGCTTCAAGTAAAATTGGATTTTAAATAAATAAGAAATAACTTATATATATATAACTTGTTTTTAGAAATAAATAAAAATACGTGTTATTTTGGAAATGAATTTGCAAGAAATATTTTACTTCGCTCAAGAAAACGTTTTCTTATTTATTTTCAATTTTTTTTGCTGTAGTTTTCTGATATGCTCAAATAACTTTGGCGTTCAAATTGAGCAAGAAATATTTTATTTCGCTCAAGAAAACGTTTTCTTATTTATTTTCAATTTTTTTTGCTGTAGTTTGTTGTTCCAATTCATTGAAACACAAGTTTCTTAAATTCTTCTTGATATTAGTAAACAGATTTTCTTCATTTAAGTAAATTTAAGAAAAGATGTTCTTATTTATTTAAACATTTTTTTTTCAACACTTTTTTTCTATAGATTTGGTTAGTGTTCTTGAATAAGAAAATAATTGTCTAATTTTTGGAAAACTCAATTTCTTAATTCCAGTAATAATTAAGTCAATTTTTCTTATTTGCCTAAAAATTTTCTAAATTGAGTTCAAGAAAGCATTTTTCTTGATTCAAGTATGCAAATTTCTTTCCGTGAAGGTAATACAATTACTATTTGATTATATTCATTATTAAAATATTAGGTAATCGATTAATTATTTTTCGTTTTTGGTTTTCTGTGAAATATATTTTTTATTTCAGCTTAATGCTTCAACTACATATTTTCAAAAATAATTAAAAATAATAATTTAAAAAAATAATCGCATAATTGACAATAATCAAACAATTAAAATCAATCAAACGATTGAATGCAATCAAACAATTAAAAATAACTTAGCAGTTCAAAATAATCATAAGATTAAAAATAATTGAGCTAATAAAAAATTAAAAATAAATATTTGATAAATTTTGATTATATGATTATTTTTTTGTGGCTATTCATCTTTATTATTTTTGATAATTTTTTAATTAAATTGATTATCAATTGGCAGTTTAATTTAAGGGATTTAAAATAATCATTAAAATTAGAAAATCCTCAATAATTAATCGCCACTAATTCTAATGGGAATTTAACACGTCTGCTCTCTAGCAAAGGAAATCTCGCGTTATCATATATTATTTCACTGCTTTATGAATTCGAAAGAAAACCCAAGGTCAAAGGTAACTCAAGATTCGGATGTTTGTCTTACAATATGTTACCCTTTCTCTGGTTACAATAGCAACATACGATTCTCATTTGAAACTTTTTCGAGTATGTAGGTATATTTCCAAAGTTTTCCCAGAAGTTCGTTCCCACTTTGATATCCCTTTTAAAAACCAAGATCATTTTGCAGCTTTCACCACAAGGTTATTTGGTTATTTGATATTTGCATACATTCTAATACCTTGAAAATTCTTAGTCACGAGTATGACGAAAAAACAAAAACAACAAAATTATTGAAACAAATGGCACTGAAATTTTAAAATTAAACCCTTGAAAAATTTAAATTGTTTGCTTTCGCTATTATTATTATTATTTTTTTTTTTTCAATTGTTTCATAGAAAATTTCATTAATTAAAACCTAACACATGTACATTTGCTTGCTTTTTATAGGTTATGCTCTAAGCACATACGAACCGACAAGCGGCAAAATTAAATTGCACACGTTCTTATGAGCGCAAATATTTTAACAGCAGCACGACATCATAGCTGCAGGGTTGTATTGGTCGTTGTCGCCTTTTTAAACCCGGAACACAATTGCTACGGGTCAATGGATAACGGGCGACGATCAACCGTTATCAAAATTAAAACACACAGAAATTTATGTTATTGCACAGAATTGCGGCGGCACCGGAAATTCCGCCGGCGGTCAATTTTCCGGCGGTACAATAATTATATCCATTTCTAATTTTTCCGCCGGGTGAAATGATCAGAGTTGATTTATAGCTGTCAAATTTGGATCAATATAATTAATTCATTGTCAAAGTATCAGCTATTCACTACCCGTTGGCCCGTTTTCCGTTGACCCGTCGCAATTGTATTCCGGGCATAAAATATTTGAGACGTTTACTTCAGACGACGTTTGATGTGATGAAGTTGGTCGACAGATGCTGCTCTGCAGTTGCCGGTTCCAATGTGCTTACAGCATTAAGATCCATATAAAATCGTAGAAAAGAGTTGTTCATGAAATAAAACTGCTTCTACTTAAGTGCTCTTTAACGCATTTATTCATACATATGTACATACCTACATATGTACAAACATAGAAAAGAGTAGACAAAAATTTTAACCCCTTTCAACACAGCTCCACTTACCTACGTACAAAGCTTTGTTTTATTTGCTCTTTTTTGTGTCTAGAGTGGCAGTTGTATAACTTTTTAATTTTCTATGGTTTTTTTTTGTGATACATTTTGCCACCATCAAACCCTAATATATCGTCCAACGTCACGATCGTTTCATAGACGATGTATGTATGTATGTACATACCTACTGCTTTGCAACCAAGGAAAAATAAATAAATAACAAGTAAGGAAGCCTAAGTTCGAGTGGAATCGAACATTAGATACTCAGCTGTATGCTTTCATTGTTTGTTTGCGTTTGATGAAAACACGGTGTATTTTATATAAAGCGAGTGCTGCATAAAGTGGGCGTAGCCACGCCCATTTTCAACATTTTTATCAGTCATCCAACTAAGCATATGAATATTATTCTTTGTGCAAAATTTCATTCCTTTATGACTTCTAATTACAAAGATGTCACGTTACAAATTTCCAAAGGGTGTTCCAGAAATATCTTTGTTAAAAAGTAGGCGTGGTCATAAACCGATTTGAATAAATTTTTGCGTGTCTATTAGCACAAGTTATAAAAGTGTATAAACCAAGTTTCGTCTTAATGTCTCAATTATTTGTCGAGTTATGGGCTCCGAAATTTCGTATATTCCTTTGTCTAAAAAGTGGCGGTGCCACGCCCATTTTCCAAAATGTTTATGCTTTTCGTTTTATATCCGCAGTTGGACTCCTTCCATAAAATTTCAATGATATACCTTTATATTTGACAGAGACATCGCTTAAAATGTTTTTATTAGGTCACTTTATAATACCCATATATAAAAGTGGGCGTGGTCGTTAACCGATTTTGGCAATTTTTCGTCCAAACATTTGCCTAAGTAAGTATATCACGCCTACCAAATTTTATCGATATATCTTCAACGGTTTCTGAGATATGACATATAAAACTTTCAATGTTTGGCCCTTAATAAGTGGGCGTGGCACCGCCCATTTTTCAAAATCTCACCAAATTTCGTCATAAGGGCCTGAGCTCCACACGTGGGTGAAATTTTATCACTCTAGCTCTAGTAGTGACTGAGATACAAAATTTCCGATTTTGACTATATAGGGGAGGTGGGCGTGGTCATGGTCCGATTTCGCCCATTTTCAATACCATCCGTTCCAGTCTTGATACCAACTTGCATTCCAAATTTCATCAAAATATTTCAATTTTTGCGCGAGTTATCGTGCGTACAGAAGGACAGACGGTCAGACGGACGGACGTGGCTCAATCGATTTCTTTTTTCACCCTGATCAATTTGATATATATAAGTCAATATCTATCTCGATTATTTTATGGTTTTACAATCCACCGTTATGTGATTAAAACTATAATACTCTGTGTACTAGTACAGCTGAGTATAAAAATGATTTGGTATTTAATTGTAACTCTAAAACTTGAAAACGGCTGAACCAAATCAAATACTTCCTTAGGGGGGTTTGTTTGTTGTTACCTCGCGAAGGTTTAGTCGAAGAGAAAATTAAAAAATATTAGGGGGGCGTGGCACCTCCCATACAACCTTAATTTTCAAAGCTGATTATCTCTAAAACAGTTCAAGGTAGGGAGCTGAAGATTGGTATAGAGGTAGGTGATATCAAAACCCTTCTCACTCAGAAAAGTGGGAGTTATCAGAAAAGGGGGCGTGGCACCTCCCATACAACCTTAATTTTTAAAGCTGATTATCTCTAAAACAGTTCAAGGTAGGGCGCTGAAAATTGGTATAGAGGTAGGTGATATCAAAACCCTTCTCACTCAGAAAAATGGGGGTTATCAGAAAAGGGGGCGTGGCACCTCCCATACAACCTTAACTTTTAAAGTTGATTATATCTAAAACAGTTTAAGGTAGGGAGCTGAAAATTGGTACAGAGGTAGGTGATATCAAAACCCTTCTCACTCAGAAAATTGGGGGTTATCAGAAAAGGGGGCGTGTCACCTCCCATACAAACTTAATTTGTCATGCTGAATATCTCTAAAATTGTTTACGCTAGGGACTTGGAAATTGGTGTGGAGATAAACGATAACAATTCCATATTAACGCAAAATAATAGGAGTTATGCGAAAAGGGGGCGTGGAACCTCCCAACAACACTTAATTTTTTAAGCTGAATATCTTTAAAAGGATTTAAGTCAGGGACCTGGAAATTGGTACAGAGCTATATGATATCAAAACAATTTTTGCGCATAAAAGTGTAGGTTATCGGAAAAGGGGACGTGGCACCTCCTATACAAACTTAATTTTTCAAGCTGAATATCTATAAAAGCGTTTAAGGTTGGGACCTGAAAATTGATCAGGAGATTAACGATATCAATAGCATGCTTATGAAAAAAACAGTAGTTTTGGGAAAAGGGGGCATGGCACCTCCCATGCGTTCTTAATTTTTAAGGCTAAATATCCCTAAAAGCGTTCATGGCATGTACATAGAAATCACTATGCAGATATACGACGATTTTTTCGAAAAATGGGGCATTGCACCTCCCATACGTACTAAACTTTTGAGGCTGAATATATCTAAAGGGGTTGGAGGAGGGGCCAGAAAACCATTATGGAGGTATACTATATCAATACTCTTACTTACTTAGTTAAAATAGCCAATAGTCAGTGAAAATAAATATCCGGAACAGAAAACTAAAAATGTTCTGTATCGTGCAGCCTTAAACTGAATACTAAAATTATATATTTTTGAAGTTGTATACACAATGAAGTAGTGAAAAATCGTTAATTTTCTATTAAAAATAATACCGGTGTAATAACAATTTTTGAAATGAAATTAATAAAAAAATCTATTTTGGGCAGAACGAAGTTTGCCGGGTCAGCTAGTTTATAATAAAATTTATTTGGTGAGTAGGAGCAGATGATTGAACACTTCTATGATTAGCCACTCTTTTGCCTTTAACAAACTGCCATCAACCAACCAAACTCATCATCTTCTATCAAATCAAAATCATTAATATAAATTCATAAAAAGCAACCCAACGCATTACGCTTCATAAATCCATTCACTCATATGTAAACGGCATTATGACGGTTTTAATTTTTTTATTATTGCATACTTTTCAGCATTATACATATGTACTTAGAAAATAAGGCAAGCCTATAAGTATACTTTAGTCAATGCCTGAGCATATATAGTCAACCCTGATTTGATTTGGCTCTTTAAATCAAAATCCACTTATCTAATTCCACATCATTTGACTTTCTTTATATTTTTATGAAAACTTAAGCTAAAGCGCCCCAACACTTTAACGCTCATTATCCTTTTCTTTCGCATATTTACAGCTATCCGAGTTGGAGCAGCGTGTCATTGAGGCGGAAGAACGCGCCGAGGAAGCCGAAGATAAGGTAAGTGAAACAAGGATAAGCTAAAAGGCTGAGAAAATGAAGTGATAAATTTATATGCTAAAGAAAAAATAGAGAAAATAAAAAAAAACGATAAGGAAATCAAAAAGAAAGAAAAAGAAAATTAAAAAAAAATATTGAAAATTTTGGAGCTTAAAGCTTTTGCAGGAAAAACTGCGTTAAAACTCAACAAAAACTTTTATTTCAACGCTGTTATGCTTTAGAGATACTCATTCAACCAATTCCACACATTCAAAGCCATGTCTAACTGCCTTTCAGCCTTACTACAGGTCACTACTTATATAGGCACATATATTGCATACTTTTGGGGTTGCTTTTCATCATATACACTTTTTCATTTACAACATCTGTAAAGTATCTATTAATGCCGTGTAAACCACAAGTCTGTTGTGTGTAAATCAATTGAAGCATTTCCCCGAATTTTATAAAAATTTGTATAGCTTTCAGCATTTCATTTAATTTTCATTTGGTATGCGCTCTAATGTTGCCACGTGCCTGAGTGTATGCTAAGGATTTTGTGTGTCTTGTATCATTAGCAAGCACTTGAAGAGGGGAAAAAGCAGCTTGAAGTAGTCAAAAAAGTATAGAAAATTCGAGTAGAAGTTGAATGAAAGGAGGAAGCAAATTAAAGTTGAAGTTTAAGTGGATGGTGGAGATGGAAGGTTGAGATGGAAGGCGGAGATGGAAGGTGGAGATGGAAGGTGGAGATGAAAGGCGGAGATGGAAGGCGGAGATGGAAGGCGGAAGGTGGAAGTGAAGCTGAAGCGGAAGGGCTTATGAGAATCTTGTAAGCGGAGTTGAGCTCTGCAAGCGGATTATTAGTGTTATAAGAGAAGGTAAAACAAAAGAAAATGGCAACGTGTTGATATAGGAAGTTACATTTTAATCTACTTTATGCTTTGTGCTTCGCTGAGTTTATGAGAATGCTTAAAAATAATTGCTTTAAATCAAATTTCATATACAAATCAATTTAAGTATGCAAAACTCAAAGAAATTGTAAGCATTTAATCTAACAAAAATATGCTTCAAAGTTTAAATAGAAAAGCTTGAAAGCTTTTCAATTCGTTTATCAAGCCCTTCCGTGGATTTTTAAGCCCTTCAGTAGATTTTCAAGCTCTTCAGTGGATTTTCAATCCTTTCAGTGGATTTTCAATCCTTTCAGTGGATTTTCAAGCCTTTAGTGGATTTTTGAAGCCTTCCAGAGTTATCAACAAGACAATAGAAATACTCATGCTATGCGTGGCTTGCTCGGGGTGACTGAAGAAGGGTTGTCTTCTCAATATAAATTTCGTTAAAGCAATATATTTTTCTCACACCATTTTTTTACGTTCTGTGGTTTATTTGTAACCACTTTTTAACCATAAGAATAATTAGTTAAGAATTAGAGTCTTAGCTAACAAAGAGCTTATTTTGCTTAGCAAAAATCTTGAATGAAATTATAAATTAAATTTATAGAGGTACTCGCCCTAGGCTGTTCTCCAGAAGGACAAACGCAGACACTTTAAATTAAATTAGAGTTTTGAAGGCTTAGCGGACATACGAACTTTCGAAAGACGTTTCAAAAGCTTAACAATGGTATTTCCAATGCAGCCACTGTGCTTTTATTCGCTGAATAATGTTGATGTCTGCTTAAAGCTCGTACAGCTCATCATTAAATCTTCTTGGATACTTGCCGTCGCTAACGCGCAAAGTTCCATAAATCTTTCGAAGAACTTATCGGTACTCAGTGCCTAAAAATTATACTCTAGAGCTCATTGTGCTGGAGTTTCAATATGTAGTAGAGGGCGAAAGAGCAATATCTGAGGCCGTATGTAGGAAAAATTTGGACGGAATAAACTACGATAGATGGTGGAGACTAAATCGAGAAAGGATGAGGGTAATATTAACTAAGATGGAGTCAAGAGTGAGATAAATAAGATAGAAATAAATGTGGAAAAGACAGCAGAAAATTAAATACAGGGCAGAGATTAGATGGAGTTATGGCGTTATGACAAAACTTAGGTAAGATAAAAGCTAACTGACAAGGAGTAGACAAGAGAGAGGCAACACAAAGATAAAACAAAAACCAAAAAAGGTATGATGAAGACCAATACAGAGAAAAGACAAAGACAAAACAGAGACAAGGCACAAACAAAAAGTGACATGAAGAAGACAAACTCAGATACAAAGCGGAGAGAAGGGAGAGACCAGACAGAGATCAAACAAAGCCAAGATAGAGACAAGACAAAGACAAGAAAGTACTATGAAGAACACAAAAGAGACAAAGTCAAGAGAAGGTAAAAACAAGATAGGTAACAAACAAAGACAAGACAAAGACAGCACTGAGGCAAGACAATTACAAGAAAGAGACAAGACAGAGAAAAGAAAGTACCATGAAGAACACAAAAACAGAGATAAAGTGAAGAGAAGCGAAATACAAGATAGATAACAAACAAACACAAGAAAGTTAAGGGAGAGACAATACAGCGGGAAGACAGAAACAAACAGAATATAATAAAGAGATAAAACACAGAAAAGGCAGAAACACGAGAGGGACGAGACGAGAATAAAGAGAGAGAGAGAGACAACGAAAATGAAAGACAAAGCCAATACAGAGTAAAGTCTGAGACTGGGCAGAAATACGAAAGAGCCAGGATCCAGGCAAGACAAAATACTAGAGACTAGATAGAGATAATATAGAGCAAATTGCGAAAACTAAGACAATCAGGTGCAGAGCAGGAAAATAAAAAACAGCGATTAGGCCAACCAAACAAGCAAATTTTGAAAAATTACAAAAGCTTTAAAATATTCTCGGTATTAGATACTATAACTTAAAGGTTTTAATGCCAATGACCTTTCTAAAATTAATGCTCTTGTTGAGTGCGCTTAGACGACCTTTCCGGAGGACATGAAGATTTACTTCGCCACAACTGACGTTGAACAGCTGACGACCAAGGAAGTAGCAGTCTCAGCTTTCCTATACTTGAACCAAATCATCGTGTGGACTCCACAAATCTTAGCATAACTGAAGTCCATTGTAACTAGATCACCCAGATCCCTAAAATGGTAGGCTCTTAAATCTTTCAGTCGCCTCCTTTCCAGTGGTGGGCAATCGCACGGTAGGATTTTCGTCCTCGCAGCGCCTGCAGAAATCAATATCGGGAGCAGGCACACCTACCGGGTGTATGGCAAACTGTTCATCCATCTCATTTAGAGATTTCGTGCAATTTTCCACGGTTCCGGATTTACATATGACAATGCCAAGCGCTTTCAGTGCAGCCTTGCTGTCTGAGAAGATGTAAATGTCTTTACATTCGCTTATTCTTGCTTTTTAGAAGATTCCATCGACTACTTTATCTCCGTAATGTCTCAGACACACATGTGGTATGAATATTATAATATCAATACTATGATTTGGCTTTACTATGAAAATGTTCAATTAAACTACAATATGAGAGTGACACACATGTGGTATAGATCGCAATATTTCTACTATACTACGATATGTGTCTCTAGCATTACACCCTTCTGGAAGACGCTGGAATGAATATGATCGGACGAATATGGTCTTTACTCTTGCAATTAAATCTTATATGTGTTCTCCAACGCGAATACCTACTTCGAGCTCCAACTCATCCAATTTCGCTGATGGTAGTAAAGTCTTTTACTTTTAATTTGGCTGTTTTAGTTGATACTGCATCAACTAGTTCCCTCCAACCGACTCTACCTACTTGACTTTTGTTTGTGAGAAATAAAAGTAGGTACCTACTCGTGATATTCACCACACGCCACAGAATTTTCCTATGGCATTTTTCAGCGCACATAAAAAGCCACATTAAGCACATTTAATTTTCAATTATACCTTTAGTTTTTAAACGTTCATTTCTATTAATGCAAGCTCTTCTATGGTTGATTGCACGTAGAAAGGAAAATTATATACCTATACACGATAAAGCATTTTCCATGCCAAATATGCATCATCCCTTACGTTACCTTTCTATGGAAGCAAAGGTTTATTCACTAGCCAAGCCATGCTGTGTAAATCATAATTAAAACATAATAATGATGAAGTTTTGTTAATTATTGCTCGTGAAAAAACATGAAAAACAAGAGCAAAAACTACACACACACACGCGGTTTGCGTTAAAAGCAAAGCAATGTATCGTAGAGGTGAATAAAGCAAAGCATAGCAAAGGTGAGTGCGGCAAGGTGAGCAGAGCAGACAGACAGCCAGGCGGTGCACAGTGGGGGCACCTCCATACAAACGCGGCCAAAAATAGTAATAATTGAGCTAGAATCTTGAAACTCGGAACTTAAGCTTTTTTGGTTGAAATTAGTAAACTGTGAAAATTTGAACAAAATCCACCCACAAATACGCCCACCTCCCATATAACGGTATTTTTGAAATTTCAGCATTTCCCTAACTATTATAGCTAAAATGCTCAATTTGGATTAGTGTATACATTTTTGAAATATAAATCAAATGCAGTAATTATTTTGGAAAAGGGGTAAAGCACTTCACCGTTTTTAAATTAAAAATATCTGTGGCCACAAGCCATAATCGCCTAAGTCGTAAAATATGATTTCGAGATAAATTGCTTTTTATATTCGAATGCGTTTTTTGAAAAATCATAAAAGTTGATTAAAAACTATGAATGCCAAATCGATGAGCCATCCACGATGCTACGATAAAAGTTTTGTATATAAAACAAAATGTTATGAAGAAATTTCATTAAGTATATATATAAATTTTGGCTGTTATAGCAAATTTAATATACCTCTATTGTGAGTTAAGCCAAAATGTTTTTATTAATATCTTTTGATTGGAATAAGTTATAGGTATGGGGGTTTTACAAAAATATAGAGTTTTTAATGTATAATCACGTGGTATATATAACTCAATTTTGTCTTAAGTCGACTTAGGCGGTTATGGCTTGTGACCACAGATATATGCACTTTTAAGTATTTTATAAGCATTTACCTATCATAAAATTTTAATACAAAAAAATCACATTTCAAAAAAATTTTATACCAGAAATGAAATTACACTTTTCTAAAGGATTTCAGTGTGCTAAACATGAATCTGGGATCAGAATTTCCAAATTGGTTCTAGTTTCTGAGATATTCATGCCCAAATAGGCAAAAAACACGTTTTTTATGTGAATTTTATATGAGCTATTGGCCAGTTTATAATTAAGAAAAATTGAAAAAAATTTTTTGGTAGAAGTTCGGAGAGCCTGCCGAAAAAACAAAAATCTGAAACAATAACAAGCATTGCCTGTACAAAAGCTTTGCTTGTTAATAGCTTTAGAACTTTGTACTAGAGCTCCAGATTTTTTTTGAACACTTTCGAGTAGCCCGAACAAATGTTGTTCAAAACACACAATCGCACCAACATACTAGGTAGCAAAGACAGAGTGTCATTAAGCTACTGTTGTTGGTATGTGGATTGTAATATAAGGAAAATTGAAATTTAAGCGAAACAAAGCTGACGGCGGTGGTAGCTCAATGGGATAGACATTGGACTACCAATCGAAACGACCTAAGTTCGATTCTCGGTTGAGGCCGCTGGAAGAAGTCTGATGAGGGGATGTGGTGGTCTCCGAAATGGATCTATAACTTCTACCAAAAAAATTTTTTCAATTTTTCTTAATTATAAACTGGCCAATAGCTCATATAAAATTCACATAAAATAATTATTAGAATTAAAACGGCCATGTAAAAACAAACGTAAACACATTTTTTGGTTCTATTCCCTGCTTAATATCTTTTATGTAATTACTTTCCACTCAAATTCGATTAAACCAGTTGAAAGCACAATCATTACGCTTGAAAGCAGCGTTTAGTTTCTTCGAATATCTTAATTAGAATTGGAAATATCGATATTTAAGTTTCATTAATTTGACAAATATTCTCCATACAAAATATGAAAACTGTTTGAAGCATACTTCTGGGCGTTTTGTATGGGGAAAAATGCACGAAAACTTAAAAAACACCTTCCATAAAAAAGTTCATAAAACAAAATGGAGCAAACGAATTTTCACCATTTTTTCACCTGTTTAAAAAAGACATTTAGGACTATGAAATATTAAAAAATTGAGGAAGTAATATTTTTGGATTTTTTTTTAATTTCATTTTAAAATTTTACAATTTTTACACATTTTTTTTATATTTCAAAAGAAAAAAGCTGTCAAAGATATGAATTAACGCTGATAAAAAAGATTACCTCATAATTTGAAAGTATGCACCATTTACTGCAAGACGATAAAGAAATATTCGGTTATTCGCGTAAATATAAACGTTTTTCATAATGTCAAAACTAATGGCGTTTTCTTTTCTACGAAAAAACATAATTAATGCGTTTACAAAAACGCAGTTTTAGGCAAATGGAAAAAAAATTATAAAAACAAATGGAGCAAGTGGATTTTTAAAATGAAACTGCAATTTGATTAAGAATATATTGTTTCAAAGCATAAAAAAAAATTGAGGAGGTCATATTTTTTGTTTTTTTTTATTTTTTATTCAAAATCGAGCAAAAATTTTTTCACATTGACATTTTTTGTCAATATTTGAAAATTCATATAAATGCAATAGTGAACGCTATTTACAACTAGGTTATAATTTCTGAAAGAGAAAATCATTATCCATGTAAGGATGTATTACTCGAGTTCGTATGTAAACAATTAAATGAGATAGAGCATTTTGAATGAGGTGTGTTCATTGTGAAATAAAAGAACCAATTTTTTGCTCAACTTTGGGCACCCTGTACGGCTAAACGAAAATAGACTCAAAAATTTTTATATAAGCTTTTTTATTACAATTTGATATACCTGTCGATCTCTATTTAAAAAAATGGTTTTACTCATATTTTAATTTTGAATTTATTTTTGGCCCATTGTGCGGTGCAACAATAACAACCAGTAATTAACTAAACACTGTGCGAGGGGAGAGTAACAGCAACAACAAAAAAACAACAACCAAAAAACAACAACAAAAAAGCAAAAACAAAAAACAACAACAAAAACCAAGCACACATATTTTACAACAACAAATTAATATTGCGTTGAGTGCGCTCTGGCTGGCAAACAAATGCTGCTTTCTGCTTCATTTGCTATACACACCCACACACCACCACCAACACACTCTGCCTGCCTGCCTGCCATTTTCTGATCGGCAACCAATTCACCACCCATCCAGCTTCCTTCTTTTTTTTTGTTCTTGCTTCTGTTTCCCTTTTTATGCAACAAAAGCAGCAGCATTTTGCTCTATGAGTGTATTATCAAATTGTTGTTGCTATAACTTTAGCTATGGGTTTTTCAGTAAAAAACATGATTCATCTTGCTTTGCCACCCACTCACCACACCGCATCACAACCACACACACATCACATCGCTTGCGTTACTTTTGTTGTTTCAGCGCCCAAGCAGCGACATGCTTGTGGTAGCAACACAGTAGCAAAACCGGAAATATGCATTAAAAGCGGTGAATTGAAGTAGAGTGAGGTGTGGTGAGTTGAAAATGTGAGCGTGGTGTAAGTTATTGTTGCGCTAAAAGGAAAAGCATTGACATTTAGTTGAAAGATGGCGGTGGTGTAGTTGAAGGTGGACGTTTGCTGATTTAGTGATGTGGTAATGTGACGTTTTTTTTTTGTTGGCGATTGCTGCGAGCAACGTTTGCGGTTGTGTTGTCGCATAACATGCAGCATTTATGGCAAGCAGTTTGTTGTTGTTTTTGTTATTTAAATTATTTTTGTTGTTATACTATGCTAACGCTGTTGCTGTTCGGTGTGTGTTGTTTGTTGCTTGTCGTTGTCGTTGTTGTCGTTGTTGTTGTTGCTTGTCGTTGTTGTTGTTGTTGTTGTTGTTGTTATTTCTGTTGCCGTTGATGTCGCCGTTGCCATTGCCATTGCTGTTGCTCTTCCTGTTGCTGTGGTAACCTTGCGCGCTTACTCATACACACCATCACCCCCCCCCCCCCCCTTCAAAACAAACACTCACCTCATTTAACTAACAAGACGAGAAGCCATTCATTTTGAACTTGGTTCGGTTTGTGGGCGCACGCACAGACATGTTTTTTTTTTGTTTTTGCTTTACCCGTTGTTGACGCTGTTTCTGCTGCCTAACTTTAATGTTGCGAGGATGGATTTGCCATGAATAAAAAAGGGTCTTTAATTTTTATGGGGTGTGTGGTGTGGTGTGGTGAGTGTGAGAAAAGTTTGTTTTGTATGTGGGGTGGCATTTATCTGCAACAACAACTACCTATAATACCATGCTCATTCGGCATCAACACGTCCCTAGGGTATTTTTCATTATGCAAAACAAATATACAAAAACAACAACAATAAATATTTTGCTTGTGCTTTTAATTCTGCCAAACAAAATTAAAATCAAAAAAAGAAGAAGCAACACAACAACAAGTCATTGCTTGCATACTTAGTAGGGTTCTAAATCCTCTAACATTGTATTTGTAATACCTATTGCATGTATGTTTATATTTATGTTTATTTACATATTTACGTACTCTTATCTGTAACTTCATATGCAACGGGAATTGACCACCAGATAATGCATTGGCCATTCATTGATCATTCACCCACCGCAATGCTTTTAGGATGCCCTTCATTTATCATCTGCGTCCTCTATTTTACACAAACAAATCCACATACACGTAGGTACTCTTTATCTTTTCGCTATCTATAACTCCTTACTATGTACCTACTATCCTTTTCAGCACATAAACTTACCGGAAATACGCATTAAAAGCAGTGTGTTGTATATGGCGCTTTGCTTACTCAACTCACCTTACTTATGTATATTTCAACCAATTCCTGTTGGGATTTTGCCTTTAACTGCTACTCTCACTCTTTTCCAATCTCTGCGCTTCAAAGCCATCCTCTTTTCAGCTCACGCTATCTTTAGCCAGCTGTTTTTGTTTGCTCCGCCACACTGCCTTTGCGTATTCATGTTTGTCGTCTATATTTTGCAAAAACAAATTGAATTTGCTTTATAGCATTTATTAAAGTATTTAAGCATTAATACCGTGCAAAATTTTTATGTAGCCCTTTTTTTTGTTCGCAAGGGAATAAACAAGCGCATAATCTCTTGTATGCTACTTAAGGCATTTTATATGCTGCAACGCATTGAGCTACTCACCACAGCTAATAACTATTCTTTGTAATAACTAAGCCTCACTCACTCACTCATAATATTTACATGCATAAATCGCTTGTACAGCTGATTAACTTACTCACTTGGCGCTTAGCGTAAAGCTCTGTAGGCATGAATGGCCATAAAAAGCTCCCTTGTGAATTTTTGACAGCTGTGAGCCGATTAAGGCAAGATTGAAATTATATTCCACATATATTTAGTTGGTTATTAGTTGGCATTCTCTCACTAGCTGGTATGGTATGTTGTGGCGCTAGTCACCCATGGCTTGGCGAGAACAATGGAGCGAAGCTTTTTAAGCATACTTTCCCCTGTCAGCTCGACTAAGTGATGGCGGCCACGCAGCCTTTCTGACAGACTCCCGCCCCTCCCCCACTTGGCCCTTTCCATGGCCCTGGCTCTGGCTGTGGACCAGTTCAGATGAGCAAGTTGAATCATTATGCCGTTTGGGCACACCTCCTCTCAGTCTCAGTCTACTAACTGGCCTACATGTTAAGGCTGCTACAGCTACATACTCCATTCAGCACCTTCGAGTAGAGTGTAAACATGGTGGCGAGGGTGTCCAGCACGAGAGCCAGTATACTAACCGGAGTCTACGTAGTTTCTCTGTAGGTTATAACCGCAGTTTATAGGAGTTACGCCGTCACCAACACCGCGTTTCCGTTGCCATACGCCTAGTACCTACTGCTCCCCTCTCATCCACGCTAGTCGCCCTCTGCTACTACAACCGGTGACCGCTCTGAGATGCCTGTAGGTACTCATTGGAGCTCAACCTGCTGCGGAAATCTCCGATACCAGCAGCTACCAGCCACCCTGCCCACGTCTGTAAGCCCCTCCTTCTCTCTTATCACTATCTCACTCTCTCGTTACGGAAGGCTGCTGCTGCCCTCTCGCAACACCTCAACCGCCCTGTAGGGAAAATTTCTAGTTCCGAACTATGTCGTTTCCGGTGAATTTTTCGCCACTACTAGCTGGAACTAAATCTCTTTTGCATGTTAATGATAATTTTTTTTTTCTTTTTTTTATTTATTTATTAAATAAAAATATAAAAAAATATTTAAAAAGTAATAAAATAAAAAAAAAATTAAAAATAGGACTGAGGGATCGGAAAAGCATAATTAGGCGAACATTTCATTCCATTAAAAATATGCTTCACTAACAATCTGGAAATTCTAAAAATATGCAAACCCGACGGCAAATGGATGAACGAAAAAAATACATGAAATTTTTGTCAATTCGAAATTGCATACAAATCAAAGTGTGTCTTATAATGGTGACTCAATTCACTCCTTCTCAACTGGTAAGAATTTAACTACAATTTAGCTAGTTCCTTTTTGACACCTTTTCGCTAGTTCGGAACTAGAAATTTTGCTCACTAGTTATTGAGTTCCCTGCAGGGCGCGTGCGCGCGTGTTTGTGTGTGTGTTCGATCTTAACACATAAATATCGTGTTCTTATTCAGTGGGATTTTGATGGACCTTGGACCCGACCTTGGATAGACTGAGCGCTACCTCAGCCTTTGTCAAAACCCACTTCTTAAATCAATTCATTTCCCATATTGAATTCTGAAAAGTTTTTTTAATAATCTTTAATTGAAAATTCTTCTCAATCTTCATTTAATCTCTTACTCAATTGCTTTTTTAGCATGTCTGCAGTGTAACATACTTTTGTGCTGAGCAAGCGGAGAGACAACAGCGTGTTTTTTGACTCCCAGAAAATAGCAATATACATACATAAGTGCCTGTCATCTGCCAACTCGCTTGTTTGCCTTCTTATGCAGATTCTTCTCACACTCTCTTCTTATATTCTTCAAAAACCGTCTTATATACTCTTCTCAACAGCTTTTTATGCTGCTGCCATACTTCTACATATACTCTGAAAAAAATACCCGTAGTTAAATCAACAACTTTCGGCTGTTGAATCTCCGTCTTTGATTCAAGAGCAAAAGTATTTGTTTTTACAGCAAAGTTTTTGATCCAACAATAGTTTCAAAACCTTGCTTGCTTTTAAAAATTTTTTTGTGAGAAAACATTTTTTTGCGAGAAAACCAACAAAAACAATAATGATGGAGAGAAGATGAAGAGAAAAATCCAAACAAAAGTTTATTTTTAGCAACAATTTTCTCCCCGTTGTTGATTTAAAGGCAAAAGTATTTGACCCAACAGTTTCCGTTGTAAACAAAACTAATGAGAACAAATTTTTTTAAATTTTGGTTTTACAATTATTCAAATAATTCATGGATTCCTTTTTAGGAAATGGAAGTATAAATAGGTTACTAAAATTCAATGTAATGTTGAATGTTCCACTATGTGATGATTGGATAGAATTTCAGGTTGATGTCATGGTTCGAATCCGGAGGAGAATATAAAATAAAGAAGAAAAATCAGAATAAGAAATAAAGATAGCAACCAGTGAATGATAAGAAGGGGAGAAGAATAGGAGAACAAGCGGGAAGGCTACATATTTGCAGTTGGGACCCGGGCGGAGAGAAGATGAAGAGTAAAATGCAAACAAAAATTTATTTTTAGGTGAAAATTTTTTCCAACAATCTCCGTTGCTGACTTAAATCAACAACGCTCGCACCTTTGAAACAATAACGGAGCGTTGTTGGGCACATTTCAACTGCGGAAAGTAGTTGATTTAACAGCGAAAGTCTTTAGATTTACAACGTTTTTTTTTTTTTCAGAGTACTCATGCCTCGCTTACTTCTTCAAAAAAGTTTCCATTTATCCTTTTTCACAAATTTTGCAAATATCAATTACTTCTCTGACAGACAATCAGCCATTTTTTTATGTTAATTCGCTGATTTTAATTGCGCTTGACGCTTGAAACTCATAAGCTTCTTTGTCTTATTATTCTTTACTTTATTTTTTTTTTCTTCTTCTTAATTCATTGTTTGCTATTCTTTTCGCTTAAAAACTTTATTGAAAGTCCCTTTTTTATTTATGTATTTTTATTTTTTTATTCCTTTCCATACCATTCCATTCCATTCCATTCAATTCCTTTTTTCTTATTTTTTTTGCTGCATTCCTTGCCTGTCTAATTATGCCATTTTCTGTTTGTGCAACATTTTTGCCTTCCCTTTTTTGTCTCTCTTTTTTCTTTGTTTTTTTTTATTTCCCTTTTTCTTTTTAATTTATTTTTCTTTGTTTTTTTATTTCTCTTTTGCTTTTTAATTTATTTTGCTTTCTTTTTTTATTTCCCTTTTTCTTTTTAATTTATTTTTTTTTTTTTTATTTGAATGCTTAATATTTCTGCTTCGAATTCAAATTCCGCATTCAATTGCTAAAGTTTTAAATTCTTTTCGGCTTTTTTCTCCTTTTCTTCATTGTTTCCTCGCATTGTTCACGCTGTCTCGTTGAATGTCGAAGTCCTTTCGCTTCTTCGTTTCTAATCCTTCCAAAAAGGCTTTTCTGCCTTTTTTGCATTCCCGCCGTCATTTAGTTATTGAAGTCATCATATTTTTTCTGCCACTCTTAATTTCTTTTCTTTTCTTTTCAATTTTTTTTCATCCGTTTATTTCTTTATTGCATTCTTTTTTTATTTCTTCAACTTCTTATAGATAATTTTCCTTTTCGCAAATGGGTTTCTTCAAATGAATTCCTTCTTCGCTGCTCTGCTCCTTTAGTTGCTTTTTATGTTCTGATACATGCCACTTACCGTTCTGCTTTCTGTTCATTATATATCTTATTATGTTGTTGTTGTTATTGTTGTTGTTGTTGTTGTTATGGTTGTTGTTGGTCTCATTATGTCTTTGTTGTTCTTTATATTTGTTTTTGTTCTCATTACGTCTTTGTTGTTCTTGTTGTTTTCATCCTGAAATTACTTATTAGTCATTTCCATTGCGTATGTACTTAAATGGTCTGCTCACAAGTAATTGAATGTCCTGTTGGAGAATGGCAAAAAAGAAAAAAAAAATCATTAAATTGTTGGAAGCTTGCTAAAGCGATTATGGATCTTCAAAAGCCATCACTTTTGTAAATTAAGGTAGAACAATCTTTCTCATTTCTTATTTCTTGTTTTGTAATTATGATGGCATGTTTTTGTAAATGTGTTTCAAAATGAGTTTCTAATTAGTTTCGCAGAGGTAATAATCTAAACTTTGAATTCGCTGTTGGAGCTGTTGGAGATTTCGAGACAGTACACAAATTCATTTCTCAACTAGTTAATGCGCTCTTAATTCTGAAACAGTTCTAATACTAAAACCAGAATACAATTTAATTTTTTAATTGTCATTTAAGCTTCCGAAATTTCGTCTGTGTGATTTTTGAATAAAGAAAAGAATTGATGAAAATACGTATCATATAGAAATGTGCTGGCACGTTTATAACTCTGACGAGTTTTATGGCCGAGCTTCTCTGGTTTAGTAGGCGAGCACTCTACCCACTACACCACGCTGGACATGAGCTATAATTTCGTAGAATACTTTAACCCTCCAACACCCTACGAAGAGCTAATTTTGACCGCTTCTTTAGATAGTACGAAAAAAATAGTATTTTGAAGGTCGTTAGAGAGTTGACTTATTCTAGAAAATTATTTGTCATAAAATTCCACTAGGGGTCTTCGCAGACAAAATCTTGGTACAAAGAACCTAAAAGTACACGGAAAGCAAAAAAAAACATATGATGTTTGATTGTTATTTCTTAGGCAGCATTTGAAGTCCCTAGGTCATCTCCATTACAACTTTAAACACATTGCGGCTTCCCAAAAATCAGCGTCTTCTTTTCAACCAAGTAAATTTTACTACAACTACATATGTATATGATGACGCTTTGTATTCAAAATTGAGTCGGTTAATTGAAGAAGTTGAGAAAGCTTTACAAATAAACCAACGCCTTTTTTGGGGATCTAGCGCCTTATAGATTGATTTGATTTTTTTTATAACTTAAAATCTATCGCATTCAAAATTGGCAATTCCAAATATTTCGGATTCTGTAAGACGTCCTGCTATCGGAGAAAATTTCCCTTTTAGCAATGCTCTAAATAAGTTAAGGGTTGCTCTTCAGACTTTTAACTCTCAGCGCAGTTGAGAGCTGAGCGCGCTCAGTAGCTAAAGTTCATAAAACTTTGAAAGAAGTTCCACACATATAAAATAAAATACCAACAACTACAAAAAACTGATTAAGGGTTGCATGCCACACAACAAATTTAACAAACAAAGCACAAAAGGACAATTGAACAAGGATACACAAGCACACATACAATCATATGAATATGGATAAAAGGAGATAAAGAAATTGACAAGCGCGTTTTGTAGAAAGAAGTGGCATATTGAAAGTAAAGGAAAAGCTGAACAAATACGAGACTAGAACTGACGTAGAATTGCGTAAATATAAAAGGCGAAAGAGCAATATGAATATTGGGAGCGAACGTTGCAAGTGGTGAAATTTTGTACAGAGCAAGTGGTTAAATAAAACAAGAATTGAGCGCGCCGCTCGGTGTTGAAAATAAATATCGTGGTAAGAAATCGTAATTGACATGAATAACATTTGGAGCGTAAGAAGTGTGACTGCGCTGTATAAATAAATATGTAAATACATATACTTAGGGATGTGACTTACAGTGGGATTGAAAGGAGAAGGAACTAACAAACAGTGTGCACAAGTAAACTAAATGCTTAGAAAGAAATCGATGTTTACGGATAAATAATAATCGATATTTTAGAAAAATAATCGATATTTTAGAAAAATAATCGATATTTTACAAAAATAATCGATATTTTTCAATGAAGATAATCGAAAGTTTATAAAATTTATCGTTATTTCTCGATAGTCACTGATATACACACTTTCGATGGTTGGTATTTAAAAAAACCAATTGATAGTTTTCTATAAATAATGAACGATATACACACATATCATCGATAAAAAAAACAAAAACCGATATATGTATTTTCCGATAAATACTACTCGATTTAAAATTTTCGTTAAAAAATTTAAATTTTAGAAAAACAAAGCAATAGTTTTTGATAAATAATAATCGATAGATTAGAAAAATACTCGATATTTTGAAATAAATACCTACTAACCGAAATAAAAATTTTAGATAAAAAATGTATATTTTAGAAAAAAATCGATAGTTGGTATTTCAAAACACCAATCGATATTTTTCTATAAATAATGGTCGATATACACACAAAAAAAAACAAAAACCGATATATTTTCCGATAAATACTAATCGATATAAAAATTATCGATAAAAACTTTATATTCTATAAAAACAATCGTTAGTTTTCTATAAACAATAATCGATATATTGAAAAAATAACCGATATTTTCCGATAAATACTAATCGATATAAAACTTTTCAATACAAAATTTATATTTTAGAAAAACAATCGATAGTTGGTATTTCAAAAAAACAATCGATATTTTTCTATAAATAATGATCGATATACACACATATCATCGTTCAAAAAAACAAAAACCGATATATTTTCCGATAAATACTATCGATATAAAAATTATCGATAAAAACTTTATATTCTATAAAAACAATCGTTAGTTTTCTATAAACAATAATCGATATATTGAAAAAATAACCGATATTTTCCGATAAATACTAATCGATATAAAACTTTTCAATACAAAATTTATATTTTAGAAAAACAATCGATAGTTGGTATTTCAAAAAAACAATCGATATTTTTCTATAAATAATGATCGATATACACACATATCGTTCAAAAAAAATAAAAACCGATATATTTTCCGATAAATACTAATCGATATAAAATTTATCGATAATAGATTTATATTCTATAAAAACTATGGATATCTTTCTATAAATACTAATCGATATATTGAAAAAACCGATATTTTCCGATAAATACTAATCGAAATAAAAATTTTCGATAAAAAAATTTATATTTTAGAAAAACAATCGATAGTTTTTGATAAAAAGTAATCGATAGATTAAAAAAATTGATATCTTCCTATAACTATTAATCGAAATAAAAATTTTCGATAAAAATTTATATTTTAGAAAAAAACAACCGATATTTTTAATAAATTATAATCGATATACAAATATTTCAATAAAAGTAATCGATGGTTCAAAATAATATTAATAATATTTTTCGATAAATAATAATCGATACAAAAAATTCCGATAGAAGTAATCGTTAGTTAAGAAAATTGATATTTTTCGATAAATAATAATCAATACAAAAAATTCCAATTGAAGTAATCGTTGGTTAAGATAATTGATATTTTTCGATAAATGGTGATCGATGTTTCTATTTTCTATAAAAACAATAGATAATTTAGAAAAATAATGCATAGCTTTCGATTAAAAATAGTCGATATACATATGTACATGTTTTCAATAAATTTAATCGAAACTTATTAATATTTATCTATAAATAATTGTAAAAAACAATCGACAGTATAGGGAAGTAATCGATAGTTCTTAATAAACGATAATCGATATACAATAATCAATAAAGCAATCTGATAATTTAAAATAAATCGATATTTTTCGATAAATTATAATCGATTTAAAAAGATTTCGATAAAAGTAATGCTCAGTTTAGAACAAAATTCGATATTTTTCGATAAATAATAATCGATATACGTATTTTCGATAAAATTAATCGTTAGCTTAGAAAAATAATCGGTATTTTTCGATTAATAATAATCGATATTCGTATTTTCGATAAAATTAATCGGTAGTTCAGAAAAATAATCGATATTTTTCGATAAATAATAAGCGGTTTTAGTATTATTTGAATTTTAACACCATTTTTTATTTCTCAAAAATTGCACATCTTGCTCTGCTCCAGCAATCAGGTATGAGCGCTATTGCTAGATACACTTTCGGACTCTCAGCTCAACAGAGAGAATATGAAGTTGAGTTACATGCAATTGAGTAAAATGTATGCAAAGCAATTCGAAGGTATTTGCTCCTTGTTTTTTTTTATCTTCTTGATTGTATTACACAAAGTTGCCGAAAGGCTTATCGCGCTCTAACCGAGTCGATGAAAGGCCAACAAATGAGACGACCAGAAAATAACTTAAAATGTAGTGAGTATAAATGACGAAAAAAGGACGCGAAAGTGTTGGTGCACACATTTTTTAGACAATCCTATTTTAATTTATATTTATTTTTATATAAAACAAAAATTTATTAAAAGTGGTAAGCAAGTTACTAATAAAAGTTTGTGAAAATGTTAAAGATTAGTGAAAATGCAAAAAAGCGCTTGGTTTTATATGAGACAAGTAAAGTTAAAGAAGAAAATCGAGTAGAGATGGCAAAAAATCGAAGTGAGTGAACTTGTGAATGGAAGTTTGTTTGAAAGTGTGTTTTCTGTGTAAAAAAAATGTCTGGCAATTGAAGCTAAAGCAGACACATAATTAATGGCAGTCAAAGTGAAAGAAAGGGGCTTAGTAGAGGAATTTCCAATTTTTTAAAGCCTTTTTTTAGTAATAGAGAAAATTAAAACAAACAAATGCAAAGTACTAAATGAAAAACATATATTTTTGGAGCACTATAATTTGGTTTAATATGGAAGAGTAGACTTTTTTGAACTTTTACTTTATCAACGCAGACTTTAGTACGCCGAAAGTGTTTTTAAATCATAGTTCAGCAATTTGTTTTAATAAGATTTTAATAAAAGTTAAACAAAAGTAACTTTAATCCTCAGAAAACGTATATGTATGTATGTATATATGTGTATAAATTCCTTTGAAAGCAAAACCCACTTTCAACCCCTCAATGTATGCCATACATACGAAAAACATACACTCATACAAACGCATAAGCACACAACTGACGACACGAGACGTAAAGGCTAGACAGTGGTTCCCATGTTTTTTTGTAGTTGCACAAGGCTTTCAAAGAACTAGCTTTGCCACTCGATCACATTCTTTCTCACTTGCAAGGCGAGGGTGTTCTCAAGAAGGAGACGATCCATATGTAGAGCCATAAAAGAAGACGACGAAGGATCACACCAGACCTACGGTTATCTTAGTGTCTCTCTGTGACGAAATTAACAAAGAGTTGATAAAAATTAATCTATATATGTGCGTATTTCCGATAAAAAATAATAGAGAATAATCGCTTTTTTCAATTAAAAGAATCGGTATTTTTCGATAAATAATAATCGATATTTTTCGATAATAATACTCGATCAACGTATTTCTGATAAAATATAAACGATATTTTGGGAAACAATCGATATTTTTCGATAAATAATAATCGATATATGTATTTTCGATAAAAATAATCGATAGTTTGAAAAAACAATAGATAATTTTTGATAAAAATTAATCCATAGTTTGAAAAAATCGATAATTTTTAATAAATAATAATCGATACATATAGTTTTAATAAAAAATTATAGACTTTAAAATTTTGATAAGATTTAATCGATAGTTTGGAAAAAAAGCGATAATTTTCAATAAATATTAATCGATTTACGCATTTTCGATAAATAAAATCGATATTTTGGAAAAACAATCGATATTTTGGGAAAACAATCGATATTATTCCATAAATAATAACCAATATATGTATTTTCGATAAAATAATCGACAGTTTTGAAAAACAATAGATAATTTTGATAAAAATAAATCCACAGTTTTAAAAAAATCTATAATTTTTGATAAATAATAATCGATATACATATTTTTGATAAAAAATTATAGAGTTTGGAAAAAATTTAAAAATTTTATAAGATTTAATCGATAGTTTGGAAAAAAATCGATAATTTTCAATAAATCTTTATCGGTTTACGTATTTTCGATAAAAAACTAATCGATATTTTGGAAAAAAAAAAACTGTTTTCAATAAAAAATAATCTATAGTTGGGAAACAAATCGATAATTTTCTATAGGCAAATAGTTCGGAAAAAAATCGCTATTTTGAGCTAAATAATAATCGATATAAATTTTAGAAAAATTATCGATATTTTTCCAAAACATTTATTTCTGCTGATTGACAAAAAATATTGAAGAGGAAAGGTCTTAGTAACGATTTTCGTTACCACGAATCGGATACAGAACGTATAGGAAGCCATTCTAAGGGTCACTTACCCTTTCTAGACTCCGATTACTCACTCACAGTAGCACTAGTCAAAACTTTCCTTACTTTTCGTTCTTCAGTACCTACTTAAATTTATAGAACTTCTCTGGTATCCTCTTTACGTACTTGGCTTGCTTTATCATCCTTAGAATTATCTTCCTAAATATGCTGGATTCATTCAAAAATCCAGCACCCAGCTTGGGAACCACTGCCTCATCAGACAAATCGGTCGTTAGTTAGTAGCAGCAGAAAATTGACAGATTGAGTTCCACAATTTTGGCAGAGCAAAGAAACAACTTGAAGGAATGTAAAAAGAAAAAGAGGACATTGAGAAAGATGTAAGGAACGAAGGGGAGAGATATAGTATAGAGTGGAAAAAACTATAACTAGCGCAAATAAGTAAATGCTTTTTAGCTGGAAGGAGATATAGAACAGCGAAGAGCCAAAAAAGAGCGCAAAGTGCGGTGCTGAGGAGTTAAAGGAGAACTACCAATTGGCAAGAAAATTGTAGTGATAAAAATGCAACCGCTTTCTTTATGCTTTATTTAGGCAGCGGCGCGCTTTGCTTTTGATATAAAGAAAACAACAACAAAAGCAGCAATCAAAAAAAATTTAACACATGTTTCGGTTATGCCAAACCAACAACAAAGTAAATAAATACACATTTGTAAATGTCAATACATTAAATCTGTCGTGCGTGCGTGCGTGCGTAGGTGAGGTGTGTTCGTTGGTGACAGCGACCGCAACATTCGCTGACACATGTCATTGACAGCTGACGCACACAGTTTGTATTGGCAGTTTTTTAGTTACGTGACAGAACACTGGCTTTGCTTTTTGTTGGTTTTTATAGCTTTAATATATGTTCATATATAAAAGACACGATTCTTACAAGAATCAGCAGGAGAGCTGATAGACGCACCCCACAATATATCTATATCATTATGATCAGTATCATTAACTGAGTTGAAAAAGCCACTATCGTTCGTCCGTCTGTACGTAATTCCGTCTGTTTAAACTAAAATTTGTTGCAATATTTTTCGATAAAAAAAAATGGATTTTTTATAACTACTACGTCGATAAATATTTTTTTTGTAGAAAAAAATCGGTATTTTAAATATTATTTTTAAATAATATTCAATAAATAAATTTTCTGAAAAAAAAAATCAATATTTCAAAAAAATAATCGATATTTTTCGATAATTTTCAATAAAAAATCGATACTTTTCTACAAAGTAAAAAAATTTAGATATTAGAAAAATAATCGATATATTTCTATAAAAAATAATCGATAAATACATTTTCGTTAAATCTTTTTTATAACTAAGTCGATAAATATGCACAGTTTTGTAAAAAAAATCGGTATTTTAAATATTATTTTTAAATAATATTCAATAAATAAATTTTCTGTAAAAAATCAATACATATTTCAAAAAAATAATAGATATTTTTCCATAATTTTCTATAAAAAAATCGATACTTTTCGATAAGTAATAATCGATATATGCATTTTCTCTAAAAAAATTTACATTTTAGAAAAATAATCGATATATTTCTATAAAAAATAATCGAAAAATACATTTTCTTCAAAAATCGATATTTAACAAAATAATCGAAAGTTTTCTATATTTTTCGATAAATAATAAATATTTTTCAATAAATTATAATCGACAAATACATTTTGTGTAAAAAATCAATATTTCATTAAAATAACCGATAATTTTCGATAAAAAAAAGTCGATACTTTTCGATAAATCATAATATATAAATACATTTTCAAAATTTTTCTATATTTTTTATACAATAAATAGTCCATATTTTTCAATAAATTATAATCAGTAAATACATTTTATGTAAACCAATCCATATTTCAGAAAAATAATCGATAATTTTAGAATTTTTTCGATTAAAAATCGATACCTTTTGATAAATAATAATGATAATTCTTTCAAAAATTGACATTTTAGAAAAATAATCGATATTTTCATAAGTAATAAAATAAATTTAATGTAAAAATCTATATTTCCGACTAACATAGTCGATAATTTAGAAAAATATTCGAAATTGTTTAAAAATAACAATCGATATACGCATTTTCGATAAAAACAATCAATACTTTAAAAAAATCGATAGTTAAGAACAAATCTCGATATTTTAGAAAAAAGGCGACATTTTTCGATAAAAATAATCGATATTTTTCGATAAATAATAATTGATATACGTACTTTCAGTAAAATGAATCGATATATTTGAAAAAAATTCAGCATTTTGAAATATAAACGATAATTTTCGATAATTAATAATTGATACATGTACATATTTTCGTTAAAAAATTTATGGCTTAGAAAAAATTTACATTTTCGCTGAAACCATCGATATAAAAAATTAAATTAAAAATTAATCGATAAAAAGAGTATACAAAAATAATCGATGGGTTAGAAAAATAATCAGTTATTTTCAATTATAATTTCGATGCAACAAATCCATAGTCTAGAAAAATAATCGATTGTTTTCGATAATTAATAATCAATATACGCATTTTAGATTTAAACAAATTAAAGTTTAGAAAATAATCGATATTTTTCTATAAGTAATCATTTATATACAGTTTGCCGCTTAAAATAATCGATAGTTAAATAATAATAGATGTTTTTCGATACAAAATAATCGATGATAAAAATAATAAATATTTAAAAAATAATCGGTAGTTTCGGTAACTAGTAATCGATATACGTATATCCGATAAAAAATTAATACTATAGAAGAATAATCGATATTTTTCGATAAACAATAATCGCTGGAAATAATCGATGTTTTAGAAAAAATAATCGGTGTGTTTCGATAACTAGTAATCGATATACGTATATCCGATAAAAAATTAATACTATAGAAGAATAATCGATATTCTTCGATATTCAATAATCGACAAAAATAATAATAGATTTTTAGATGCAATAGAAAAAGTTTTCCAAAAAACAGTATTATTTTAAAAACGCAACAAACAAAAAAGAAATAAGCAACGAATTTTTTAGTAGATCATCTTGTAAGCAAATCGAACATCAAACAAAAGAAATTTGACAATCACATTAAAAAATAAAACAAACTGCCATTTACTTATGACATATTAAACACTGTTCTGCTACAAAAAAAAATTATTTAGAAAAATTAATTGACAAAATGAAAAAAATCGCAAAAAAATGCCTGCCAAATTATTATTCATGCTACAACGCCAAAAACTAGGCAATGCAAGAAATGACAAATGCACACGCATGCGCTGCGAAAATGTCAATAATACCCAGAAACGGCATTGCCAACACAAAACACCACGAAATTCAACAAATGTCAAAAGTGCAAATGAATAAAGTGATTATGGTGTGATGAGTGAAAGACCAAAAAACTGAAAGCTCAAGAAAAAATGTGTGTAAAAATTCCCATAAGAAAAATAAATTTAAATCTTAAATTCGCTAGCGCCTAAAAATGTGCTACACATCGCCAAAGGAAACACAAAATACTTTAAAACGCAGTGCAATATTATTAAGGCTTGCGAAAATTGTGGAAAAAATACGTGTACGCAAGAAAAGAAATGCGTGTTGGTGCAAGACTTGGCAGGCGGCAGAAGCCACACAATTAAGCGCATTCCAATAGCGTCCCACTTAGAGCAGTGAAAGAAAGAGTGGGAGGAGGAGGAGGACGAAGGTTTGCAAGGCACAGGGTGACCAGCAAACTGAAATAAAAGTAAAAAGAAACAACGAAATAGGTACCAAAGAAAACAACAACAATAACAAAAAAATACTACAAACACTACGTCGAAGGCAAACGGCAGGCAGTCAACAGTCAATGCGCTTAATACCATCCACATATCAGTACACACTAATTTAAATACGTTCCACAAACGTCACAACATACAAATAAAACTGCAATTCATGTTTGTATTTATTCAGCATTATGCAATTCAGCTGTTTTGTATCTGAAAAGGCGTAAAGGCAAACATTTTATGAATGGACAACTACAGGAAGAAGGTGGGTGTGTTTTTCCATTTAATGTTTATTCATTTTTGATTTGAGTTGACGCTAGTTGTGCCTAAAAATAGGCTAAGGTAATGGTTGAATAATGAAATGAGTTAAGTTTTTTCAAGATGACTTTTTATTTGTGTGTATGACGAAAATTAATTTGTTTCGAAGAAGCTTTAAATATGTATATGTAATTGGTAAGAATTTTGCAAAGGGCAGAGCTTTGCTGCTGCAGTAAAAATTACACCCTATAGAATTACGCCTCTAAATATGCTACAGAAAAAAAATAATAGTCTTCAAATTGACAAATTTAAACATAATTTTGTTTAAATATTTGCATAATTTTATTGTTAGTAGCTTGAAAAAAGTCGATTAATATTTTCGACAAAAATAATCGATTTTTACAGTAAAAATCGATATTTATTTAAATAAAAAATGGGTATACATATTTTGTTTGAGAAGAATCGATTGTTTAGAGGAATAATCGATATTCTTCGATATATAAAAATCTATATACACATTTTTGATAAAAAATAATCGATAATAAGGAAAAAATATACTCTTTTCGTTAAATAATAATGAATAATTTAGAGGAGTAATCGATTTTTCTCGGTCAATGCTAATCTATATGAAAACTTTCAATAAAAGCTTGACAGTTAAGAATAATCGAAATTATTCGATTAAAAATAATCGTTGGCTTAGAAATAAATCGATTTATTTTTGATAAATAATAATCGATATACAGATTTCCGATAAAAAAATAATAGATATTTTAAAGGAATAATCGATTATCTTTTTATTTCTAAAACAATAATCGATATACACATGTTAATCAAGAGGACTTGATCTATTGTTTAGAGATAATCGATTTATTTAGATAAATAATAATCGATAGTTTACAAAAAGAATCGATATCTTTCAATTTTTTAGAAGAATAATCGATATTTTTAGCTAAATACAAATCGATATATGTACACATTTTTGATAAAAGATAATCGATAATAAAGAAAAAAATACTTTTTTCCTTAAATAATAATGGATATTTTAGAGGAGTAATCGATTTTTTTCGGTGAATGTTGATCGATATGA
The DNA here is from genome assembly GCA_960531455.1 of Urophora cardui. Taxonomy (NCBI): domain Eukaryota; kingdom Metazoa; phylum Arthropoda; class Insecta; order Diptera; family Tephritidae; genus Urophora; species Urophora cardui. Next base: position 9,742,728 of record OY482671.1, read on the forward strand.
AAATTCTCAATAAAAACTTAACACTTAAAAATAATCGAAATTTTTCGATAAAAAATAATCGATAATTTGAAAAAAAAATATATCTATAAATAATAATCGATATAAATATTTTGTATTAAAAACGAATGTTTGCTTAGAAACAAATCGATTTTTTCGATAAATAATAATCGATATTTCAACATTTTCGATAAAAAGATAACCGATATTCCAAAGGAATAATCGCTCTTTTTATTTGCAAACAATAAGCAATATACACATCGAAATCAAAAATTTATCTATTGTTTAGAGATAATAGATTTTTTTCGATAAATAATAATCCGTATACCCATTTTCGATAAAAATAAGAAATAGTTTAGAAGGACAAACCAATATTTTCGATAAATAATAATCGATATACAAATTTTCTATAAAAAAGTATCGATAGTTTACAAAAATAATCGATATCTTGCGATAAATAATAGTCGATATGCATATTTTATATTAAAAATAATCGAAATGTAAGAGGAATAATCGATATATTTATATACATATTTTCAATCAAAAACAATCGATACTTCGACATTTCGAAATACAAATTTCCGATAAAAAATAAGATAAAAAATAATCGATATTTTAAAGGAATAATCGCTTTTTTTATTTTCAAAACAATGCGTGATATACACATCTTAATCAAAAGTAATCTATTGTTTATCGATTTTTTTCGATAAATAATTATCGATATGCATATCTTCTATTAAAAATAATCGAAATGTTAGAGGAATAATCGATTTGTATACATACTTTGGATTAAAAACAATCGATATTTCGACATTTTCGATAAAAATAATTTGAAAAAATAATAGTTTGAAAAAGTAATCGATATCTATACATCGATAAAAACAATCGAGTTTATAAAAATAGTGGATATTTTTAGACAAATAAAACCAGTAGAAATAATATATGTAACTTCTCCGTTTATGCAAGAATAGTAAGCATATGTGAGAAATTACCGGTATTCAAGGCTTTGAAGAAGGTGCAGTAAAACCACCAGCTATGAAGTTTGTTGCATATTTCAAGGCGCTATATTTGCTTGCATACTTCACGCGGTATTTTACCATCTTTGGGGAAAAACTTCCTACACAGAAACTTTTTTTTTACTTTTCACTTTGCACCTTCATGTTATTGAACCTTCAAGTTATACTGCACTTACAAACATATATGTATACAAACATACATACACCGAGAGAAAAGATGCTGGTTGATCAACGGGATTACGGATTAAAACAACATATTCCACAGTCAAATCACATCCAAAAGATTTATCTGTTAAATTGACAGACGCTCTTTTGTTTTAACAGTTTTATTGTTGAACTAACTGCCCTGAAAACAAAAAAAACGCTGTGAATCTAAACAGTTTTGCTGTTAAATCAGCAACTTTCCGCAGTGGAAATTTTGTCACTTAAAAATTAATTCGCTTTCGCGGTTAACTCTACGTATAGGTAGATGTAAATTTTTTTTCTTGTGCAAAATCATATCTTTTTTCACACATAAATCTAAACTTGCCTTGAAATTCTTGAAAATCGCGCGGTTTTTGTAGTAGCCCCATTCAGTTTTTGCAAAAGTGAACTTTTTTCCAATTTACTTACTCTACAACAACTCATTTTCATATTCCGGTGCCAGAGGGAGGATCTAAAGAAGAAAAAAATGCATCTAATGTGTACACATATAAAATTTGTTGCATATTTCATGGCGTAATTTGTGATTATTATATCCTGTTGTTTTTTGCGCTATTTCTACAAAGATTTTGTCTGAAGGGACCCCTAGTGAAATTTTATGGCGAATAATTTTCTAGAACATTTTAACCCTCTATCTGCATTGTAAATACATATTTTCTACATGTGCTTCCGCACAAGGGTTAAAAACAGCAATTTGCGTGGGCGTTAGAGGGTTAACGTCTTCCACAAAGAAATTCCTTATTAAATTCTGTAGAAGAAATCCGAGCTCAAAAACTTCAATCGAGGTCATTTTTAACACGCTTTTATTAGCTTCACCTGTATGTATGTATGTATGTATGTATGTATGTATGTATGTATGTATGTATGTATGTATGTATGTATGTATGTAACTTCATCCCATCCTAAAAGTTGTAACATTTAACTAAATTATTATATCTTTCAAACATTCACTTTTATTGTGTTCCCTATATTATTCCTATTCCCCTCCGGATTCGAAACATGACATCAACAGCCCAACGGCATCATATAGTAGGACATTCAACATTATACTTCAGGCTTCATTGTGGCTTTTATGTTACCTTTCCTCAAAATAGCCTCTATGAATTTCATTCACTCCCGTATATAAGCCAATAAGTAACAAGCTTTCAGGGTACGGAAAAACTCACTCACGAACGCTCAAAAATACATTCTTCTCAAATCACAAACAAATGTTCAAAGAAAAACGTATAACCACTCAAATAGCGAGCGAACTAACGCACAACAGCCAGCGATCGCTCATAGCGATGGCGATAAACTCAATGCATAAATTCACTCAAAAATGAAGCTTGAAGCTTTCTGTTTTGGGTTTGTTGTATTTGCAATGAAATCAGCCGCATGTACATACATACGTATGCAAAGCAAGAACTGGTTTTGTTTGTAATTCATGTGCTGAATCAACGAAAAGGAACCCTAATTCTATAATTGCATTTCACGTTTGGAAAGCAATTTTTATACAATGTTTTGTAAACGTGAGGTGAAAAAAATTTCATTAAAAAAAAAAAAATGCGCCACTCGGGACTCGAACCTGAGCTCCTTGGTCCGTAGGCAGTATACCTCACCATTACGCTACAATCGTATTCGGAACTTTGTTGTCTAAATTTGAATTTATTCGATCAGGTTTCTTTTTTTTTTGTTCTTCTCAAATGCTTCACCTCAACTTCTCTTCACTTTCTGATTGTAAAATATAACAAAACGTTTGGGAAATTCCAAAGAAAACAACAACAATAACAAAAAAATACTACAAACACTACGTCGAAGGCAAACGGCAGGCAGTCAACAGTCAATGCGCTTAATACCATCCACATATCAGTACACACTAATTTAAATACGTTCCACAAACGTCACAACATACAAATAAAACTGCAATTCATGTTTGTATTTATTCAGCATTATGCAATTCAGCTGTTTTGTATCTGAAAAGGCGTAAAGGCAAACATTTTATGAATGGACAACTACAGGAAGAAGGTGGGTGTGTTTTTCCATTTAATGTTTATTCATTTTTGATTTGAGTTGACGCTAGTTGTGCCTAAAAATAGGCTAAGGTAATGGTTGAATAATGAAATGAGTTAAGTTTTTTCAAGATGACTTTTTATTTGTGTGTATGACGAAAATTAATTTGTTTCGAAGAAGCTTTAAATATGTATATGTAATTGGTAAGAATTTTGCAAAGGGCAGAGCTTTGCTGCTGCAGTAAAAATTACACCCTATAGAATTACGCCTCTAAATATGCTACAGAAAAAAAATAATAGTCTTCAAATTGACAAATTTAAACATAATTTTGTTTAAATATTTGCATAATTTTATTGTTAGTAGCTTGAAAAAAGTCGATTAATATTTTCGACAAAAATAATCGATTTTTACAGTAAAAATCGATATTTATTTAAATAAAAAATGGGTATACATATTTTGTTTGAGAAGAATCGATTGTTTAGAGGAATAATCGATATTCTTCGGTATATAAAAATCTATATACACATTTTTGATAAAAAATAATCGATAATAAGGAAAAAATATACTCTTTTCGTTAAATAATAATGAATAATTTAGAGGAGTAATCGATTTTTCTCGGTCAATGCTAATCTATATGAAAACTTTCAATAAAAGCTTGACAGTTAAGAATAATCGAAATTATTCGATTAAAAATAATCGTTGGCTTAGAAATAAATCGATTTATTTTTGATAAATAATAATCGATATACAGATTTCCGATAAAAAAATAATAGATATTTTAAAGGAATAATCGATTATCTTTTTATTTCTAAAACAATAATCGATATACACATGTTAATCAAGAGGACTTGATCTATTGTTTAGAGATAATCGATTTATTTAGATAAATAATAATCGATAGTTTACAAAAAGAATCGATATCTTTCAATTTTTTAGAAGAATAATCGATATTTTTAGCTAAATACAAATCGATATATGTACACATTTTTGATAAAAGATAATCGATAATAAAGAAAAAAATACTTTTTTCCTTAAATAATAATGGATATTTTAGAGGAGTAATCGATTTTTTTCGGTGAATGTTGATCGATATGAAAATTCTCAATAAAAACTTAACACTTAAAAATAATCGAAATTTTTCGATAAAAAATAATCGATAATTTGAAAAAAAAATATATCTATAAATAATAATCGATATAAATATTTTGTATTAAAAACGAATGTTTGCTTAGAAACAAATCGATTTTTTCGATAAATAATAATCGATATTTCAACATTTTCGATAAAAAGATAACCGATATTCCAAAGGAATAATCGCTCTTTTTATTTGCAAACAATAAGCAATATACACATCGAAATCAAAAATTTATCTATTGTTTAGAGATAATAGATTTTTTTCGATAAATAATAATCCGTATACCCATTTTCGATAAAAATAAGAAATAGTTTAGAAGGACAAACCAATATTTTCGATAAATAATAATCGATATACAAATTTTCTATAAAAAAGTATCGATAGTTTACAAAAATAATCGATATCTTGCGATAAATAATAGTCGATATGCATATTTTATATTAAAAATAATCGAAATGTAAGAGGAATAATCGATATATTTATATACATATTTTCAATCAAAAACAATCGATACTTCGACATTTCGAAATACAAATTTCCGATAAAAAATAAGATAAAAAATAATCGATATTTTAAAGGAATAATCGCTTTTTTTATTTTCAAAACAATGCGTGATATACACATCTTAATCAAAAGTAATCTATTGTTTATCGATTTTTTTCGATAAATAATTATCGATATGCATATCTTCTATTAAAAATAATCGAAATGTTAGAGGAATAATCGATTTGTATACATACTTTGGATTAAAAACAATCGATATTTCGACATTTTCGATAAAAATAATTTGAAAAAATAATAGTTTGAAAAAGTAATCGATATCTATACATCGATAAAAACAATCGAGTTTATAAAAATAGTGGATATTTTTAGACAAATAAAACCAGTAGAAATAATATATGTAACTTCTCCGTTTATGCAAGAATAGTAAGCATATGTGAGAAATTACCGGTATTCAAGGCTTTGAAGAAGGTGCAGTAAAACCACCAGCTATGAAGTTTGTTGCATATTTCAAGGCGCTATATTTGCTTGCATACTTCACGCGGTATTTTACCATCTTTGGGGAAAAACTTCCTACACAGAAACTTTTTTTTTACTTTTCACTTTGCACCTTCATGTTATTGAACCTTCAAGTTATACTGCACTTACAAACATATATGTATACAAACATACATACACCGAGAGAAAAGATGCTGGTTGATCAACGGGATTACGGATTAAAACAACATATTCCACAGTCAAATCACATCCAAAAGATTTATCTGTTAAATTGACAGACGCTCTTTTGTTTTAACAGTTTTATTGTTGAACTAACTGCCCTGAAAACAAAAAAAACGCTGTGAATCTAAACAGTTTTGCTGTTAAATCAGCAACTTTCCGCAGTGGAAATTTTGTCACTTAAAAATTAATTCGCTTTCGCGGTTAACTCTACGTATAGGTAGATGTAAATTTTTTTTCTTGTGCAAAATCATATCTTTTTTCACACATAAATCTAAACTTGCCTTGAAATTCTTGAAAATCGCGCGGTTTTTGTAGTAGCCCCATTCAGTTTTTGCAAAAGTGAACTTTTTTCCAATTTACTTACTCTACAACAACTCATTTTCATATTCCGGTGCCAGAGGGAGGATCTAAAGAAGAAAAAAATGCATCTAATGTGTACACATATAAAATTTGTTGCATATTTCATGGCGTAATTTGTGATTATTATATCCTGTTGTTTTTTGCGCTATTTCTACAAAGATTTTGTCTGAAGGGACCCCTAGTGAAATTTTATGGCGAATAATTTTCTAGAACATTTTAACCCTCTATCTGCATTGTAAATACATATTTTCTACATGTGCTTCCGCACAAGGGTTAAAAACAGCAATTTGCGTGGGCGTTAGAGGGTTAACGTCTTCCACAAAGAAATTCCTTATTAAATTCTGTAGAAGAAATCCGAGCTCAAAAACTTCAATCGAGGTCATTTTTAACACGCTTTTATTAGCTTCACCTGTATGTATGTATGTATGTATGTATGTATGTATGTATGTATGTATGTATGTATGTATGTATGTATGTAACTTCATCCCATCCTAAAAGTTGTAACATTTAACTAAATTATTATATCTTTCAAACATTCACTTTTATTGTGTTCCCTATATTATTCCTATTCCCCTCCGGATTCGAAACATGACATCAACAGCCCAACGGCATCATATAGTAGGACATTCAACATTATACTTCAGGCTTCATTGTGGCTTTTATGTTACCTTTCCTCAAAATAGCCTCTATGAATTTCATTCACTCCCGTATATAAGCCAATAAGTAACAAGCTTTCAGGGTACGGAAAAACTCACTCACGAACGCTCAAAAATACATTCTTCTCAAATCACAAACAAATGTTCAAAGAAAAACGTATAACCACTCAAATAGCGAGCGAACTAACGCACAACAGCCAGCGATCGCTCATAGCGATGGCGATAAACTCAATGCATAAATTCACTCAAAAATGAAGCTTGAAGCTTTCTGTTTTGGGTTTGTTGTATTTGCAATGAAATCAGCCGCATGTACATACATACGTATGCAAAGCAAGAACTGGTTTTGTTTGTAATTCATGTGCTGAATCAACGAAAAGGAACCCTAATTCTATAATTGCATTTCACGTTTGGAAAGCAATTTTTATACAATGTTTTGTAAACGTGAGGTGAAAAAAATTTCATTAAAAAAAAAAAAAATGCGCCACTCGGGACTCGAACCTGAGCTCCTTGGTCCGTAGGCAGTATACCTCACCATTACGCTACAATCGTATTCGGAACTTTGTTGTCTAAATTTGAATTTATTCGATCAGGTTTCTTTTTTTTTTGTTCTTCTCAAATGCTTCACCTCAACTTCTCTTCACTTTCTGATTGTAAAATATAACAAAACGTTTGGGAAATTTTGTATTTCCAAACTAGTTTGGAAAACCTTGAATAAAAGGGTTTGGAAAATATTGCATAATAAACTAGTTTACTTCACTGCATATTGGGATTTTTGGTAGAAGTTATAAATACATATGTATGTAGATCTATTTCGGAGAACATCACATCCCATCAGACTTCTTTTTACTTTTATTCTTGCGTCCGCATAAAACATCCTTTAATGAAAAATTTCACTAAAAAGTTAAAAATAAATAATAGCTTAAAAAAACTAAAAAACACGCTTTAATCTTAAAAATCGTACTAAAAATTGAGAAATAATTTAATTAGAAACAAAATGATGAACGAAAATATAAGTATTTAAGGAAAAGCGTGGGGGTGCTCAATAATATTTGAACATGAAAATATTCGATTCGTACAACTAGTACAAAAATATACCTAGTTGCGAAATTAAAGAGTACGATATATGAAATCTCAAAAAAGTCAAAATAAAATTATTAGTAAAAAAACACCGATTTTAAATATTTTTTGACATACTGAGCACCCCACGCTTTTCCTTAAATACTTATATTTTCGTTCATCATTTTGTTTCTAATTAAATTATTTCTCAATTTTTAGTACGATTTTTAAGATTAAAACGTGTTTTTTAGTTTTTTTAAGCTATTATTTATTTATAAGATATTTTCGATAAAGTAATTGCACCTCCAGCTAAAACCATAAAACCTTAACCCCCTCTAAAAAAAAAACTCAGAAAATACGAATATCGATTATTATTTATAGAAAAATATCGAATTTTGTTATAAACTGAGCATTACTTTTATCGAAATCTTTTTAAATCGATTATCATTTATCGAAAAATATCGATATATTTTAAATGATCAGCTGGCTTTATTGATTATTGTATATCGATTATCGTTTATTAAGAACTATCGATTATTTCCTTAAAATGTAAAATTATTTATCGATAAATATTTAAAAAAAATCGATGAAATTTATGGAAAATATGTTCATATGTATATCGACTATTTTTAATCGAAAGCTATTCATTATTTTTCTAAATTATCTATTGTTTTTATAGAAAATATAAACATCGATCACCATTTATCGAAAAATATCAATTATCTTAACCAACGATTACTTCAATCGGAATTTTTTGTATTGATTATTATTTATCGAAAAATATCAATTTTCTTAACTAACGATTACTTCTATCGGAATTTTTTGTATCGATTATTATTTATCGAAAAATATCAATTTTCTTAACTAACGATTACTTATATATGTAGGAATTTTTTGTATCGATTATTATTTATCGAAAAATATCAATTTTCTTCACTAACGATTATTTCTATCGGAATTTTTTGTATCGCTTATTATTTATCGAAAAATATCAATTTTCTTAACTAACGATTACTTTTATCGAATTTTTTCTAGATCGATTATTATTTATGAAAAAATATCGGTTGTTTTTTTTTCTAAAATATAGATTTTGTATTGAAAATTTTTATATCGATTAGTATTTATCGGAAAATATCGATTTTTTCTATAATCTATCGATTATCATTTACAAAAACTATCGATTGTTTAAAATATAAATTTTTTATCGAACATTTTTATTTTTCGAAAAATATCGGGTTTTTTCAATATATCGATTAGTATTTATAGAAAGCTATCCATAGTTTTTATAGAATATAAATCTATTATCGATAAATTTTATATCGATTAGTATTTGTCGGAAAATATATCAGTTTTTGTTTTTTTTTTTGAACGATGATATGTGTGTATATCGACCATTATTTATAGAAAAATATCGATTGGTGTTTTGAAATACCAACTATCGATTTTTTTTCTAAAATATACATTTTTTATCTAAAATTTTTATTTCGATTAGTAGGTATTTATTTCAAAATATCGAGTATTTTTCTAATCTATCGATTATTATTAATAAAAACTATTGCTTGTTTTTCTAAAATTTAAATTTTTTAACGGAAATTTTAATAATAATAATAATAATAATAATAAACCCAACGATTTCCCTCCACCCACCCAACCGCACGAGGGGCGCATCCGCATGACGTACGGATATTTTAAAATAAAATTTGGCCAAGGTGTTGAGTGGTAGAAGTTTATTAAACGTCGAGAACTTATACTGCTCAGCTACAGAAAATATAATTCCATCAGCTGGATATACATATGTACATAGAATACAATATAAAACTACAAATAAAAGTAATAGACAAAAATAGAATAGTCAATTAGAGCGAGAGATTTGTTGTCACTTGTTAAGAGCGCACAACAGAATTTTTCTTATCAGATAAATAGAGTCTGATATATCGAAATGAGTAGAATAATCATTAAAAGATTTACATAAGCAACGAAGTGGTTCGTGTAATTCAAAATTAGTTCTACACTGCTTTAAAAAGATAGGTTGAAAATGTCTTGATGGTCGAATAGGAACATTTAAGTTTATTTCGGATAGGAGAAATTGACTGCTTATGGATCCTTTCAGTAGTTTAACCAGAAATATTACACCTAACATTTCCCTGCGGCTTGATAAGGTTGGAAGATTAATAAGCTTCAAGCGACTAGTGTACGAGGGAAGATTTGTCCGTGGGTCCCAATGAAAGTTCCTTAACGCAAAAAGTAAGAACTGTTTTTGAATTGATTCCAGTCTATCGGAATGAACTTGATATTGCGGACTCCAGATTATTGAAGCGTATTCTAGTATAGGTCGTACTAATGTTGTAAACAGGGCTTTAGTTACGTAAGGGTCATTAAATTCCTTAGACCAACGTTTTACAAATGCTAGGATACTTTTAGCTTTGTTTACTGTAGCATTAATATGCAGGTTAAAGTGGAGCTTACTATCAAATCTTATTCCTAGGTCAACAAAATCGTAAACCTGTTCCAAACTATAGTTATTAATTGTGTAAGACGCAGGTTGAAGGATCTTCCGTGAAAAGCTCATAAATTTACATTTACTAAGATTGAGTGGCATAAGATTAATATTGCACCACGTAGCGAAGCAATCTAAATCATTTTGTAGGGCAGATCTTTCCTCCAAAGAAGAGTAAGACTTGAAAAGTTTCACATCATCGGCATACATGAGAAGTTTTGAGTTACAAATAGCATAAGAAATGTCGTTTATAAACAGCAAAAACAGAGTCGGACCAAGATGGCTGCCTTGTGGAACTCCTGAAGATACGTTAATGATGTTGGAAAAAGCATTTTTAAAAACAACTCTTTGTGTTCTATTAGTGACATATGACGCAATCCATTTTAACAGAATAGGTTGAAAACCAAGAAGATCAAGTTTATGGATAAGTAACGCGTGATTGACCTTGTCGAAGGCTTTGCTGAAGTCAGTATAAATTACATCGGTGTTAGCATTATTCCTAAAACCGTTAGAGACATGAGTTGTAAATTCTAGTAAGTTGGTAACAGTTGATTTGCCTCTACAGAAACCATGCTGCGAACTTACTATTGATGAGGAAATGGAATGATTTAGACAATTGGTGACAATAGCCTCAAATAACTTTGGGATAGCCGAAAGCTTTGCTATGCCGCGATAGTTTTCGATGGAAGATCTACTTCCAGATTTATGTAGAGGAATAATAAAAGATTCTTTCCACGCTTTTGGGAAAATTCCTGACTTCAAAGACAGATTAAATAGTGTGGATAATGGCTGGTAAATATACTCGGCGCATTTGTTTAAAAATATTGAAGGAATCATATCTGGTCCGTAGTTTATGGACTTCTTTATTGTTTTAAGCAAAAATAAAACCTCTTCGGGATCTATAAAAGGGCATTCAAATGTGTTATTCTGAAAAACTTGATACGGGTATTCATTAAAGCTAACATTAGTATTGGAATAATTTGATTCAAAGAAGAGGGCAAAAAGGTTCGCGACATCTTGGCTATCACTGGCATCACAATCACGATATCTCATAGATGATGGAAATCCCATTACTCTACGTTTCGAGTTTACAAAACCATAAAACGATTTCGGGTTGGAAAAAATGTTCTTTTTCATTTTAAATATATAAGACTTATAGCACTTTTTGTTCAGAAGTGAGTACTTATGACGCAGAACTGAGTATTTCATATAATCCTTTTGAGAACCAGTTTAAATCGAGTAGTACTTATCGGAAAATACATATATCGGTTTTTGTTTTTTTTTATCGATGATATGTGTGTATATCGTTCATTATTTATAGAAAACTATCAATTGGTTTTTTGAAATACCAACCATCGAAAGTGTGTATATCAGTGACTATTTATCGAGAAATATCGAGAAATTTTATAAACTTTCGATTATCTTCATTGAAAAATATCGATTATTTTTTCTAAAATATCGATTATTTTTCTAAAATATCAATTATTTTTCTAAAATATCGACTCTGGACTAGTACTCTGTTCGGCAAAGTTGGTCTGGGAGACATCCTCTTTTATAATTAATAGCGTTTGTTCGTGTTGAGTAAAATTTTTGTAAATTTGTTGGGCTGTGTAATTGACATATCAGTTCTGCTCAACTAACAAATAGGTTTTAACAGATATATTTGTTAAAGTAAAAGATTTTTTCGTTTATATAACTCTAAATGTGTCTACTTAAACGTATTTCTGTTAATTTAACGAATTTAGGGATTAACAGAAGAAAACTGTTGATACTACTATGATTATTTTTCTGAGTGTACATACATTTGTATGCACATATTTATCCAAATGTACAATCTAACCGTACAAACGTTGACGTATGTACGTCCGCTGATTGATTGCCGTCAGCGAGTGCGTCTTTTGTATACATATATACATACCTTTTGTTGTTGTTGTTGCCTGACCAGTGCTGATTCCTTTCTTCCTTTCCCCTTTCATTCTCAATGTTGTATACGCTATTCAATCACTTTATTCAATTCACAATCGAATTGCTTGCAACGTGTGTGTGGGTGTGATTTACTTCTGAGGCGCCACTCAACCCACGCGTATGCGCGTTTGTTTGCGCTTCGATTGGAATTTGAATGAAAAGCAACTTTTAAATGCTAGATTAGATTTCATTTTTGCATTTTCTATTGGTGGTAGTTGTTTTTTTTTATTTTTGTTTTTGCTAGGGCTTTTTGTTTTTTTAGAAAATTCATTATAGCACTTTGATGATCCCCTACGGGTAAGGGAGTTTGATTTGTTGCACTTTTAGCGCGTGTGCAAAGTGCGATGGAGGGACAGAGTTGAGGAATAGTGCGATGCAATGATGAGCTGATGGACGTGTTGATTGCTTTATAAGTATAAGCATTGTTAGGGCAACATACATAACAGATACATAAATTTAATTTTTTTTCCATGACATCTGAGTCATATCACTTACACAATTATGATATAACTTTGAGCTTGAGCAAGGACAATGGTTGCACTTGGCTTTGCACTTGGCCTTTTTCTTGGCTTTTTATATAAAACGGAAAGCTAAAAATATTGTTTTGCATTTAATTTACTTTTGCTCTCAAGTCATAGGAAATTACACAACAGAGTGCTGTAGCTTCCTTTTAAATTAAATAGTTCCAGCTCAGGATGAAAGGTCTTTGTATACTACATAGTGTATCAACAAATTGTATGAATATTTTAAGGCACGGAATTTTCTCAGATAAAAAAGAGGTACCTATTCAGAGAATACCGAACCTCTATAGTGGAAAAATTCCACTCCCCCAGAACAAAAAAGGTAAAAAATTACCCCAAAGAAAGACTACGTACACGTAGACTTACATAGATATATGTATATACATACATTAGGGTGGAGTGAATTGGGGCTTTTTTTTTTTAATTTTTTTGTTTTTTTTTTGTTATATATTTTTTTTTTTTTGTTTTGTTCTCCCGTTTTTAATTTTTTTTTGTTTATTTCATTTTTTTTGTTTTTTTTGTTTTTTTAGTTTTTTCTTTTGTTTTTTAATTTTTTTCTTTTTTTTTTGTTTTTTTTTTATTTTTTCTTTTTTTTTTCTTTTTTCCTCCCTTTTTTACTTTTTGTTTTTTTTTTATTATTTTTATTTTTTTGTTTTTTTTTTAGTTCATTTTTTTTCTTTCCTTTTTTATTTTTTTTCTTTCGCTTTTTATTTTTTTTGTTTTTTTTTTTATTTTTTTTTTGGTTTTTGTTTTTTATTCCGTTTTTTTATTTTTATTTATTTTTTTTGGTTTTTTTCTTTCGTTTTTTTATTTTTTTTGTTTTTTTTTTTTAATTTTTTTCTTTTATTTTGTTTTTTTTTATTTATTTTGTTTTTTGTAATTGAAAAATCTCAATTACCAATTAATGTAATTTTAATTGCAAAAAAAAATTTAATTGCGGCTGCCAAGGTCTGCTTCAATGCAAAAAAGCAGGAACCCAGAACAGTTTGTCTGCCACAGGCCTTCTACTATAAGATATTCCAAAAATTAACTACAAATGTGTAAATTCTCATCAGCTTAACTCATTTTCATGTTCAGCTTCAAACAAATACAAATAACTCACACCATTTTTTCCACACATAAATATCTTATCCTACCAGAAAAAGATGCTTTTAGTATATTAGCACATTAATTATTGCTACAAAAAGGAAAAGCAAATTCTCTAGCAAGAATGCTAGACTTAAAGGCATTATTGCGTGCTTTCTCACTTTAGCTACGTATGTACGTACATATGTATTTTCACTATACATATTTCTGTATTTGCTTATTCATCTCTCGCTGCTGTCGCAACTCCTGCCTTCTACTGCAGCACGGGATAACTAAGCAGACAAATGTAGCCAAGCTTTGCAAACATACAAAAATAATACAACAATCAAAGAAATTTACGTAGAATGAGACAAAAACAAGAAAATCTCACATTAAAGGAATACAACAATCAAAGAATTCATTACACAGTCGAACAATCTAGCATACAACAACAAATTGTGAGTCAGCTGTAGCTGTTGTAGCAGGCAGTTGGCAGAAAGTAGTCTGGCAATCCAGATATTAAATTGAACGCATGTAAAGGCGATAAAAAGCAAGGAAATTAAAGGAAAAAATAAATTAAGCTACAAGTTTCCATTTCTTCAGTACGCATTTTCTGCCTTTCTTAAGCTTATTTTTCTATTTTGTCTTCTTCTTCATCTTCTGTGTGGCACTTTTTTTTTTCAAGCAAAAATTGCTTCAGACTTCATTTTAATAGCCAACTCTTTTCGGTAACTTCGCTTTCTTCCTTTACTTTTTTGCTTGGCGCCAATGAAGTCAATGAAGTTGTTTGTTTTTCTGGCACCTGGAATTTTTTTGTATGTCTATCTTTTACCTTTTGCCTCTATTGTTTCTTTTGCAATCTGAAAATGTTTGAGCTGTGTATGTATGTAGAAAAGGATGGTCCTTAAAATCAAATTAGCGATCATTGTGAGCAGATCATGAGTAAGATGACTCTGGTATGTGTGTCTAAGTGGGTCGAATAGCTGAGCTCAGCTGATTTTAAAGTTGTTGTTATGGCCCAATGACAATGGTGAAAGTAATCGACGTTGCTCTTCTTCTTTCTGTTTTATAGGTTGTTGATTTTACATTCTTGCACATGTTATTCGCGGAATAGCTGGCGTTTACATCCTCTCCGGGAATTGCGCTTTAGGAATTCAGCCTTAACTTCATCTCGTAATTATGAATTGGTTTTTTCACTTCCCAATTCCGGAATTGCGTTTCTGTTTTGATTGCTTTGACCTTTGACCATATTATTATAGTCATTTTTCTTACAACAACTACATCTGGCCGCTGTGCTGTTCTGTACATCAGAAGCCGCCGCCATGCTGATCTGTACATGATTTTGACATTTGCCGACTAGTTTTAATCGAATTATCGACTACACATCTTAAAGCCAAGTCACTTGTAATGGTACACAATGGGTGAGTTTCTAAGAAAAAGCTGCTCCGCAACTGTTGAGCTGAACAGTTGCCAACAGTTGTGTAGCAGTTGAGTTAAACAGCTACGTCTTAGAAACGGTTTGATGAATTTATCAGCTGTTTGGCTTTACACAACATGTTGAGCTCAAGTAGCGAAGAAAATTTGTGATGCAAAAAATGGCGAAAAGTTGCCAACTGTTGAGCTGAGCGGAATTACTCAACAGTGCGTTTCTAAGACAAACACTCAACAGTTGCACAACAGCTCAGTCTTAGAAACTCACCCAATGTTAGCGATTTTTTTCGGTCTCAACCCTACATTGTCTCTCTAACAGCACAGTCAAAGGTATGGCATATAATTTTTGGTCCCGATCGGGAGACCGAAAAAAAACGCTAACATTCATATTATAAACTTTGACCTCTGTGCGAAACCCCTTAATCATCGCAGATTGGGACAAAAATTTATATGTGATATCTCCGACTAGATTAGCATGTACCTAGGGGTTGAAGTTGAAGAAATAGTATATACAATTTGTCTTCATATATTTGGCGACCACCCTAATGTACATACATACATATGTATATTAGATGCGTTTTTTTTTTAGAATATGAAAATAGAGTGTTTTAGAGTAAGTAAACTAGTTTTTGGAAAAGTAAAATTTTTCTTTCAGTTTACTTACTCTAAAACACCCTATTTTCATACTCCGGTGCCGGAGGGAGGTTTAAAGAATCCCACACAAAAAAACTCATCTAATGTATATGCTTATAACTCGACTAGCAAATAGTATAGATCAGTGGTCCGCATTTCTGCAAACAATTGTTTGCGCTCAAATCACAGCGACACGTTACGCTCTTTCTTTACTAGATGATTTAGTCGTCACTGAGAAAGCGGCGTAGCAACATCGAGAGTGCTTGTCGCTTGTTTGCACGTTGAAAACAATTTACTATGCTACCTAATATCGACGCACGTGGTCAATTTACTATCAATAATTTCTCATACCCACACAATTTCTATAATTTCTGTAATCGAAATTGAAGGGCGTGCATATTAAGCAAACTTGACTCCCAATTATCGTTTTGCTGACAGTTGAAACTAAGCATTGTGGGTGATTATTTGCAAAAAAATTGACATTAGTTACATATTCCACAAAATAACAAGATTTTCTCGGATTTTCTATATTTTTCAATTTCTTTATCTATATACGCACGTAACTCAATTTCGGTTCAACGCATATGGAAAATTTGCGGGCGTGCGTCAATTTGAGGCTTGCGTACATATATATGTATTATTTACGCATTGCATTTGCCCGATCACAGTTCGTTCGACCGACCATAGCGCTCTCACTAATACAATCTCAATTTCAAATTTGCCTACCACTGGTATAGATAGTTACGCCGCCCACAAATGCCATTGACTTTGACTTTACTTTTTGTTTAACTCGAGCACATTTCTTGCTCTTAAGCAGCCTTGGGCAAAACCTTAGCACCTGCTAAATGAGAGTAAGCGCCCGTGTACGTATGCACACCGATTGTCACTACTACAGACAAATAAAGAGCGTAAAACGAGCGCTTACGATGGGACTTGGCGATCGTCGCTTAGGAAAAATAATCAGTTTGCCTTCGACTGGCGTGAAAGCAAGTGGTCGCTAGGTGATCGTCGCTTGAAATTCTTTTATTCTATTTGCAGATGCCAAACAACAAGCATATGTATGTGTATACGTACGTTGGTTCATAATTTCGCGAAGCGTGCGCGCATGACCCTACTCGCTCAACATCTGCATGCAGACTGATTATTTTTAGTAATTTTTCACTTTATCCTACAGTAGGCGCACCAACACACACTCATTTTTTAGTAATGCCTTGAGTGTAGTGGTGCCCAAGGCTGCTCTTAAGCCAGTGGTAGGCAAATTTGAAATTGAGATTGTATTAGTGAGAGCGCTATGGTCGGTCGAACGAACTGTGATCGGGCAAATGCAATGCGTAAATAATACATATATATGTACGCAAGCCTCAAATTGACGCACGCCCGCAAATTTTCCATATGCGTTGAACCGAAATTGACTTACGTGCGTATATAGATAAAGAAATTGAAAAATATAGAAAATCCGAGAAAATCTTGTTATTTTGTGGAATATGTAACTAACACACTCGATATCGAAAGCTATTGTAAATTTTTTTGCAAATAATCACCCACAATGCTTAGTTTCAACTGTCAGCAAAACGATAATTGGGAGTCGAGTATGCTTAATACGCACGCCCTTCAAATTCGGTTACAGAAATTGTGTGGGTATGCGAATTTTTGATAGTAAATTGACCACGTGCGTTGATATTAGGTAGCATAGTAAATTGTTTTCAACGTGCAAACAAGCGACAAGCACTCTGCGATGTTGCTACAATACTTGCTCAGTGACGACTAAATCATCTAGTAAAGAAAGAGCGTAACGTGTCGGTGTGATTTGAGCGCAAACAATTGTTTGCAGAAATGCGGACCACTGTCTTAAGCACCGCTTCTTCACACTTTACTCTCTTCTCTTCATAGCTCACTATCCTCTTTTGCAGACTCTGCAATCGTAAAGCGTAATTTGCAAACAAAAACTTATTCAATTTGTTTTTGCTGATAATCTTTATGTATAACTCATATGCTTGTGATCAGTGTTGCCGCAGCCTCAAAAAATTTGGTATCAAAAATTGATACCTTCATGGTTTTTTTCGTATCACCGAAATTTTTTTGGAAAAAACACTTCAATTAATCAAGAAAGCTGTTTTCGAGCTATTAACCCGTATAACAATTTGATACGCCCATTTTTTTTTCGTATCACCAAAAAATTGTTTAGAAAAACCCTCGATTTCCTTGTATTTCGGGCCGCAATGTGCATACATGAAGACGCCATCTGCCATCATGTGTGGCGAGCTTTAGTGAGTCGTGTTCATTCCTTCCATGGGCAGTGATGCCTACTATAAAGTTTGATAAAATATTGCCCTTTTTTTGTATTTTCAAAGACTTTCACAATACATGTTTTTCGTGGCATTCACAGGTTGTTAAAATTTTTAAGAAAATCTTAAAAATGAAAAAGAATCGGTGGGGAAACTTTCTAATAATGTCACACGCCCCCAAAAAAACGACTTCTTTCGGTAGGTAGGGGAGGGGAAGGGTGTTCTGAATCCGTTAAATTTAGGCGCCGGACGTACCTCCTTTTCGAGGAATTTATGGTTAAAGTTTAGAACTCTCCATATAAATTCGATAGATAAAGAAAAAACTTTTGCGCAGAACACTTTTCTGCGTTGGCGGCCTTCGGCCGCGCTTATAAAAAATAACCCTGGGCTACGCCATCCGCCCGGACGTGTGCCCTAACCGTGGCTACCGCCACGGTGATGTCCTTCTGCGTAGTACACCCTGTGAAGTCGCTATTAGCAACATTTTTAATAAAAGTGATTTTAACGCAATATTGTAAAATTTATTAAATATATTAGTAATATACGTGTTGTGACTAAAATAAAGAGTGACATTTGTTTTGTAAATGAGGAATTGGGGTTGTTATTGGTAAAAATTTAAAAACTTTAACAAATTCCGGGAAAACTAGGTACGTCCGGCGCCTGAATTTAACTGATTCAGAACCCACTCCTCCTCCCCTACAACCAAGTAAAAGTCGTTTTTCTCGGAGCGTGTGACATTATTGGAAAGCCAACCCGAATCGGTTAATATTCTTTGATTTTGATTAAATTGTATCAAAATTATTTGATACGGATTAAAAATGTATCGAATTTGTTCTACGGAAAAATAAAAAGTATCTACGTATCTTCTGCTTAAAAAAGTAGCACATTTGATACGATTGTATCAAAACGGCATCACTGCTTGTGATGATTCATACGCATGGCGCCTAAGAGTATGCAACGTAAAAAGTTGGAGTCATGTACTTTCATTTATCTTTTTTTATTTTTCTCTATATCTATATGTAGGCATTTTCACAGCCCTTAAGATGTCGAGTAAATCATACTTACTAAATAGCTACTGTTACTGAAGACGGTTTAATGTGGGCTAACGACCGGAGTCCTTATAGTTGATGCTGACTCTGGCTTTTGCTGCTGTTGTTGTTGTTGTTTTAGCAGTACTAAGCCCTGCTTAGCCGACATGCCCTGTTCACAGATCATCGTCAGACTCATCTAACGTAAGGAGACCCAGAAATGAGGCAAGGTTTTTTGTGCTTGTCCATTGGGGCAGGGCTTCGTATTGCGTTATCTCTTCACATTTCGGACATACATACAATTGGTATATTGGGGTCTATTCGGGTGGTATAAAAATTCAGCCGCCTGCAGAATCCCGACCCAAGTTGCGCAAGGTTAGCGCGGATTTCACCCGGCAGCTCCAACTCTTCCTCAGTTATAGGGGGCGCGGTTGGTCTCCCAGGATTACATAGAATGGGCGGACGCACTGAAAAGAAAATGGGAATGGCTTCGTTATGCATCTGCCTGTAAGCCGCTGCATCGAGGGAATGTTTTATATGTACATGTATTTTTCGACCACTCCGGGGAGATCGAATAGATGGCTGCTGACGTGCCGGTGGCGGGAAGATCGGGTTGTAGCAGATAGCTATTTGGATGGTCCTGCGGTGGCTTCCCAGCAGGAACTGCTTATTTAGCATGGTATTTTTTTGCTTGCTTCGGCGCATTTGTACCTAAGTTGGTGTTACTGCGCTATCAGAAGGTTGGCTAACCGTGGCTGTTTTGAGGGCTGAGTTTTTACAGGCCAAATCTTCGGCCAGTTCGGTACCTTGAACACCGCAATGTCCGGATACCCACATAGTAAGTTGAAGTTTATTCCATTTTTCTACAGAAGCCAGGCGGCAAAAATTTTCGGCTGAAACCGCCAAGAGGTTGTTGCCTGAGCAATGGACCTCCGTATCTCCCCCCCCCCCCGGGCCTGCTTTAGCAACGTCTCTGCTGAGGCACTGTTGAGAGGAGCTCAAATGGATCGGAATACCCCCAGCGTTCAGCGCTGGATCAAAAACCGTTTGAGTTGTCGGACGGTGACGTGTCCGTAGGGTGTTTCGACGATGTTAAGGGGGGCACATAGGGGCACCCCACAAGGGGGAGTACTCTCACCCATGTTGTGGAATCTAGTGGTCAACAAATAACTCTTCAGAAGATACACAAAATTCTCTTCAGAAAATACAAAAAATTCTCTTCAGAAAATACAAAAATACTAAAAATTGCGAAATCTTGCATTCCAAGTTTAGTATAACGCCTCCAATACGATGTTGGCAACAACAAGGACCATATGTGGTCTGTGTGCGTGATCACTTTATCCTGGTCAACCTAACTTAACTTAACTTAGAGCAGCCAAGCTTCAACTTACATTCGTGAAGAGCTACGCCAGTTTCCACTGCCTTCATTGCAGTTTGACTGCCACTAAAGCAGAATGACACCTGAGGTCGGCGTCCAAGTGCCAGGCCCGATACAGTACAATTATCGGTTTTTGATTGCTCTGTGTAGATAGTTTTCTTCGGTCTTCTCAGTAGAGTTGCTGTATCTCTCCATTGATCTCTTGTGGTAAAATCGACAGTGATTTGTCTTTCAAAGTATACTCGGGGTACCAGCTTGCTATATGGGGCGAGGAAGAAAGGCTATTGCTCCGACAGCCTACGAGACAGCTGCTCGTACCATGAGCTCGAATCGTCGTGCCACAATCTGAAGGCGTGTAGTCGACACATCGTCTTCATGCTCTGAGGAGAAGAGAGTGAGCGTAATACTCAAGGCTCTCGATTCCTCCATCATGCAGATCCTTATCACTTCAGAAAGGAAATCGTTTTAATTTTTCTAATTATTTTTGTTAACCGATATCCCCATTTCCCCTTCATCCAAACCATTTTCCTCACACAGCATGAGTAAATTCATCTCACTTCATTTCACACGTTTTGCTGCCAATAAAAACAAAAAGCTTACAGCATGTTTGCTTTATTTTATTGCAATTTAAATTACTATTTGTACAGCAGTTTTTTTTATTGTTTTTATGACTGAATGTGTCATCAACATGTGCAACAACAACAACAACAACAACAACAACAACAACAACAACAACAACAACAGTCAATGCAACGCAATCAAAAACAAAAAATAAGCTCAAAAACAACCAGACGTCGAGACTTGTTGGCAGCCAAGTGGCAATTTTCATCGTCGTTTTGATGCAGCCAAGCAGACAGCAGCTGCATGGAATTGGGAAAGGGGGAACAGAGTATAAGTACTAAATATTTTTTAATTGTTCATAAGTGTTTGCAGTGAAGCCCAGCTCAGCTGGCTGGGTGGTGTTGAAAGTGCAGAGCAGAGTATTTGAATCACAGGCGCAAATTAATGTGTGAAGAATTGTCGCGTTCATATAAAGAAAATGCGAAATCTTTTGCATTCTCAAGTAAGAAGCCAAACAGCATTTGGGTGGCCGTTAGAGAGTTAAAATGTTCAAATTGAGAACGGCTTAAGTGATTTCTGTCATAACTTTTTCGTAGTGTTCCCTATAATATCAGTATCATTTTTAGTAATAAAAATAAAACAGGGTTGCCACCCGCTTAAAAAGTTTCGATTGGGTAAATTAATAAAATAAAAATATTGTACCATATCGTGTTATTTTCAAAGAAATTTGCAAACTCAAATTGCAAAAAAATTTAGGGTTGCCACCTATTTCAAATTTTTTAGCTCACAAAATTTTTTAAATTAATTAAATATTACAATATGAGTGGGTATCTAGTTGAAGGTGCTCAAGACAGATCATCGCTTGAAATATTTCTTAGGGTTGCCACCTGCTTCGAAAATTTCGATTTTGTAAATTAATATAATAAAAATACACGTTTGTAGTTTTTCAGCGAAAAATGTAAAAGCTCTCATTGCAAGAAATAAAATATTTTTAGGGTTGCCACCTCTTTGAAATTTTTAGCTAAATAAAATTGGTTAAAATCAATCAAATATAATAATAGCTGGAAATATTTTTTTAGGATTGCCACCCTCTTGAAAATTCCGATTTTGTAAATTAATATAATAAAAATACACGTAGTGCAGTTTTTCAGATAAATGTAAAAACCCTCATTGCAAGAAATAAAATATTTTTAGGGTTGCCACCTGTTTGAAATTTTTTAGCTTTATAAAATTGGTTAAAATCAATCAAATATTACAATTTGGGTATCAAATTGAAGGTGTTTAAGAAAGCTGATCGCTAAAAATATTTTTTAGGGTTGCCACCTGTTTAAAAAACTTCCATTATACAAAGTAATAAAATAAATATGTATATTGTAGAACGTTGTATATTTTTTCGGATAAAGGTAAAAACTCATTGCGAAACAAAATTTTTTTGGGGTTGCACACTGTTTCAAATTTTTTAGCTGTATAAAATTTGTAAAAATCAACTAAATATGTATTACAATATGTGTATCAAATTTAAAGTGTTTAAGAAAGTTGATCGATGGAAATATTTTTTATGGTTGCCACCCGTTTAAAAAAATTTCTTAAATTAATAAAATAATATGGGTAAATTAATAAAATAAAAATTTGATGGCATATGTTGTATTTTTTCGAAGAAATGCAAGAACTTATTGGAAAAAAATATATTTATAGGGTTGCTACCTGCTTAAAAAATTTCGATTATACAAATTAATAAAATAAAAATATTGTAGGACATAGTAATTTTTTGGATAAATTTAAAAACTCTCATTGCAAAACTAAAATTTGGTGTTGCCACCCGTTGCAAATTTGTTTGCTGAATTAAATTCGTAAAAATCAATTTAATATACAATATGGGCATCAAACTGAAAGTGTTTAAGAAAGTTGATCGAAGGAAATATTTTTTTAGAGTTGCCACTTTTTTTAAATTTAAAACTAAGTTTACTTGCTCATAAAATAGTTGGAATATAAAAAGATGCTTCACAATGTAGTAGAAGGGAGATAAAAAGTATCGCGTTGATGGAAAATTTATCAAAAAAAGACAAGTCTTGGATGAATATAGTATTTTATCTCAATAACTTTATCGGCCGTTTGCTTAGCTGAGATAGAAGTATAAATGTATGTATAGAAAAATTTCTCCAAAATTTCCCAAAAAGCAATACTCTCTATCTCTCTCTCTTTCGTCTTCGGCCACCTTTTCTCTAACGTTTTGTACAAGAGCATACAATAGAATCTATTGCATAGAATCACGGGAAACGTAGAAAAGTCCCAACAGAAAATATCCCTTTGGAATACATATATCAATACTAACATACATACATATGTACATCCACACACAATCTATATATTCCAAATATAAGAACCTAAGCAAATGTAAATGTCTGTATCGCTGTGCTTTCATGCCACAAAATATCACATATGTACGCTTCGCTCCCTTGTTTGCTTTGCTTTTGCTTCGCTTTTTCCTGCTTCGACTTGCCTTTACTTGTCTTTAATCACCACTTTTTCCACCTCAAAATATATAAACCTCTGGTGTTCTAGTTGGACATTTTACTTCTATCATTGTTGTTTTTGTTTTTGCTTGCCAACCGGCATTTATTTGCACACAATCCAATTGGAACTTTTCAGTTGCGTTTTCAGTTCGGAGTTGTTGGTCGCCGTGTCGTGTACTAAATAAATTTACTCGTTCGCTAATGCAAACCAATTGGAACACGTGTGTTGAGGAAATTGAAAGAAAATTTGTATTACCTTGACTGTGTTGTGTGTTTTTTGACTAGTGAAATCACTTGTGTGAATGAAAAAAAATTAAAAGGAATTAATAAAAAATAAAATAAGGAAAATCCTTTTTATGAAAACTAAAAAAAAAAATTAAATTTTATTCTTTTTAACTAAAAAATAAAAAAAATGAAGTGCGAAATAATTTTTTTTTGGAGAAAAAATATTTTTGAAAACCAAAAAAAGTAAAATAAAATAAAAAGGTTTAATGAAAATTTAAAAATTTAAAACATTTTTTTAAACTGAAAATAATTTTTAAGTACATGTGTGGAATTAAATAATTTTTTTTTTTGTAAAATTGCATTCATTCCAATTATTTTTTGTGAAAAAACAATTTATGAAAACTAATTTAAAAAAAAATAAAAAAACAGGTTTTTAATGAAAATCTTAATTTTTTTTTAGCTGGAAAGCATTTTTAAGTATGTGATATTAATTTTTTTTGAAGGCGGAAACATTAGAATTATTTTTTGAGGAAAAACAAATTTATGAAAACTGAAAAAGTAAAAAAAAAAGTTTTAATGAAAATTATAATAAAAAAAATAAATTAAAATTTCATAATTTTTTTAAGCTGAAAAGCATTTTTATATGTGTGGAATTTAAATTTTTTTCCTTCTTATAAAAATGCATTCATTCGAATTATTGTTTGTGGAAAAAAAATTTTGAAAATAAAGTTAAAGAAAAGTTTTAATGAAAATTAAAAAAAAATTTAAACTTTTCTTTTAACTGAAAAACATTTTTAAGTATGTGTAAGAAATTTTTTTTAATACATTCATTCGAACTATTTTTTGAGGAAAAACAAATTTATGAAAACTAAAAAAAATTAAAAAAAGGTTTTAATGAAAATTAAAATAAAAAAATTAAAACTTGAAAAGCATTTTAAGTATGTATGTATGTTCAATTAAATATCTTATTTTTTTATTATAAAAATGTATTCATTCGAATTATTTTTTGTAAAAAAAAAATTATTAAAACTAAAAAAATTAAAAAAATTAAAAAAGTTTTTAATGAAAATTAAAAAAAATAAAATAAAACTTTTTTTGATTGAAAAGCATTTTTAAGTACATACATTGTGCAATTTAATAGGTTTTTTTCTAGGAATAAAAAAATGATGACTAGAAATTAAAAAACTTTAGAACATTTGCTTTTTTTAATTCAAAAAGAATTTATGTACATATGAAGTATGTATGTGAAATTAATATTTTTTTTTGTGAAAATGAATGCATTCGCATTGTTAAAAAAAAAACAAATTTATGAATACTTCTTAGAAAAAATTAAAAAATATTTTTAATGAAAATTAAAAAAAATGTTACGTTTTTTTGCTGAAAAGCATTTTTAAGCATGTGAAATTAAATTTTTTGTTTTCTTTTTTGTAAAAATGCACATTTGAATTTTTTTTAACAGTAAGTGTGTGGCATAACCTAGGATGAATCTTTTTTGGCACAAACTTTAAAGCCCAAAATCACAATATGATATTTTCCGATTGTACGGTTGCGCTTAGTGGTTCCAGTTGGCTATCAACAAGGAAGCTTGAGAGCATTTTCTGCAGAAGTATTATGTATATAAACGTATGCATGTGCGTTCTTTTAGTTTCCTTCCCAATCGGTTTTCATATTTGTAATCTGTAGGACATCCCCTACCTCCTACACAAAATTCTATTACTCTAGGCCTGGTACATTATACTAAAGCCAGGCCAAAACTTTGTACTCAATTCAAAAAAAATCACTATACATTTAGTAACTTATGTATATACATACATAAGTACTTATGCACATAAATAGAGTGCTTTTCTTCTTCGAATAGCTTATCATATCAAACATTTTCGAAATGAAAGCAAACAAACCCAAAAAGCATAGAAGAGAAAAAAAATCGAAATAAACATGCAACTCATTTCAAACAACTGTTTCTTCCGTTTCACACAAAACAAAAAAGAAATGCATACAAAATTAATCACATAAAAAAAAAAAACAAAGTAATAATAACAAAACAGTATCTGTCACTGGCACTCTCAACCCACCACTTTGGGTGACGTAGCAGCCGCAGCCGCAGCTAACCTAACACAACCCTCTATTAAAGCTGATATACTTTACTTTACTTAACTTTACTTTAAGTGCATATGAACTTTTAAACAGCTATATACATGTACTATATATGTATCTATAACCACATGCATATTCATGCACTTTTCATGCACAAACGAGTTCAGCCAAACAGCCCAAATTTAGCCTATTGCCTTAACATAAGAGTATGACAAATATACAAAATAAACAAACACATAAAATTCCTTTCAAGTTCATTTTCTTCATTTATTAAATCACAAAAAATAACGCTTGATTACGCACCCTCGGACATGTTGCATGTTGTTGTAGCCACCACAATAAACACGTCTAAACATTCAATGACACTTCATAATGTGTTTTGGCGCTATGAAACTGAGCAGAAAAAAAGTTGCTTTACAATTAGTCACCTCGATTTTCGCATTCGAATTTGAATTTCGTTTTGTTTTTTTTTTGTTCTCAAACACTGACTCACCCTCTAACAGCAAGAAAACGACACCAACCAATGCCATCTAAATACATACATACATACATACGAGTACATGCCACACGCACCCGTCAACCCTTCTTAAAGCCTTCTGGCCTTGTGCCATAGGCGCTGCTGCAGGCTTATTTGTATAACAACCCTGCTTTAAGCTTATAATTATTTTTTCCCGTAAATTTTCTTACTGGGACATTCCAGCCAAAAGAGGAAAACGACATAAAATTTAAAATGCTACCAATCATTCCTATTTATTCAGTTACCTGTAACTAAATGTGTATATTTTCCTGATCTGGTAAGAGAAATATAGAAAAATATGTAAAAACCCAAAATTTTTGACCATAGAACTTTGACTTCACACCTAACTATTTTGCGGAAAAAGTTTGGTCATGTTTGCATTGCTATATTAGTTATATTTTAATTTGTAAAAAAAAAATGCATGTCATTCAAGTAAAGCAGAGAAAACTTTAAATAATTGCATCACAAAAAATTAAAAAAAGATATGTGATTTTTGTGTATTTCTCCATATAATTTATTCATATGGGGTGTCCCAGGAGTCACACAGAAAAGGCATAAAAATTGATCTGGTAACCTCAGGTATGACCCTATGAAGCCAGATATTTATGAAAGTAAGGATTAAAAGGCTGTTCACCGTCTAAATACATTTTTTAAGTTAATAGGGTCATACTGTGGTTTCTAGACTATTTTGAAATATGTCCCAGGAGTCACACAATTCTGAACTCGAATGTATTAGGGCAAACCTGTACTTAAAATAGAAGATTCTGAAACGAAATTTTGAAATGTTTTTAGTTTTTATTACATAGTTTTAAATAATTGTTTCTAGAGATGTTGAATTCGACTTGTTTTAAATAATTATCACTGCTCTACAGCCACAAAAAAATACTCTAAACGCGACCATCCTATCTATATGTAAAATCGGTCGCTGATTGCGAAAATCGGGTTCATTTTTAATTCTATGGGAAGGTTTTTGAGATATCGGCAATTTACCGTTATTTGGCCAATGGTTCCACTTAATCCTGTATATCTCTTTAACGCAGTAAGCTATCTTCCTTGTGGTGACACCAAACGAAAGAAAATATCATGCGCGACTTGGCTGTATTTACTTGATCGCCTATAACTTTTCCATTTTACCATGGATTTTCTTCGTTGATAGCTTATTTTTTTGCCAATGTAATGGAGCTTCACCTAAAGGAAAAACATTGGTTTTAAAGATATTGCCTGACAAAGTCAATTTTTTCTTAAAAAAAATCGTAAAAAATCGAAAAAATTCAAATTGAATCGTCAATATTTCAGAAACTATAAGAGATAGAGAAAAATGTTATGGGAGCCACGAAAAGTAAATTTAACTTTCTTTCGTTCGGTGCCACCACGAGGAAGATAGCTCACTGCTAAAAAGAGATATACAGGATTAAGTGGAGCCACTGACAAAATAGCGGAAAGTTGCCGATATCTCAAAAACCTTCCCATAGAATTAAAAATGAACCCGATTTTCGGAATTAGCGACCGATTTTACATTTTTCGATGTCCCAGGAGTCACACTCATTTACTGAGTAGTTACAAAGCTATTTGCTATTATTTAGCCAATTCTTTTAATGCATTTGTTGTATTGGATATTTATCCACGTCGTTAAATATATTTCATAGCAATTTAAGTCCCGATGTCAGTTTTATAATTCAAAGTTGACTAAGCTCTGGAGTCAAATGTCCCAGGAGTCACGATGGAATGTCCCTACTTCCACTGTACTCTAGTGACTTTAGTGTTTCTAAGAACACAAACCCGATATTTTGAGAGCTTAAAAATGACCTTAACCCTGAAAAAATTGAGACAGTAAAGCTGATTTTTTAACTACATACTTGATTTTTAACAAAGTATAATGATAAAAAGCTACATATTTACCTATGTATTTTGTATTTATTATAACATCGGGACTAGTCCCGAAATTACAAAGCAGTACAAATATGTTTTTTACTCATAGTATAAGCAAAAAATCAAATTACAGCATAATTTAACTAATCCCGCAAGGGTCCGCAATTTCGGTATTGATCCCGAAACTGCAAAGAATTAAAAAAAAAATTGTTTTTAATTATATTATAAGCAAAAATTAAATTACAGTACATTTTATCATATCCCGGCACAATCCCGAAATTTTGGTACCGATACCGCAAATATAAAGAAGTAACGCATATGTTTTTTAAGGTTAGAGTAAACAAAAAATTAAATACCAAACATTTTAACTCATCCCGGCAGGGTCCCGCAATTTCGGTATTGATCGCGAAACTGCAAGAAAGTAAAAAATATGTTTTTTCTTTTAATATAGAATAAGCAAAAAACGATTTACAATAGATTTTCTCTTAAACCGGCAAAATAGCAAAATATCGGTATTGATGCTATGTGTTTAAAATACTGTAAATTAAAGTAAAGAAGTGAATAAACGAAGAAATAAATAAAATACGCATTAAAATACTCCAAAAAGTGATTACAAAAGTGCTCGAAGAAAATATTCATATCGAGTTATGTAAGTGCTCCATTCATTGTGCTCAGTTTTTCCATGAAGTGTTGCCAGCATCATTTGTTTGCTATAAAATAGAAGTACATGCTGAGCTATTAAATATAAAACTGATTTACAAAAACAAAAAAAAAAAAAAAACAATTGAACTAAAAAAATGTCATTACTCTCATCACTATTCGCAACAACCAGTGGGCTACAAAGTCCCGCAGCAGCAGCCAACATGAACGCAAAATGTAGGTAAAAGCACAAATTTTAAGTAGTGAAATACTTACATAGTTCAAACATGTTTAAACATGCAATTGGTACTCAACTTCTAAGTCTATATCATGCATCAGACTAAAGCGAACAGAATAGAATTAAACAAAATACAATTTTAAGCTTTGAACTATGATCTTAAAGCCTAATGTGTCCTTTGATCAACAAATGCGCTCATCTAAACCGTAATAATCCATCACAGAACTTTCGACTGCTATTGCACAAAGGTAAAAGGTCCCTTCAACAGTTTTCTAACACACATCCATAATTCCTCAGATCTCCAGTTTCACTGTTTCGCTGCCAGCACTAAAGAAGTTTTACTTCAAGGAAGCTAATAAAAGATGACCTTTTGTTGTTGTTGTAGCCATCAACGCACTCCCGAAGGTTTTGTGGAAAGTAAGGGAGGTAATAGTCCTTTGCCAGATATATCCGGTACGCTCGGGTACTATTCGCTTCTGACACTAGCCCGACTGTCGTGCGAACGATTTTTTTGCCCATTATCAACCTTCAAGGCCGTTGGATTTTGGTCTCCTCTTACGACAGCCATTCCTTACCACGGGTATAGTCTAAGCCCCCTAATCCGCTGGGGTAAGATGACCTTTTCTGTGTGCTTGTCTAGCTGTAACGTCAGACGGGCAAAGAGTCTACCGAGCTAGCACTTATGACGGACCTATTAACAGGCCATTGATAATCATTCAGAAAGGATAAGTACTACCAATAATGATTAATTTCGTGTTTTGGCTTGTGAGTACGAAGACGAGCCGCAATTAGTAAAACACTTGCTGTGTGTTTGCACAGCACTAGGGAGGAGAGCAATAGGGAGACTTGGCGACTGAAACATTTAAGACCTTACCATTTTAGATATCTAGTTACAATGATATTAAAGAAAATTCTTTTGAGGTCCATACGATGGCTCGAATAGGATGGTCCTCGGTTCCACACGGTATAAAAATTTTACATTCGTGGCCTAAGGGCCGTTTACTCGACATCTGATTAATTTAATCGCTGGTTAGTTTGACGTAAATTATATGGTGAGCTGTCAAATAAATTGTTTAATCTGTGGTTAAGTGCTTAGCCGGAGGTTGAGTAAATGGCCCTAAGTGTGCTAAGTGGAAATTAGCAGCCACTATAAGCTAATCTAATTAAGATAATCATCACTATTTCGGCGCTGATTGGAAATAGCAAGGCAGCACGAGTCATTCGTCACCTCATCTTTCCAACGCAGTGCAGCTCTACTTTTCTGCTGCCTTTAGCGGCTTTTAATAGAAATACTTTCATAGCCGCAACACATACGTCCATTCTCACGACATGGCCTGCCCAATGCAGTTGTGCGAATTTTATTCGCTGAGCTCGATGTCGATGTCTGCGTAAAGCTCGTACAGCGCTCATCACTAAATCTCCATCGATACTCGCCGTCGCTAAATTCGCAAAGTTACATAAATCTTGCGAAGAGCTTTTCTCTCGAATCCTCCAAGTACCTTTCTTTAGATGGTTAGTATAAAAGTAATTGCTCAAAAGCACTACCAAGGACTTCTCTTTCTAATTATTCTAAGGCACTTCTTCAGAAAATTTTAAAGCCTTGTCGAAGTCTTGTAGTAGATTCAAGATATATTTTTTGTCCGATAGAACTAACTCTTCAGATTCATGGCAATATCCCGTCATTATGATGCACTTGCTAAAAACACTCCAACAGTCTGGCATCACTGCCTGCATTGCTGTTAATGTTATTGCAGATACTCTTAGTAAGAATGTGTACATCATTTCTTTGCTTAATTTCTGATTCCACTTCTGAATTTCATTTGGTACTCTTGTTGGCTCCAAGAGCAAGTCTAGCGGTTCTTTTCACTACAACAGAGACAACTATACACACTTGATTTCTAATATGTATTTCTCCGTTCTCATTCTCTGTGCTAAGCTAAAAACTCTTATCTCAAAAAAGTAAAATAAATCAAACTCCAAAAACACATGAATGATTTCTAACAAAACACCGACAAAAAACTGTCACTCTTCAATGAATTTCGTTACGCTTAATTAGACACGGTGACGGTAAGCCATGGCTGGGCACAAACACACCTTAAAAAGTCTTTTAAACACAAATGACTACCTTATCTACGACAAAAAAATGTTTAACTAAAGGAAAGTAAGAATAAATAAACAACAACTAAACAAAAAGCAAAGCAAGACTTCAGAGGAATAATTTCAAACAGACAGAGAGGCAGACAGACTGGGACGTATGGACAGTTGGGCAGTGTTGCGGGTACCCTAACACAACAAAAGAACCCA
The DNA here is from genome assembly GCA_960531455.1 of Urophora cardui. NCBI lineage: Eukaryota > Metazoa > Arthropoda > Insecta > Diptera > Tephritidae > Urophora > Urophora cardui. The sequence continues at coordinate 9,774,122 of OY482671.1, forward strand.
AAACTTCATTCAAGCAAAAAAAAAAATAGTCAAGGAAGGGCGGTTTAATGGTTGTTTTACTTTATGGTGGTTGTTGTTGCTTTTATTGTTATTGTTGTTTTCCTATTACAAAAAATACGTGCTTTCTGCTTAGAGTCTCTTTCGAATATAATTGCTTGTTTTAATGATTTCTCATTTTAATACTTGCATTTTCTTCATATTATATGTACTTGTCTTTCCATCTTGGAAGGACTGAGGAGATGGTAAACTTGCTCAGAGTTTTGATGTCTAAGTTTTCACGGACTGGTCAATGATGGCATGCGAAGTGGGAGCCGGTGTCCTCGCAACTCAACCGGACACTTCCTTATCAATTAGGCTCGCGGACACGGCTAATATTTTTCAATCCAAAGTATTCGCCATAAAGGATGCCTGCAAGGCTCCGCTTTCAGCGGAAAGTGCCGGTGCCGAAAAGAGGATAGGAATTTTCTTTCATAGTCAGGCGGCTCTGAACAACCAACTGGACCACAGCCAATAATAGTACCAAGTATAGCGGGAACTGTGAAATACATAGCAGACTCCATGTGGGGAAACTCACGGGAGATGCGGGAACGCTACAGCTTGCTGTAAAATTACAAAGTGCTTTCTGAACAAGCCTAACAGAGAAATTTCCTTCTCCTCGAGCAGAGTAAGAGAGAGCTTCGCGCCCTTGTGGGGTGGCTTGCAGGAACAATTTATAGAAACAGCACATAGCCGACATAGGCATCATCGAGAGCTCACTATGCCTATTTGGACTGGAGGAAGACGACGACGACGGCACAGAGCATTTTTTCAGCACCTGCCCAGCCTTCGCTAGACTAAGATTGCGCATTCTCGCGTCGAATGTATTGAGAATGGCGGATGCACATTCTCTGCCACTCGACAAACTTCTCAGATTTATTAAAGAATCTGGGAATTTTATTGAGGAATTCTGATTCCATTGTCCCACCTTTTCTTCTACATACTGATTCTTTCGAAAGACCTTAATAACAATGGGCAAATATGCCTGAGTGCTTTGCGAAGACAAAGTTTTTCCCGGTCTACCACAATTCCATTCCATTCCAGGCGGCTCTGAGGGCTCTGGTATCTACAACGATGTAATCAAGCCTAGTCAGGCAGTGCATAGTGTGGGTCATGGGCTTGGCAAGTCTAGATAGCGTATCCCTGATCTAGGTGCCGGTGCATCGCGACATTCAGGGAAACAAAATGGTAAATGAGCTGGCCAGGCAGGGCTGGGCTATTGATGTCGCAGAGACGGTGGAGGTTCTTGCGCCGCTGGGTTTCATCAAAGGCCGAATCTCTCGGCACTGGATCGAGTAGGCTAAAACCATATCGAGACGGTTGCAGGCCTGCAGAGTCTGCAGAAGCCTGTGGCTTTCTTACAATGAGTTGCGTTCTTCAGCCATTCTTAAGATCTACAGAAGAGATATTTCGCGCTTAAGTGCGATATTCACAAGACATTGAACCATTGTTAGCCACGCGACTCGATTGAAATTGGGCCATAACAACTTGTGCCGCAGTTGCAATTTTCATAGGATGGAGAAGGCGGCAGAGCACCTGCTATGCGAGTGTCCATCGCACTGCCAAGGCAGAATAAAGTTGCTTGCCAAAACCAGCTTGTCTTCGACAGCCTCTCGGAACGCAAGGACGTCTGAAGGCCTGAGGAGCTGCTTAAATATCTAAACTCAACAGCATGGCTGTAGGGCGTAGGGCTTGTCCTGCTTTACGAATTGCTTTTTCGCTTTTACTGCCATTTTTTCACTGCTTCTTTAGTCATGAGTAGTGGTATCAAAATGGCGCTACGGCGCTAATTGCAGCTAGTGGAACGCGCCACTCTAACCAACCAACCAACCAAACACGTACTTTTTTTTAATGAGCAGCGCCTTTGTTGTGCTCATTTCCAAATAATTTTGCGTTTTTGTTGCCCTTTAGGTTTTTTTCCGATCGATTCTTTGTGAACTTTTATCTCTACAATACATCATGACCTTTTACCTCTCTGTAGATACACTTTTTCTCTAAATAACCTTTTTTTGATTTTATTTTCTTTTTTTTTGTGTACCTTTTATGATTAAACTTTTGAGTATCATTCTTTTTACTATTTGTTTTTTTTTTGTGTCTCGATTTTGTGCTTCATGATTTTACTTTCATATTTGCCGACCCCATACTCGTTTTAAATATTTAAACCTTATCTATTTTCAGTATTTATTTTCAAAGACTGCTCCTCCACCTTTAATTTATAAGCATTTTACGCACGTGCTACCAAAAAATGATAATGAAATGGAATAAAAAAGTTAAATCTCTTTCCTTTTCATGCAAATTCCAGGCATTCTTCGCCGCAAATGCCACTGACTCTACTCTACCGCTACTCTTTGCCTTTTGCCTTTTATTATAGACGCCCAGTCTGAAATTCCGCAACTTTTTCCTACAAATTTAACTGCAAGTTGCTACTTTTATTGCTTTTCGGCACAGCGTTGCTTTGTTTGCCACTCACTTTAGCAAAAGCTGCCTTTCCCTTTTTATACACTTCAATTCACCATTTTGGTCACTTCTCTACTCTCAACAGTGCTCACTCTGCCCACTTCTTTTTCTCACTCTGCCCACCACATTGTCTGCTACTTTATCTCATGCGCCGTTTGCTGCCACAGCCATTGCAGCGTTGCCTATTTTAATTACACTCGACTGCGCTCGTCTATCATAATTTTTTGCGTAGAGTCAATGTCCAGTGTCGTATTATTTTCGTTTTTTCTAAAGCTATTTTCATTTTATAATATGCAGAAATAAATTTAAAAAAAATCTTTTATAGTCCCACCGCACACTCACTCAACAACATTCTCACAATCTCCACCATCTCACACTGCATATCTCCGCATTTTGTCGCTTGTGAAGCCGCCTTTTTCTCGTACCTCCACCACATTTACAGTTAGAGAGCGTGTGAGCGGCGCATAAAAAAGTTTTGCACACGCAGCGTTGCATTTTTATGTTAGCAATTTATTTTGATTTATTTGCATATTTTTATGCATTTTAGTTATTTTTAGTCCATGGGACAAGCTCTGGGAGTTTGGCGTAACTAAAGAATTTGCCAATAAAAACTTTTATTAACGAAAAAAATTCCATGTTTTATTTACTCGTTAAGAAATTTACATTTTTTATTTATACTCATTGCTTCAATTTGTTTTGCGGTAAAGTTGTGCCAAGTGAGCTCCGCTTTTCTAATATTTACTAAAAATGCACGCAAATGCTTTTTCCAAAATTTCAAAAAAATTTTCTCGAATTTTCAGAATTTTTGTATAAGCTTGAAGACACTGTGTCGGTATAGAAGAAAAAAGACGCAAACTGTTTTGTTGAGGAAGAAAGACTCAAACTTTTTTTCTTTCAAAGAAAGACGCATTAAAAGAATTTTTCGAAAGATTTTTTTTGATAACGAAGAAAGACGCTCTATTTTTTTTTACTATAAAGAAAGACGCATTTAAATATTTTTTAGGAAAGAAAGACGTATTCGATTTTTTATTTTTCTTTGTCAATATTAATGCCAATGCGTCTTTCTTCGCAATTAATAATGCTAATGCGTCTTTCTTCGTCGAAATATTTTATAATGCGTCTCTGTTCGTCGAAATATTTTTTAATGCGTCTATCTTCGTTGACATGTTTTATAAAGCGTCTTTCTTCCCCGACATATTTTTAATGCGCCTTTTTTCGTCGACAAATTACTGACATGCGTCTTTCTTCTTCCGGAGCGACGACTGATTTAAACATTTTTCATCGGAAAATTACTTACGTATATTTTTAGGAGAAATTAGCAAATTAATTTTATCTAGCAAATTAATATTATGCATCTGGAGCATTTTGTCCATTCTTTAATGGAATTGGGACACCTTCAAATAAAGGACTAGGCCAATAATATTTTGCAGTCTTACTTCTGTACTAGAAAGGCAACTTTCTGCAGGTAGAGCAATAATGATTTAAAAAAAAGCCCCAATTCACTCCGCCCTACTCCATACACTTAGACAAAAAAGCTCGAACAGTGAGCAGACGCAAGTAAGTAGAGCTTAAGCCGTATCTTTGGCTGGTAACTACAACACTGGTTATGGATTGTCTTGCTGAAAGTTCAAAAGAGTGCGCTTGAGTCCTACAGCTCTTTGTATATCACTTCCGTTAGTTATCTTCTAACAACCGCTTATTGTTGTTTTAACGGCAATAATATTCCGTGATGGTTTTGAGCAGCGTCCACTAAACAGTTCGGCTCCTCAGATCAGCTGACTTCTTCCTCTTCTTCAACAACTATTCAATGTGTTTACTTCTGCATATTCTATACCTGCATTGGTGTTTACAATTGGTAAAATTCTTAATTCTCTGAGTTTCTCTATCATTCGCTCGCGAGCTGAATGTCAAATTATTTCGTCCTCCTTACGGTTTTGACAATTCGATCACGAGAGTATGACATTCAGCTCACGGCATATTTGTGTGTATGTATCTTGGACCGAGCTGTTAAATTGGCCATGGTTTTGAGATAAATTTAGAAGTCCGAGTTTGCTGTTGCTGTTCATTAACGATTGCTCTGGAAATTCTCATAAGAACCAACTGCCCTTGCAAACTCTCAGTAGCACCAATCTCATTGACGATGCGCCGGTGTTCTTAAACTTTTCAAATGACCTTCTAGACGAAAACCTTTAAATCATATGCTTTTCTTCAAATTCTATTTACACACCCAATTTTTCAGCTGTTCACTTATTCAGCTTATTCTACTTTTTTAGATCCATTCCTACCTTCTTCATTTTACCCTTCCTTTCTTCACACTGTCACGTCCCCTCTGTCGCTTCCCTATCATGCAGTCAGTATAAGCACCAGTTGTCAAATTGCATGGCCGTTAAAGCTTTGAAATGACGTATGGGTTCCGGCTGTCACACCATTGCTGCCGCCACCTTCATTTCCTAAACCATCTCATACTAAATTGCTTGACTCTGTCTCTCTCTATGTCTGCCGCCTTCTTATTTATTTAGGTATGCGTATACAAAGACATATTTGGTAAACATAAATTGAATTGAATTGTCAGATAAATATTTACACGGTCGTTTGTTCATTCATACTCAAAACAACAACAAATGGCGTCATAGCCATTCTACAACTATTATAGCATTGACAGACGGCAGCCATAATCCCGATTACCGCTACACTTAATCCGATCAAAATTTTACCCTGACAGACGGCAAATATTGCGGATTAATAAACCAGCTGATGGAAGGTAGGCGCAGCGGCAAATTCAAAAACTTTTTTTTTTATTTCCAAAGGTGGAGTGTAATGTCAAAATTAAAGCAAATTCACAGCATGTTCAATAGGAATGGGCGAGTCCAAAGAGAATTCAGTTTCAATCAAGGCGAAGTATCATTTTGACATTACACTCTACCAATTACAATAACAAATACATTGAAAATTTCTGAATTCGCCTATGCGCCTACCTCCCTAAATCTTCTTTGGATTCTTCTTTTTCTTCAAGTTAATTCACAATAGAGACTTTTCGCCAGAGATGTCATTAGAAAATTCCCTAAGCCGCTAAAATTTTGAGGACTAACTCAAGAGATATTCCGGATTACCTCCACTTAATTCTCAAGTTAATTCCGAATTAGCTGGATATTCCAGATTATCTCTGCCGTCTGTCAATGCTATTAAATGACATCCAAACGGAAATGTTGCAAATTTTTCATTTCTTTTTTTGTATTTACAAACAAATGAAAAAAAAACATTATTCAACTAAAAAATATTCCTTAAAACGGAAATTAGATACGTGCGCGTTTGACAGCGACATGCAACACTTTATGGGGAGAGAGGAATAGAGTGTATAAAGCATCAGCTGTTTTTCTTTTGGCTGTCACAGCTGTCAATTTTACTGAAAACGATATTGGCAGGAAATTTAATTTGACCTTAGTATTTAATAGAGAACGTGTAGGTATTATAGGGGAGTTGCTACTAGTATGAATGTATGAAGTTGCCTGTAGTGAGCTGGTAAACGCCAAGAAGAGGGAGCTATGTAGTTTCATCTATGGCTTCGTTCGCATCTTTTAACCTTCAATGCCATATATGACAGCTTTTGAACAAGAAAAGACATGAATGACTCAACAATACGAATCACTACGCCTCTTCGTTCTTTCAACACCCACAGCAGGCAATAAAAATAATTGCCTAGAGGCCGTTTTTGTGCAGTTTCAAAAACAATACTTTCTTAATGTTTTTGGCGCTAATTAAAAGCGGGAGCTTAAGTGCCACGAAAAAGAATTAAGCAACAGAAAGGAGCGGCGAAAACAAAAATAAAATAAGTAATAATAGCCCATAATAAAAATGGAAATAAAAATAAAAAGCTCAGACAATAATAATTGTGGATGGATGTGCTTGAGAAGAAGAAAAGCTCAAAGTGGAGTATGGAAGACAACATAATGTTGAGTGTGAGTTTTAAGGCGGTGGTACTGAAGAGCCCGTTCAACGAAGCACTCCATCTAGCAGCTTGTGACATACGTCAACTTAAGTGACAAGGCGAGCAGAAGCAAAATGATAAGAAATGTCAAAGTAATTGCAGCAGAGCGTTAAATTTGAAGCAGAAGCGAACAAAGTAAATTTGTGGAAGGCAGAAAGTGTGGGTGGCGCTACTAACAACAACATTGAGGGCGAGAAAGGAAAGGTTTGTGGGCAGAGAAAGAGGGAGAGCAGGAGAGGAGAGGTAGCGACTGAGTGAGTGCTGGAAAACGCTGATAATTAAAAAATAAAACTGAGACGCTACACGTTGGCAGCTCTTCATGGTCTGCAACAAATATAAATATATACATACTAACCTCTACCTATTGAGGCTGACAGATGGTCAGACACCGTTGGCAAACAACAAGCTGACTGACTGACTGACAGTTCAAAGTACTGCCACTTGAGTGAATGGACAGGAAAAGTATGTACCTAGTAGTGAGTGAGTAGAAGAGGAAACACAAGTTGGCTGAATCAGTAGCAGAAGAGCATAAGAGTGAGAAGCAGAAGATGGATAAGTTGAGAGCCGACTAACAGCTGGCACGTGGTCACATAACCTCATTTTCCATATGCCAACGTGAGCAAGCAATTTTAATTAAAAAAATGCTTGATAAACAAGAGAATAGTAGTGAGGGAAACTAAATAAATGAGTGTGGGCTAGAGCTGCAAAACCATCGATAGTCGGACCACTCGATAGTTTCGATAGTCAAAAAAAAAACTATCGATACTATCGATAGTTTTTTATGAATATTTCACTACAATAAAAAGAGGGATGGTTTTGTTTACATTTTTCTTTCCAAAAAGTGTTTAATTTTTCTTTTTTTTACGCAAAACTATAATAAAATAGAATATAAAATAAGAATTAAATACTTCACTTATGTATGTAGCATTTTCAGGTTAAATTAAACCTTAACAAGTAAGGAAGCCTAAGTTCGAGTGGAATCGAACATTAGATACTCAGCTGTATGCTCTCATTGTTTGTTTGCGTTTGTTCGATATAGGGTGTATTTTATATGAAACGAGTGCTGCATAAACAGGGCGCAGCCACGCCCATTTTCAAAATTTGTATCAATCATCCAAATAAGCATATAAATATTATTGTTAGTGCAAAATTGCATCCCTCTATGACTTTTAGTTACAAAGACTTCACGTTACAAATTCCAAAAGGGTGTTCCAGAAATATCTTTGTTAAAAAGTAGGTGTGGTCATAAACCGATTTCAATACATTTTTGCGTGTCTATTAACACATGTTATAAAAGTGTATAAACCAAGTTTCGTCATAATATCTCAGTTATTTGTCGAGTAATAGGCTCGTAGATTTCTTTGTATAAAAAGGGGCGGTGCCACGCCCATTTTATTAACTTTTTTTATTTTTTTTCCAGTCTATTGTAGAACTCATGTCACAAAATTTCAATGAATTATCTTTATATTTCACAGAGATATCGCTAAAAATGATTTTATTAGGTCACTTTATAATACCCATATATAAAAGTGGGCGTGGTCGTCAACCGATTTTGGTAATTTTTCGTCCACACATTTGGCTAAGCAGATATATCACGCGTACCAAATTTCATCGATATATCTTTAACGGTTTCTGAGTTATGGCTTATAAAACTTTCAATATTTGCCCCTTAATAAGTGGGCGTGGCACCGCCCATTTTCAAAAATTTTTGTATTTTTTGTTTTATGTCCGTAGTTGGACTTCTGCCACAAAATTTCAGTGATAGATCTTTATATTTGACAGAGATATCGCTTAAAACAGGGCCGTGCGCACGGGGGGAAGGGTTTGGGGGTTAAAACCCCCCCATGACCAAATCTAAGTTGCAATGATTTTGCAAAAATTTTCAAAACACAGTTTATAAATTTTACATTGAATCTTGACTCATAATTTTTGACAAAATTAGTACAATAATTTTACGGAAGAAGAAATTGGTGAAAGTTGCAAAAAATAAGGTTGGCCAATACATAAGTTCGGCACTTTGAATTGCACTTGGAGCTTTCCGAAATTTCAAAGTTGTGTAGCATATGTTCGTTTGAAATTTTTCAAAAAATTGTACTGATAACAAAAAATTTTCATTTTGTGAAAACAGTGAGCAGTTTCAATTAACAAGTACTGTAAACAGTACTATTCAGGACCTGGTTAACTAGGTTTTGATGAATCAGAATTAGACCAGATAAGTCAACTATTTTGGCAAAGGGATGTTCTCATTGTTTGTTTACGTTTGACGGAAACACGGTGTATTTTATATAATGCGGATGCCGCTTAAGGTGGGCGTAGCCACACCCATTTTCAAAATTAGTATAATTATCCGACTAAGCATATGAATATTATTCTTTGTGCAAAATTTCATTCCTTTATGACTTTTAGTTACAAAGATGTCACGTCAAAAATTTCACGAGGCCATTTTAGAAATGTTTTTGTAAAAAACACCGATTTCGCTAAATTTTTTAACGTATATTAGTAAAAGTAATAAAAGTTTAACCCTAAGTTTCGTCATGTGGCCGCTGTGGTGCAGTGGGTAGAGTGCTCGCCTGCTATACCAGAGGTCTCGGGTTCAAACCCCAGTCCGAGCAAACACCAAAAAAATTTTTCTAATTAGTAAAAATCCAATTATTGGGTTTTTTTAAGAGCAGCGGTCACCTCTCGGCAGTGGGCGGCATACCCTCCGAGAGTATTTCTGCCATGAAAAAGCTTCTCACAAAAAATGCATTCGCCGTTCGGAGCCGGCATAAAACTGTAGGTCCACCCAATTAGTAGGAAAAACAAAAAAGGAGCACACCTCGAATTGGGAGAGAAGCCCGGCCATAAAACTCGTCAGAGTAATAATAGCGCCATTGTATTATATTATTATTATTCGTCATAACATATCAATTATAATAATTATTTTTTGAGTTATGGGCTCCGAAATCTCGTAGATTCCTTTGTCCAAAAAGGGGCGGTGTCACGCCCATTTTCAAAAGTTTTTCTGTTTTTTGTTTCCGGCCTATTGTGGGACTCATGCCACAAAATTTCAATCAATTATCTTTATATTTGACAGAATTCTTTTCCGTACCTCGAAGAATCGCAATGTTAAACGGACTTTAATTATAGCCATGTATTCATAAAAGTGCGAATAATATGCCACCATATCACAAATTCTCTATCAAATACAGAAAAATTTTTACAACCAAAAAAATTTCTTGGGTATAATTTTAAGCATCAGAGTATGCAGTTTCAGAAAAGTTAGAGAACATTTAAATTTATTATGTATGGGTCTGGATATCTGTTTCAGCAAATATGTTTATCTTAGCGAAAAATATATGCGAATGCAAACCAAAATTAAAAACCCCCCCAAGGCTAATTCCTGCGCACGGCCCTGGCTTAAAATATTTTTATTAGGCCCCTTTATAGTTCCCATATATAAAAGTGGGCGTGGCCGTCAACCGATTTTGATTATTTTTCGCAAAAACATTTATCTAAGTAAGCAAATTACGCGTACCAAATTTCATCGATATATCTTCAACGGTTTCTAAGTTATGACTCATAAAACTTTCAATGTTTGCCCCTTAATAAGTGGGCGTGGCACCGCCCATTTTCCAAAATTTTTGTGTTTTTTGTTTTATGTCCATAGTTGGACTCATGCGACAAAATTTCAGTGATATATCTTTATATTTGACAGAGATATAGCTTAAAATGTTTTTATTAGGTCACTTTATAATACACATATGTAAAAGTGGGCGTGGCCGTCAACCGATTTTAACTATTTTCCGTCCAAACGTTTGCCTAAGTAATTAAATCACGCGTACCAAATTTCATCGATATATCTTCAACAGTTTCTGAGTTATGACTCGTAAAGCTTTCAATGTTTGCTCCTTAATAAGTGGGCGTGGCACCGCCCATATTCCAAAATTCCATCAAATTTCTTCTTAGGGGCCTGAGCTCAACACGTGGGTAAAATTTCATCACTCTAGCTAGATTAGTGGCTGAGATACCAAATTTCCGATTTTTTCTATATAGGAAAAGTGGGCGTGGTCATTGTCCGATTTCGCCCATTTTCAATACCAACCGTCCCAGTGTCGATACCAACTTGCATTTCAAATTTCATCAAAATATCTAAATTTTTACGCGAGTTAGAGTGTTTACAGACGGACAGACGGACGGACAGACGGACGGACGGACGGACGGACGGACGGACATGGCTCAATCGATTTCTCTTTTCACCCTGATCATTTTGATATATATATGTCTATATCTATCTCGATTATTTCATTCTGTTACAATCCACCGTTATGTGATTAAAACTATAATACTATGTGTACTAGTACAGCTGAGTATAAAAAAGGGCATTTAGTCACTTTTTCAAAATTGAAAATTTTCAAATATTGGAAAAAGGTGGAAGAGATTTCGACTGTTTCTGTTAGTAGGAGGTCCAAACTACCATAAACAAAAAATTCATGGAATTTTATGATGTTTTTTTTTTGCCTCCAAAATTTACTAATTTCCGGATTTTGATATGTTAATCATATATTTATTTATTAATAAAAAAAATATTTGTATATTTGTTTTTTTTTCATGAACCATACATATGCATATATCTTTATCAAATTGCAAAAGTTGATCTTGCTAGGATTAAAAAATGTATTTTTAACAAATTTTTAACTGCGGCCACTTTTATGTGCGAAGCGCCGAAATGAAATGGTATGTAGAAAATAGGTGAACTTTGAGGGGGTGTGTGAGGCTAAAAGTTGTTTTTATCACAAAATAACTTACGAGTTTCTCTTAGATGGAGTTTTAGCTGTAACTTGACATCAAAATATCTAAGTTTCAAGACAGTCGATTTTTGTATTTTTGTCCACCTTCGCGGCACTGTGCCCCGTCGGAAAACCAAGCAAAAAAATGAATAATGAAAATTACTTAACTATTGCTTGTCATTTTATATCAGAAGTAGATTTCAAATTGCGAGTAGCTGTACTGTAGATACAAAAGCTGCTGTCAGATACAAATCATTCCGCAGCTAATATATTGGAAACCTTGCACCATGTTCCATCTGTGATCAAAGCATGCGAGTTACCGTGTTTTGCACCTTCATTGAATTTAGCTGTGCGAGCAAATTGTTTCCTATTTTAAAGGCAGTACTATTGAATATGATAAGTTTAAGGCCGCGCAATAAGTCTATGGTGTTTTGCAAAAAAAAAAAAAAATGTTGTAAAACGACGCCCTATACGCGGATGAGTCATATAACCGAGTTTTTAGTCCATAAAATATCCTTTTTGTTTCACATGAAAGAAATTGCTAAAAATAATGTTTTTGTCAGATATCTTTGATATTACGTTAACAATTAAACGGGATAATTTTAAAAAAATAAAACTTTTCTGATTTTTACAAGTTTTTATAAAAAACTTAATTTGAAAATCAAAACTTTCAAAAATCGCAAAAAATTAAAAATTTTTACATTGACCAGATGTCATTTAGCGAGGTGTCGTTCAATTACTACAAGTTGTATATCGTTAGAAGCGTGGATTTTAGTCGCCTCTTACGACAGGCATTCCTTACCACGGGTATATTCTAAGCCCCCTAACCCGCTGGGGTATTAATTTGAGCAATTGGATATCGAAATCCAACTCCTCCCTAACATTCAGTATTCTTCTCTTGGGACAAAACTACAAGAATGAATAGGGATAACCATCGATAGTGGAAAAAAACTATCGATAGTGACACGAAAAAAAAACTATCGATACTATCGATAGTGCCATCGATAGTTTTGCAGCTCTAGTGTGGGCGATACATACATTCAAAGATCGCGAAAAAGAAAAAAGAGAAACGAATCCAATGATGCCACCACCAATTCTCGGAAGAAAATTCGTTTGGCTGTCAAGATAACCATAATCATAGTTAAAGGTTTCTGAACTCGAAAAGTGCTGCTAAAGCCTTGACGTCAGGCTTTAGACGTCCAGGAAGCTCGGGTGCTTCATTTTAGCAGGTTGATTGCTTGGCGAAGCGGCAGAAAAATTAAGGAGCAATAGTTCTTCAGTGAATTTGACAGATGAGTCATTGAGGTGACATATGTACCTTTTTTAATTTTGTTTCTGCACTTAAGACCTCTTTTTTACTTTCCTGTAGAATTTTCATGCTTTAATTTTTTATGCTCCACAATATTTTAAAATCACAAACAAAAATTCGCGCAAAAATCACGTTTCACCATTACCAGACTGTCAAATGGCAGACAGCCCATCATATGTTTGTATAGCAAGCACAGCGGGCACAGCGCCACACACAGTCACCACTACTCAGCTCCCCACACTTGCTTAAGCTTGACGAAGCGGCGCGGCAGAGCCATATGACGCCACTCGACATAACGGTATCTAGATGTTTGCAATTTTACAAATGTCAAAATGTTGTAGCACATTTGCTTTAGAAATATTGACTCATAATATTAATAGAAAATTTTTAGAGTAAACAGAGTGTTGTACTGCAAGAGGAAAGCAAGAAAGGCGACAGAAAAGGAGAAGTTAAAGTTATGTAGGTACACACAAAAAGCAAAAAAAAAAAAAGTGTAAAAAGTGAGGGGAGCAAGCTGAATAAATAAAGGCAAGAAAATGTATTGTAGGTGCGGTGTGGAAATGAGGAAGAGGTGTAAATGGTGCGTAACAGTACTACTTTCATGAAAATTAAAAATATATTATTTTTGAAAGAGATGAATTCGAGAGAGAATTTTGGGAAAGAAATGCGGCTGCTTTCATTGCAAATAGCATAAAAATACCAAAAGCTTTCAAACAGCCGAAAAATTTATGTAAGTAATGGGCCCGTCAGAATGAATACTTTTCCGGCAATCCAGCTCCGTTTAACTGACACATACTTCAATTTCATATATTTGTTACGGCAAAGTTGAAGTACTGAATGTGTCGATCGTCATTCAAACACATGTAATTCTACTCTGCTGTCAGTTAAAAGGATTGCTGGATTGACGGAAAAGTATTCATTCTGACGCTCCTATAAGAATGCGCTTAACGTCCAAGCTACCACCTAACAATGCAACCCTGCCTTTTGTCATTCAGCGCCAGTGTTGCCACTTTAGCTATTTTGTAGCTAGATTTAGCTATAACTTTTGGCGTTTAGCTACAGATATTTGCGTTTAGCTATTAGCTATTTTTGTTAGCTTTTTTTTTTAATAGCTTAGCAATTTTTAGCTATTTTTCTTAATTTCTTTATTTTGCACATCAGTTTATCATTTTAAGCTAATGAGTCATCTGCGAGTTTATGAAAACTTGAAAGTGTATACTTATCCTTATGATTATCAAACTATACAAAAGTTGATAGTCTGGCATGCCTTCCTTATTTGATCGATTATTGGTGCTTTCATATGCAAGGTTGATGCAATCAAGGCAGATCTAGGAAGGTAGGCTCGGTGGCGAATTCAGAAATTTCCCATGTATTTTGTTATTGTAATTGGTAGAGTGTAATGTCAAAATGATAATTCGCCTTAGTTAAAATCTGAATTCGCTTGAGACTCGAGCATTCCTATTGGTCATGATGTGAATTCGCTTTGATTTTGACATTACACTCTACCTTTGTAAATAAAAAAGTAGTTTCTGAATTCGCCACCGAGCCTACCTTCCTAGATCTGCCTTGGATGCAATAAGGTTTTCGCAGTGCGCAAAAGCAACTCTGCCATACATTTTGTTGTTGCCCATTTTGCTATTTGAATTCGCAAATGACCATTGGCATACGCGATATTTAAACCGTCCTTTTCACGGTATATTCGTAAAATTTTTCAGAACTTTATTATCAAGTAAATTGAGCAACTCCGCCAACGCTTACCGCAGAATATTCAATCTTTAAAAAATATTGAATTTTTTTCTGTAAATAAGCCAAAAATATTTGACACTTTCAAGGATGAAAAGGATCACTTTAACACGGAGGAAATCACTATTTTAGAAATGCAATGGAAAAACTACACGCATACCCATGGAAGGGAACTACCTCTACAATAAAGTTTTGGGTAGACGTAAGAAAGCTTGGAAATGCTCTTAACGAAAATCCGTTTGAAGAACTACAATCTTTTGTGTTTAATTTTCTAATCCTACCGCTTAGTAATACAGAAATAGAACGTAGATTTTCTGTCATGAACGTAATAAAAACAAAGCAAAGAAATAGAATGCAATTATTTATGTTAAAGTCTCTATTGACTGTTAGGTATGGTCTAAAAAGGCTTAAAAAATGTTGTAATAACTTTAAAATTCCTAACGATATTATTAAAGCAATGAATTAAATGAAGAAGATATGATTTTTGAAATGTTATTGAATCAAATTTTTAACTAAAGTTTAAATATTAACTAGTCGCTATTATAATTTATTTTAATACTGCAATTGAATGTACATACATACATACATACATATGTAATGAATTGATTTTTTTCATTGTAATAATCTTATTATGCGACGTACATATATAAGTACATACAAACAAATATATGTATGGCTACAATATATAATATATATATATATGTGAAGTTGTTTTATGTCACGTCTTTTTAAATAAATCATTATTTGGCTATTTTTGAAAAAAAAAAAAAAATTTGGCTATTTATTTTAGCTATGAAAAAAATTATTTAGCTATTTTTAGCAATTTTTTTTATTTAATTTAGCTATAAGCTTCAAAATATTCTGGCAACACTGTTCAGCGCGCACACCTCTATTCGCCGCGCTCTTGCTGTCAATGTACAATGAAGAACTGACATTTTTTCCGACACTTAATGGCAGTTAAATATAATCTAAATGATGGCAATAGCAAATATAAATGGATATGAACAATGGATTCCATTGTTCACACACACATGACGAAGAAAGCCACGCTTGAATGAACACTTATCAAAAAAAAAAAAAAAGGAAGAAGAAGAAAGGTAGAGCAAAAAGTGAAGGAAATTTTGGCTTGAAAATTTAAGAATCAAAGGCGTAACTGACGACGAAAAAAAAAACAAAGCCAAAGTGAGCTTAAAAGTGAAAAAGGGAGAAAAGCACTCGAGTGTGACTTAACATTGAAAGGGTGTCAGCAGTTATTTGCTTGAGCTGCTATGATTGAGAGGGATATGAGTATGGAAGTATGGAAAGGAGCCGGTATGATTAAGGAACAGTTTTGGAAAATAGTAATAGACAAGCTGACAACTGTAATGATCTGCGTGGAGTAAAAGCGATTAGTAATACTTGTCAACAATGACTGCATTTTAGTGTGGTTAATGGAAGGGATTAGCGGTAGATGAGGAGCAAAACAAATTGGAAATTAGTGAAGTAAAGTGAAGTGAAGTGAAGAAAGCGCAATTGGTAGCAGGAGTAATGGATATGATTTATTAGAAATTCAGAAATGGAATAAAATGAAATTTTAATGAATATTAATAAGACTAAGCGATGAAAGGCAAAAGTTCTACAAAAGCAGAAGGAAGTAGGCAAAGGAATATCAGTCTATCAAGCTCATTTGGACTTCGTTAAGATGCTGTTATACATGACAAAAGAGACATCCTTTCGGTCAAGTCTTAAACTCTAGTTTTGGCATAAAGTATTGAAAGTATTTCTTAGGAAGTGAAGACGGTGGCAATGACAATGTCAATGGCTTGACAATCGGAACACGCACGACTTTCTGTGGCTGTAAAGGGCATGTAATTTGACAAATGTTTCCTTATACTAACTGCATGATAGAGAAGTGACAGAGAGGGCAAGAGAGAGCGCGGAAAGCAGGAAGGAAGGAAGGGAAAACCGAAGAAGGTGGTGATGTATCTAGAAAAAGGAGAATAAGTAAACTGTCAATTACGTTAGCCATCTATCGTTCAGAAACTAAATGAGAAAACTTAAGCAAATCGAGACTCAAACTGACTTTACCTACTTAGAAGAGCTTCGCGGTTGTACGAAGAGAGCTTCTGATCTGAAATCTTACGTGAATGCTGTGTGAGGATCAAACAGAGATCAGTGTGAATTGGAATTCTTCATGGAAAAGAAACAACGTCAGGAAAATAGACAATGCCAGAAAAGTAGACGACACCGTATAGCGGGTTTTGGGGGCTTAAAATATACCGGTGGTAAGGAATGGCTGTCGTAAGTGTGGACTAAAATCCAACGACCTAGAAGGTTGATAATGGCCAAAAAAAATCGTTCGCACGACAGTGGGGCTAGTGTCAGAGGGGACTAGTACCCGAGCGTAACGGATTTATTCGGCAAACGACTGTCACTTCCGCTATACTCCCCATAAGCTTCGGGGAGTGTCTTGGTGGCTGCAACAACAACAACGACACCGTATATAAAGGAAATAAAGCATATCGACGGCTGAGAATAAGATCGCCCTATTTCAAAAATTGTTTCAAAAACGCCCTATTTGAAAAATTGTTTCAATAACGTCCTATTTCAGATTTTGCTTCAAAAACGCCCTATTTCAGAGAAAATTTCATATATATTTCTCTGAAATAGGACGTTTTTCAAAAAACAAATTCTGAAATAGGGCGTTTTTGAAGCAAAATCTGAAATAGGACATTATTCAAACAATTTGGGGAATACGCCGTTTTTGAAACAATTTTTGAAATAGGGCGATCTTATTCTCAGACGTCGATATGGTGTAATAATGTAATAATGACTGAAGAATAAGAAAAGATGGTCTAGGGATCGTTGAGCTAAATTTTCTAAATGGCTGCTCTTCGCTGCTGATAACGTTACCTTAGCAAGAACTTTAGCAACTTGCCGTCAAGAGTATTGATTTTTAAAAATGAAAATTTATCAACTTCCCCTCACTCAGAAAATATTGAAATTCTTTAATATTAGAATTCCAATCAAAGAATATTCAATATTAAAAAAAATTCCTGTGCTTTTGATAAAATTTTTGCGCCCAACATTCAATAAAATTCTACACCCCAATCATTTTTTCTAACATTTCAAGAATAGAAAATTCTTGAAATAAGCGACAAGCAGAGACAAAGTTAGACATAACGGCAGAGTTAGAGGCAGCGGCAGTGGCAGTGGCAGCAGCAGCGCCGGGCAACAACAGAGGCAAATGGCGGAGGGCTTGCTTTGCCAACTTAATGCATGGATAGACAAGCACTTCAATTAATTTTCTAGATTTTTATTAAACTGTAGCAGTGCTAACACATTTGCTTAGAGATGCTTGACGGCTAACGTGATAAACGGGACCGCGGTGAGAGTCGCAATAAAATTTGTTGCATATTTGAAGGCGTCATTTCCGTCTTTTACTTACTATAGTCTTTTATGCTAATTGTAGATATACCTACAAATTTTTTCTGATCACACCACAAGTGAAATTTTATGGCGAGCAATTTTGTAGAATATTTTAACACTCTAGCAAACATACAAATGCTATTTTATACGAACTTTTCCGCAAAGGGGCTGGTGCGTGCACCTTTAGGAGTGGGTACTATGGGCTTGAAATATTTTACAAAATTTAAGTGTCGCAGCTGAGCACTACATGGACGTTCGGATGCCGTTCAGTGAAATTATGTATTCTACATATGTATATCAATAATGGATCAGGCTGAAAAGACGTAGAAGCAAGCGTAAAGCCGTAGTGTGTCCAAAATTATGTGTAAATCGTATGAAACTAACTAAATGGGTTGCTATCTCCGAAAAGCGACAAATGTAGACTTATCATCAGGGTCCTTATACTGGGCACCAGACCTGGGTAATATCAAGTACCAGTACGACTTGTGACAAGTACATTTTAAAAGAATTGTACTAGTACTAGTACTTGCATTCCCAAATTTTCAAGTACTAGTACAAGTACAAGTACAAAGAATTGAAAAAGAATTGAATTTTTAGCAAATACTTCAAAGTAATTGAAAAGAATTGAATGTACTTGAAAAGAATTGAAAAATGTACTTGAACCGATTTTTCAATTCTTTCAAGTACTTGAAAAGAATTGAAAAATGTACCGATTTTTCAATTCTTTTCAAGTACATTCAATTCTTTTCAATTACTTTGAAGTATTTGCTGAAAATTCAATTCTTTTTCAATTATTTGTATTTGTACTTGTACTTGTACTAGTACTTGAATATTCTGAAAATACTTGGTACGGACTCATTACTTCAAGATCAAAATATAAAGTATTTAAGTACGTAATAGTCCAATTACTACTCAGTATTACTCAGGTATGCTGGGCACTATGTTTTAGCATTGCATGCATTCAAAAAGGGACTAAATAGTCGCTGAAAGTGAATGCAGAGAATGCGGATTGCATGAAGAGACGATAGAGCATTTTTTCGCTGCTCCTCTGTTCTGCTTTTTTCAGGCTAAAACTTCGGCTACTAATGGAGGTTGTATTGAGTGATCTCGAATCTGTAAGCAAAATAGGGTTAAAGAAACTTCTGGTATTTGCCAAAGCAACATACATAGTTGTTCTTGGGTTTAATTCCAGACTTTTAATGTAGAGCTTTTCTTGTACAAGAACTTTTCTAGTAATACTATGAACTCATTTAGTCTATGTGAGACCGTTAATGGCAGCCAGTTTAACCCAAACTATCTTATGGCATTTTTTTCTGAGAGTTGCCATTTAATATCTCCATTATCGAATTATACAACGTGACTTTCTATAAAATAGCTGAATTTGCAGACAATGTTGCGCTCTTACTTAATTAGAGGTCAATATTTGGTGTGGTTAATGACCACATAAGCTTACAAGATGGCGAAGAAAAATCAAACAGGGCAACATTATTTCGAGAAAAGAAAACGTCAATAAAATTGAGTCACTTGTGATACCGAAAAATTTGCTTAGACGAGACGGCAGGCCAACGGGATTGCAGAAGCTTTCATGCCGTGCCCACAACTTTCTTACTTCTACTTCAGCTTCTATTCAATATTTTTGTTTTTGTTTTTGTATTTGTATTTGTATTTGTTTTTACTTTATTTTTGTCGTTATTACATCTTCGGTTATTTATAGCCATCAATTCAATCCCCCAAAAACAACAAGCATACTCACGCATTTGCATATGCACAAACAAACATGCATAAGTGCTTACATACAAATACATTAGATGCGTTTTTTCGGCAAAGTTTCTCAGATCTTCCCTCCGGCCACAGAATATGAAACTAGGATGTTGTAGGATAGCTAAGCTGATTTTTGTTTTTTTTTTAGAAAATAAAAATGAGTGGGCTACTCCAAAAACAGCGATTTTTTTAAAAATTCAATGATAGGTTTAGATGCATATATGAAAAAACCACAGAATTAATAATAAAAAACAAAACGTACGTTTTATGCCATAGGGATTTAACTCAAAAAAATTTTTTTTTGGGAAAACACAAATAAAGTTTTATAATTTCAAATAGTTTCCTTCTACGGCTAACTACAAAATGACTTTTATTTCCGCCATTTTTATACTCAGCTGTACTAGTACACAGAGTATTATAGTTTTAATCACATAACGGTGGATTGTAACAGAATGAAATAATCGAGATAGATATAGACTTATATATATCAAAATGATCAGGGTGAAAAGAGAAATCGATTGAGCCATGTCCGTCCGTCCGTCCGTCCGTCCGTCCGTCCGTCCGTCCGTCCGTCTGTCCGTCCGTCCGTCCGTCCGTCCGTCTGTAAACACTCTAACTCGCGCAAAAATTGAGATATTTTGATGAAATTTGGAACGCAAGTTGGTATCGAGACTGGGACGGTTGGTATTGAAAATGGGCGAAATCGGACCATGACCACGCCCACTTTTCCTATATAGAAAAAATCGGAAATTTGGTATCTCAGCCACTAATATAGCTAGAGTTTTAAAATTTTACCCACGTATTGAGCTCGGGCCCTTATGAAGAAATTTGATGAAGTTTTGGAAAATGGGCGGTGCCACGCCCACTTATTAAGGGTCAAACATTGAAAGTTTTATATGTCATAACTCAGAAACCGTTGAAGATATATCGATGAAATTTGGTACGCGTAATTTGCTTACATAGACAAATGTTTTGACGAAAAATTATCAAAATCGGTTTACGGCCACGCCCACTTTTATATATGTGTATTATAAAGTGACCTAATAAAACCATTTTAAGCGATATCTCTGTCAAATATAAAGATCTATCATTGAAATTTTGTCGCATGAGTCCAACTATGGACATAAAACAAAAAACACAAAAATTTTGGAATATGGGCGGTGCCACGCCCACTTATTAAGGGGCAGACATTGAAAGTTTTATGAGTCATAACTCAGAAACCGTTGAAGATATATCGATGAAATTCGGTACGCGTAATATAATTACTTAGTCAAATGTTTTGGCGAAAAATTATCAAAATCGGTTGACGGCCACGCCCACTTTTATATATAGGAAATATAAGGGGGCCTAATAAAAACATTTTAAGCGATATCTCTGTCAAATATAAAGATCAATCACTGAGATTTTGTGGCAGGAGTCCAACTATGGACATAAAACAAAAACTACAAAAATTTTGGAAAATGGGCGGTGCCACGCCCACTTATTAAGGAGCGAATATTGAAAGTTTAATAAGCCATAACTCAGAAACCGTTAAAGATATATCGATGAAATCTGGTACGCGTGATATATTTACTTAGCCAAATGTGTGGACGAAAAATTACCAAAATCGGTTGACGACCGCGCCCACTTTTATATATGTGTATTATAAAGTGACCTAATAAAACCATTTTAAGCGATATCTATGTGAAATATAAAGATAATTCATTGAAATTTTGTGACATGAGTTTTACAATAGACCGGAAACAAAAAATAAAAAAGTTTGGAAAATGGGCGTGGCACCGCCTCTTTTTAGACAAAGGGATATATGAGATTTCTTAGCCTTTAACTCGACAAATAATTGAGATATTATGACGAAACTTGGTTTATACACTTTTATAACATGTGTTAATAGACACGCAAAAATGTATTGAAATCGGTTTATGACCACGCCTACTTTTTAACAAAGATATTTCTGGAACACCCTTTTGGAATTTGTAACGTGAAGTCTTTGTAACTAAAAGTCATAGAGGGATGAAATTTTGCACTAACAATAATATTTGTATGCTTATTTGGATGATTGATATAAATTTTGAAAATGGGCGTGGCTGCGCCCTGTTTATGCAGCACTCGTTTCATATAAAATACACCCTATATCGAACAAACGCAAACAAACAATGAAAGCATACAGCTGAGTATCTAATGTTCGATTGCACTCGAACTTAGGCTTCCTTACTTGTTATCTTTTTGAGTATATATAAGACTAGACTCAAAGGCACTACCCAGTTATTGAAATATATGGCAAAATCCCAGAAATCGAGAATTTCGAGTTAAATCCCTATTGCATAAAACGGGCGAAAAGATATATCCTCTCATGTAAAATTAACGGCTTAATCGAATGGTGTACTCAGTTTTTTAGTGCGAGCCATAGGGAAGGTACCAAGATCGTCTAAAGTGGAATTTTATTTTTTTTAGTCACGGATTTTCAAGTTTGCACCCGGGCATTTTCAAGATACCTTAAATTTCTTTTTAATCAAAATATACAGGAATCTGCGCAAATTAATGCAGTTTTCATAAAAGTTTATTTGATCGAAATCGAGCTTTTTTATCCAAGCTACTTTGGTTTAAATGAAACATTCCAAAATCACTTTCATATTGAACAACATTTTTTATTGTTGCAAGTACAAAATTCGAAAATTTATTATTTACATATTATGTATGTATCTTTTGCTTTTTTATTTTTAATTATGTGGTTTTTTTCATATATGTATCTAAACCTATCATGGAATTTAAAAAAAATCGCTGTTTTTTGAGTAGCCCACTCAGTTTTTTTTTTTTTCTAAAAAAAAAAACAAAAATCAGCTTAGTTATCCTACAACATCCTATTTTCATATTCTGTGGCCGGAGGAGTGTTAGAACAAAAAAAACGCATCTAATATACATACATGCATACATATGTACAAACATCTATATATTTTCTTTCCGTTATTAATGGCACGCGTCTGCACTCGTTCTATCATGTCAACGCCACCAAGCAGCGGCTGTTGCTGCGGCTACGGCTGCCTCTGTGGCACACTCGTATCCCTTAATTCAGCTGCACCTCTGCTCTGCACTCGTCGTTGCTTACTTTGCTTTCCAGCGATGGCAGCGTTGCATTTCGCTCATTTTAGAAAAAAAAGTACTTATTGCATTCAAGTTGATGATGATTTTTTCAAATTTTTATTGCGTTAACTACTTCATAAATTTTATTTATAATTTGACTTCATCTCTGCCTTCTTCTCCTCCTCCTCCTCCTCCTCCTACTGTGAGCGCTTTGAAGTGGCTGCATGTAAGAAGATGCATTAAAAACTGAAATGCATCAAGCAACACTTGATTATAAAAATAGATAGCAAAATGAATTTTATATTTTTGAGTATGTAGGAAAAGTTCTTTTCGAACTTTGGGGACTAACAGCCAGTTTCACGAAAGAATTTAAGTTTAATTTAATTTTTTTTACTTGAATTTTATAAATAAATTTTTTCGTAAAACTGGCTGTAAGTAGTAGAATATGCAACATGCCAATTGAATTTAGAATATTAGGTACCTACATATATTGCGTTCTTCGTACAAAGATTTTTGCCACTATCACGAACACCGTCGGCGGTACCGAAATGACGTTTTCGGCAAATCGGCATTATGACAACCGACGGCCTGCCGAATTTTTCGAAGTTCGGTAAATCGGCATTATGAACACCGAATGAACGAACATTTTGACAGTTTTTCGTGCCGAAATTTGCCGCAAGTATTTGGTTGCGGCGATATTAACAAAATATCAAAAATTACAATAAAAGTTTAAGTAAATTATGTAAATTCATGTATGAAGTTGTAATAAGTGTTAGTGAGTGTGAATATATGTAAATACATTAATCAACCGGTCGCGAGAAGACACAAAAATGGCGTGGGTCCATTGCATTTTCCACCGCGATTGAATTGCTGTTATATGCAAAGAAAAACTTCAAAGAAAAAATTGTGAAATGATAAGAAGAGTGATTTACGTGCGTATGTAGGTTTTGGAAATTAAGATATATTTTCACCTAAGAATGATAATGCATTTTCTGAAGTTGATAATTATTGTTTGACTACTATAAAAAAGCAACTAACGAATTATGAATGTGTATTACCAACAATTTACGATTTTAGTAAAAATTTTCGTCTCAATAAAGACGCGTTCAAATAAATATTGTGGTGGAAGGTCGGCTTCAGTATAATGCGCCCGCAGTATTTGTTTTCAAACCTCTAAGAATGTTTCAATGAATCCTTCAGGAAAAGTTCTGTGAATGATAATTTTACTAGTTATAACACTCCCGACTACGCAAAATTACTATAAATCTCTCCAGATCTAACTCCAGAAAGGGAGTTCTGTCGGCTGATGGTTACTTTTCAAAGCGCGGCAGCCTTCGCAATGCATAAGGGTGCTCTACACCAAAATACTGTGTTATTAATGAACTATAAGTTTCCGCAAGATTTCGTTTGCATTTTAGTGATCCATCAGAAACGAAAATTCCAGTGCCGGGTACATTGTTATTGAAATTTTCCTCTGTTTTTGTATACAATTTGCTTTTATGTAGTTCAAAATAATTCTATGAAAAACAGAAAAAAGGACAAGGTAAAGATTTCTTTCACGCAAAATTAAGACTATTTTTTTACCTTCAGCCTGTAATTAAATTTACGCTTGTTTACTTAAAGTAAAAGGATTGCTATGATTTCTCAAAAACTTTCTTTCGTTCAGAGAAATCCTTTGCTCCTCTTCCTCTATTAATAAAGCTGCTATCGCAATAGAATCCATTATTTTATTATTTAAATAAATTTTTTTTAGTAAAATAAAGTAAAAATGTTTTTAGTTTTATCAAAAAGATAAGAAACCTGAGAAAAACCCGCTCAATTTCGCATCAGCACTTGGTAACGCTGATTCGAACATAGTTCATATAGTTGGCAACACTTAACTTCGAACCGACGGGGTAGCTGATACGATTTTCGAGGAGTTCGGCACCGTGGCTTTCGGCGTTTAGGTAGTTCGTTCGGTGTTCGTGATACTGGCATTTGTCTGAGAAGACCCCTAGTGAAATTTTATGGCGAATAATTTTCTACAACATTTTAACCCTCTAGCGACCTTCAAAATAAAAATTTTTTGAACTTCCTAAGGATGCTCTTTGTGATGGTGTTAGAGAGGGTTCTACGAAGTTAATGTTTGTACAATTTTAGTTCATGTTTTCTAACAACAAGATATGAATTTTAACCCTTTTTTCATTTATGTATTTAAAAATCACCCAGATGAAATTTTGCAAATTTAAAATGGCAATAAAAAAAGATGAAGCAACATGGTTTGGGGATTTTACGATATGGATAGTGGTCTTCCATTCTGTGGGGGAATAAACGCACCACCAAATGTGTTGTTGCACAGTGTTACCTTTAAAGCATTTGATTAGTCCTTAATGACTTTAAATGTCATTTCTATTTAATTGCCTGATCGATTTTCCCCGTTTGTTCTGTCATTCGTTCTCTAACTAACACTGTGCAATTTTTCGGATTCTTCGAAATTATTACTGTATGTCTTCCTTAACTTATTTTAAGAATATACATGAAAAATTCAGAATCGGAGCAGATCTAAAGTTTACGAGATTAGCTTGGTTGTTGGTTGTCACAATAGCGACACGCTAAGGCTGGTATAGAGCAGGGTTGCGTGATTTTGATTTGGCTGAATCACGAATCAAACATATTTTCTGATTCTTGATTTAAAATATTTTAATTTAAAGATAAATTGTATTTGTGATTTGTTTCACAAAAGAATCAGAAAACCCCCATTGATCCGTGATTCAAACTATTTTCAAATCAAAGATAAATTTGATTTGTGATACAAACTTGATTTCAAATCAAAATTATTTTGAATCAAAATTTGATTCGAATCAAAAATTTATTTAGAATCAAATTTATTTAGAATCAAAAATTTTTTTGAATTTTTTGAATCTTGATTAAAAAAAATATTTTTGATTCGAATCAAATTTTTGATTCGAATCAAAAATTTCGTTTCATTCATTCATTTCATTTTATTTGAATCAAAGATATATTTATATAGTTTGAATCACGAATCAAGGGATATTTTTGATTCTTGTATGAAATGAATCACAAATAAAAATTATCTTTTATTCGAAAGTATTTTGAATCACGAATCAAGTTGATTCTTTATTTGAAAGTTGATTTGAAATCAAAATTGATTCGAAATCACGCAACCCTGGTATAGAGGCCCATTGTGTTAAAAAGAAAACAGATTACTCCTGCTTTTGGAACCTATTTGAAAGCCAGATGAAGTTCATCAAGTACTTTACGTCAATACGCTGTCCAGGAAGAAGCGCCCCTAAAAGGTACCGTGTAATTGGCAAACGTTGATTGTTCACAGAGGCCTTATTCCAAACATCGTGCAGAGGAGGTACATAGACCTGAAGAACCGATTAAGAAAACATGGAGAGGTGCTTCTTCCTTCTTCTAAACTCAATGCAAAGAAAGAAGTTGAAACTAGAATGACAACTTCTGCAAATCAAATAAATTATGAGGAATGGGCGATGAGAAGTGCAACGAACTATTAAGCAGTGCGTTGCCATGGGGATAATGACATTTGAAGGGAAATAAAAAGAGCAAGACTAAAGTAAAGAAGAAGTAGAAGAAGGTAATTGTGAACTGATACAGAAAAAAATTAGGATTATGGAAAAAATAACAATATTTTACTGTAAATATGCTTAAGTAATATGAATCATATACTCAATGTACTTTCAGGGAAAATATAAGTACATATATGTATGTACATACATATGTATGAAGAGTTCAATATTTATATGCATGCATACATATGTATGTAAATCCATATGTAGAAATAAATATTTTTAGCAAAAACCCCCTTTCTTTACACATTTGCCATTCAATGGCTTCTTATGAATACAATTTTAAGTGCTGCTGAAATATTCTCAAGGCATCAATGTGGTTGTGGGTGGAGTGTGTGATTTATTTATGTGTGAAAGAAACTTTGAAAAAAAAAAAAGAAATTCTAGAAAAAAACAGGAAGCAAGATAAAAGAACACTCAAACAGGGAAAACTCACAAGGAAAGGATTTTTTTTTTTTTTTTTTTGATTTTTTAGTGAACACACAATATTCTTGTGTGTTTCACAATACCTTTTCATACAAATTTGAAGCATATTTCAAGGCGTTGTGCATTTTTTGGGTTGGCTGTGTGTGATAAGTAGAGCTCGGAAAAATAGGTGAAATCAAGCGCCTGAAAATATGCTCCTTTTTTTGAATTTTGTTTGTTTTCAGTGGCGGGATTACAATTTAAATATAAAGGGGTGCCATATTAGTATGGTGGGTGAACATTTTATAAGAAAACTAGCTGACCCGGCAAACTTCGTTCTGCCCAAAATTGATTTTTTTTTATTAATTTCATTTCAAAAATTGTTATTACACCGGTATTGTTTTTAATAGAAAATTAACGATTTTTCACTACTTCATTGTGTATACAACTTCAAAAATATATTTTTAGTATTCAGTTTAATGCTGCACGATACACAACATTTTTAGTTTTCTGTTCCGGATATTTATTTTCACTGAGTATTGGCTATTTTAACTAAGTAAGAGTATTGATATAGTATACCTCCATAATAGTTTTCAAGCCCCTCCTCCAACCCTTTTAGATATATTCAGCCTCAAAAGTTTAGTACGTATGGGAGGTGCAATGCCCCATTTTTCGATAAATCTTTTTTTTTTTTTTTTGGTGAAAATGGTTTTGATATCGTATATCTGCATAGTGATTTCTATGTACATGCCATGAACGCTTTTAAGGATATTTAGCCTTAAAAATTAAGAACGCATGGAAGGTGTCACGCCCCCTTTTCCCAAAACTACTGTTTTTTTCATAAGCACGCTATTGATATCGTTAATCTCCTGATCAATTTTCAGGTCCCAACTTTAAACGCTTTTATAGATATGCAGCTTGAAAAATTAAGTTTGTATGGGAGGTGCCACGCCCCCTTTTCCGATAACCTACACTTTTATGCGCAAAAATTGTTTTGATATCATATAGCTCTGTACCAATTTTCAGGTCCCTGACTTAAATCCTTTTAAAGATATTCAGCTTAAAAAATTAAGTGTTGTTGGGAGGTTCCACGCCCCCTTTTCGTATAACTTCTATTATTTTGCGTTAATATGGAATTGTTATCGTTTATCTCCACACCAATTTCCAAGTCCCTAGCGTAAACAATTTTAGAGATATTCAGCATGAGAAATTAAGTTTGTATGGGAGGTGACACGCCCCCTTTTCTGATAACCCCACTTTTATGCGTGGGAATGGTTTTGATATCATTTAGCTCTATACCAATTTTCAGCTCCCTACCTTGAACTGTTTTAGAGATAATCAGCTTTCAAAATTAAGGTTGTATGGGAGGTGCCACGCCCCCTTTTCTGATAACCCCCACTTTTCTGAGTGAGAAGGGTTTTGATATCACCTACCTCTATACCAATTTTCAGCTTCCTACCTTGTACTGTTTTAGAGATAATCAGCTTTAAAAATTAAGGTTGTATGGGAGGTGCCACGCCCCCCTAACATTTTTTAATTTTTTCTTCGACTAAACCTTCGCGGGGTAACAACAAACAAACCCCCCTAAGGAAGTATTTGATTTGGTTCAGCCGTTTTCAAGTTTTAGCGTTACAATTAAATACCAAATCATTTTTATATATATAGATTTCTTAATCATGTTACACAAATTTGCAGTTTAAATAAACATACAGTGGTGTGTGATGAAATAAAGCAGAATAGAAAGTGATTTTATTCATAAAATATATTTATTTACGTGTTTTTAATTATTTTAATTTGTTAAATAAAAAAAACCTATAACAGAAACCAAATATATTAAAGTTAAAAAGCTTGGAAAATTCGCTAATATTTCAGCAAAATTTGTAACTTTTTGAGTAGAAATTTTATATTATTTTCTAGTACGCAATTTTTTCGACTTGTAAATTCGCATGAAAAAAAAAATGCAGAGGACAACTAGAAAAAAATTCTCAAATAACAGGTATTAGTATTTTTTCTAGTAAAATTCATTTGCTAATATGCACTTGCCTCATTTTTATTCAGAATATATTTGGTTTGAAACTGTAATTGTTTTTCCTTCACGTGCGAAGATTTTGTCTAAAATTTAAGCGACTCACTACAAATTTTTAATTTTTCTTTATTCTTTATAATTATATATTTATTTATTATACTTTATTTATTATTATTCTTTATTATTACATTTATTTATTGTAGCTTCCTTAATAATTTATAATTTAAAGAGTTCTAGTGCACGAAATTTTTATTTAATTTAATTTTAACAACTATTTGCAGCGAAGATTGAGTGTATAGCTATTTCACAAAAATAATTTAATTAATAATAATTAATAATTTATTTTTCTGGCATCCTAGTAAGCAAAATATCCAATGGCATTCACGGGGGGCTTAGACCCGAATGCACCCCACTCTTAAACTTGCCACTGGATGTGCTCACAAACATTACGTAGCATAATTTTAGGCGTCTGATTTTCACCTATTATCCGAGCTCTAGTGATAAGTAGAGCTCGGATAATAGGTGAAAATCAAACGCCTAAAATTATGCTACGTAAGGTTTGTGAGCACATCCAGTGGCAAGCTTACTAGGATGCCAGAAAAATAAATTATTAAGATTTTTTATGGATTGCACGTGAAAAATTGCATAGAAAACTACAATAAATGAATATAATAATAAAGAATAATAATAAATAAAGTATAATAAATGAATAATAAATAAATATTTATATATATTACGCTAAGCGATTTTTTTGTACGCACCATAACTTTTACACCTTTATACCGATTTTCGAAAATGGGGTGTCACATGAAAGGGCTTGACTTGTAGATATGCAGGAAGGTTTAATATTTCTGAAAAGGGTTGCCACCTGTTTAAAAATTTAATTCTCCTATATAGTTTGATTGATTTCTAAATTTCAGGTATGAAAGGGCTTGAGCTGAAAATGAGTAATTTATTAAAATTTTTACAAAAAGGGTTGCCAGCTGTCCAAAAATTCAGTTTTACGCTATGGAGCTCCTCGCACAAAATCTTTGTATAAAAAATCTAGGTCCACAGAAAATAAAAATAACCAGTAACTATCTAGGTATACAGGCCCGTAGCTAGGGGGGGGGGGCATTGTGGGGCAATGCCCTACCTTAAAATTACAATGCCCTACCTTAAAAAGGCCAACAAGTGAGATGAATTATTATAATTAAATTATTGTCATAGTTTGAGATAAAAAATTATTGCGGTTTCAATGTATGATATGGAGAATCCACCCTGCATCACATATATAATTAAATAAGACCATCGAATTTTTGTAGTTTGGTTAAAGGAATGGTTCATTCCGGCACTTTTCTGACAAAAACTAATCTCACTGTGAGCGAACAACACCAAAAGCGCGGAATCGATTTCTAAAGCTGTGTGCTAATCTAAAACATTTTACTCGATGGAAAAATCAGGTGTCTAAATTTTCTATGGTTATCCTTTAATCATTTTCGAGAGTTTTTTTCTCACCTTGACTTGCGTGCATACCGGCGACCCACATACCAAATTTAAAGATCTCCACATCTAAATTGGAAGCTGTACAATCTTGTTGGCTTATTCTCAATGAGTATTGGTTATGTACTGTCACAATAATTATGTGTCAACAAATACGTACGGGGAAATAGTACGGGGAAAATTTTCCAACAGTCTACCACGCGTTGAAAAAAAGTCATTGGGGGTTGCAGAGGAGGTCCTCCTGATTCTAAATCCAAAAGTCCCATCGACCGGAGATGTTGTAAAATTTACCAAACAAACCCCCAAAACTGCGTGCGATTACCGAGGAAAGGCACTTATAAAAACATGCACATATGCATATATGCGTGTAGAACATCTTTTTTCTTCGAGTCATTTTTCTCGGACCGTGGTTCCTTAATGTAAAGCCGTCTCTTTCGGTAGACAGATGGAAATCTGAGCCAATGTACGTCACTGACCTAGAGAAGCGTGATAAATATGCTGCCTGATTTTGGAAGCCATGCCTCGATGCACATAGGTAGATTTTCAAGTTTTAAAATATAAATAAAATAAATATTTTATTGTCTACATCTATTCAAAATTGCTTGTTTAATGTAAAGTTTTAATAATTTGTGTTAAAAGTCGATTTTATTGAAAAATATATACAGTGACTCAAAAAAAAATCATACGACATAGTTTTTAAATGTATTTCAAAGAATTCTGTCGAAAATTTGACTTTCTTATTTCGTTTAAAAATGTAGACAATTTTTAAATAAAAACCGTTTTAAGCAGGATTTGTAAGCTTATGGAAAAAATTCGAAAAATCGTAGAAATTTTTAAAAGTGGATTAAAAATTTCAAAGCGAGGCCAGAATTTATAGAAGATTTTGAGGAGATTTCTAAGTGTACTGTTATGTAGCCAACCAACTTTAGTGTAAAATGTGCAATTCCCAATGCTGTGAAAATTCCGTCGATTTTAGAAATTTTTTTCTGTAGGGTGCTTGCCATGTATGTATGTGAGACAGTTCCAATTAACACGTTGGCTGCCAGTGTATCACCGGTGATCACATCAGAAAACCACCCCCAGGTGCCAGTGTATCACCGGTGATACACGCCTAGGCGCTTAAAATTTAAACAACATTTTAAAATAAAAAGGCAGATGTTCGCGGGGTCATCACAGCTTAAAAGCATGTTCAGATGCGTCGCCAGCATGGCTTTTACTCTAGGTAAAAAATCCCGCTATAATACAAAAAAGCAAAATTAATTTTGTTCCTGGCACCTGTGAGTGGTTTTTTGTTGTGATCACCGGTGATACACTGGCAGCCAACGTGTTAAAATTGCGAAAGGCCAATGAAAATTTTTAAAAAGTTGAATCTTGCATATTATGATATTAAAATTGAATGAGCTGCAAAACTGCATACTCAAAAATCTTCTAAAAAAATGTAGCTTCAGAATTCTTAGCCCCTTTTTATGATAAGTATTTCCTTGACTTTGAAAAATTGGAAATACTAAAAATACTGCCTAAGAAGTTAACAATAATCGCTGATAAATATCTCGGTTACTTTCGAGCATCACCTGTATTAATCAAGATATGCGTTAGAAATATAAAAATTAAAATCAAATGTAAAATACAAAAAAGAAAATTATTGTAGGTACATATGAAAAACCCTGTATCTAGTAGTGAAGTACGGCTTTGTGCGACGTAATTTTTTGTCGGCAAAATATTAATTGTACTAGATATCATGTCCAAGGGTTAATGTGACTGAGTCTGACAGAGCAACATAACAAAATCAATTTTGAACACGAAAAAGAGTGATAATTTTTTTTAAATATCCCAACTTTAAAAGCTTAAAACTATAAACTTAGAATTATTGGAAATCAAGGATATTATTGAAAGGTGTTAATAATTACCTGAAGCTTTAGGATCCATCACGATTACTTAAATGAAATGCTTTAAATAATAAATATTCACGTTGAAACTAGCACTTAAAAATATGTAAAAAAAAAAACTAAAAAATTTACTTTAGATATTATGCTAAGTTTCGACCATCTAGGAGCAAGTGCATAGTATGGGGTCGGGAAAAAAGCGATGAATTATTTCAAAAAGCTTGACGATGTACAAAAATATAAAATACAAAATTGAAATAAATTTTGCTTTTTTTTTTCTAAACGCAAGACGTACGAGTGTTCTTCATACTTTTTTTCAGTAAAAATGTCAAAGAAACTAAATCCCTCTTTGGCTTTATTTCATCACACACCACTGTATGTTTATTCAAACTGAAAATTTGTGTAACATGATTATGAACTCTTCTAATAACATCTTCACCATCCATACAATATGCAACCCCTTTATATTTAAATTGTAATCCCGCCATTGAAAACAAACAAAATTTACAAAATGTAGCATTTTTTAGGCGCTTGATTTCACCTATTTTTCCGAGCTCTAGTGATAAGTCTTTTCTTCACTAATTTTCAATTAGTTTTTCGGTAATTTTAGTTGATTTATGTGCAAAACACAAACAAAAATTGTACTATATAAGGTCTTTGAAGGAAAAATTTTAAGAAAAGAATAGTTGTGAAGCATAAGGAAAAACAGGGAGACTCTAAGAAAGAAGAGAACAAGGAAAAGAAGACATATGTATTATATGTATAAAAATCCATGAGAATTTTTTATTAACATTCTTTTAGCATTATTATTTTTTTAAACAAAAAAAAAACGTAATTGAAAGCACAAACAAAAGCGAAAAATGGCAAACTCAACTCATTTATTATTAAGGTTTATTTACATGAGCAGAACATCAATCTTATCCTCCAAATGGGAATTAAAAACACACACAGTTGCAGCAAAGTGTGTTAAGCATTTTTACACTCAATAACGGTTGGGATTGCATGCAGAAATTACAAAGCATCGTGATACATAAGTTCTGTTTGGGGATGCCTCATGTATCGCATGTAAAAGTGTTTGCGCTAGTTCAAAATTGCGCTAGTTCAAAGTTAACTCATAAAGAGACAGTGTTCTTAACGCAATGCTTTCAAATTTGTCTTTTCTTTGCACGTGATATCCTACTAAGCGGCAATTGCTACCCTTTGCAGAACTCTACAACAAGTTCTGAAAGTTTAAGGCAAACCATTTTATTACATTTTAAAATATAAATTCCCTTTTTAGGAAATTAGTATAATTGACTGAAATTTACCATTTTCACTCGGTGAAGCTTTTTGTAAAATTTTGTTAATTAATAAAATTGCGTCAAATGAAACATTATGACGCACAAAGTTTAAGGCAAACCATTTTATTATTGGCGTTTTCGATTCTCCATCATACAAGCGAGGTCGGATCGAACAAAAATGTTTGATCCCATAATGAGTAGTAGCCATACTCGCTAACTGGTCGATAAAAATTTCCCTCTGCTCGCTATCATTCACATATAAATTTGGCAGAGGGAAATTTATAGCCAGCAGAGAAATTGTGAATTGAAAGCGGCTTATATTTTTTATACTCAGCTGTACTAGTACACAGAGTATTATAGTTTTAATCACATAACGGTGGATTGTAACAGAATGAAATAATCGAGATAGATATAGACTTATATATATCAAAATGATCAGGGTGAAAAGAGAAATCGATTGAGCCATGTCCGTCCGTCCGTCCGTCCGTCCGTCCGTCCGTCCGTCCGTCCGTCTGTCCGTCCGTCCGTCCGTCCGTCCGTCTGTAAACACTCTAACTCGCGCAAAAATTGAGATATTTTGATGAAATTTGGAACGCAAGTTGGTATCGAGACTGGGACGGTTGGTATTGAAAATGGGCGAAATCGGACCATGACCACGCCCACTTTTCCTATATAGAAAAAATCGGAAATTTGGTATCTCAGCCACTAATATAGCTAGAGTTTTAAAATTTTACCCACGTATTGAGCTCGGGCCCTTATGAAGAAATTTGATGAAGTTTTGGAAAATGGGCGGTGCCACGCCCACTTATTAAGGGTCAAACATTGAAAGTTTTATATGTCATAACTCAGAAACCGTTGAAGATATATCGATGAAATTTGGTACGCGTAATTTGCTTACATAGACAAATGTTTTGACGAAAAATTATCAAAATCGGTTTACGGCCACGCCCACTTTTATATATGTGTATTATAAAGTGACCTAATAAAACCATTTTAAGCGATATCTCTGTCAAATATAAAGATCTATCATTGAAATTTTGTCGCATGAGTCCAACTATGGACATAAAACAAAAAACACAAAAATTTTGGAATATGGGCGGTGCCACGCCCACTTATTAAGGGGCAGACATTGAAAGTTTTATGAGTCATAACTCAGAAACCGTTGAAGATATATCGATGAAATTCGGTACGCGTAATATAATTACTTAGTCAAATGTTTTGGCGAAAAATTATCAAAATCGGTTGACGGCCACGCCCACTTTTATATATAGGAAATATAAGGGGGCCTAATAAAAACATTTTAAGCGATATCTCTGTCAAATATAAAGATCAATCACTGAGATTTTGTGGCAGGAGTCCAACTATGGACATAAAACAAAAACTACAAAAATTTTGGAAAATGGGCGGTGCCACGCCCACTTATTAAGGAGCGAATATTGAAAGTTTAATAAGCCATAACTCAGAAAC
This sequence comes from Urophora cardui, assembly GCA_960531455.1. Lineage (NCBI taxonomy): Eukaryota > Metazoa > Arthropoda > Insecta > Diptera > Tephritidae > Urophora > Urophora cardui. The sequence goes on from OY482671.1 coordinate 9,808,801, forward strand.
CGTTAAAGATATATCGATGAAATCTGGTACGCGTGATATATTTACTTAGCCAAATGTGTGGACGAAAAATTACCAAAATCGGTTGACGACCGCGCCCACTTTTATATATGTGTATTATAAAGTGACCTAATAAAACCATTTTAAGCGATATCTATGTGAAATATAAAGATAATTCATTGAAATTTTGTGACATGAGTTTTACAATAGACCGGAAACAAAAAATAAAAAAGTTTGGAAAATGGGCGTGGCACCGCCTCTTTTTAGACAAAGGGATATATGAGATTTCTTAGCCTTTAACTCGACAAATAATTGAGATATTATGACGAAACTTGGTTTATACACTTTTATAACATGTGTTAATAGACACGCAAAAATGTATTGAAATCGGTTTATGACCACGCCTACTTTTTAACAAAGATATTTCTGGAACACCCTTTTGGAATTTGTAACGTGAAGTCTTTGTAACTAAAAGTCATAGAGGGATGAAATTTTGCACTAACAATAATATTTGTATGCTTATTTGGATGATTGATATAAATTTTGAAAATGGGCGTGGCTGCGCCCTGTTTATGCAGCACTCGTTTCATATAAAATACACCCTATATCGAACAAACGCAAACAAACAATGAAAGCATACAGCTGAGTATCTAATGTTCGATTGCACTCGAACTTAGGCTTCCTTACTTGTTTTTTTTAATTTCCCTTTTTTGGGAAATTTTAGAAATTAGTGTAATTGTCTGAAATTTACCATTTTGACTCAGTGGAGCTTTTTGTTAATTAATAAAATTGCATTAAATTAATCATAATAACTCTTAAGTTTAAGGCAAAGAATTTTATTACATTTACATTTCCCTTTTTTGGGAAATTTTAATTTCAGATAATTTTTTTTTTTTGTCACTATACATATGACTCATGTAGACCTTTAGGCAAACAATTTTAGTTGATTTTAGAAAAATTTCCTTTTTTTGGGAAATTTCGCTTATTAATCAAATTGCGTCAAATGAAACATTATGACGCACAAAGTTTAAGGAAAACCATTTCATTATATTTTAAAAAAGAAATTCCTTTTTTGGGAAATTTTAGAAATTAGTATAATTGACTGAAATTTACCATTTTGACTCAGTGAAGCTTTTTGGGAAATTGTGGTATGTAATTAAAAAAAATTGCATTAAAGTAATCATAGTCAGCCCTATCATGAACTTCATGTGAAAAATTTCCCTCGAAAAATATAAAGCAAAACAATAACGATTTTTCACATTTTGTTTTTGTTTTGCTTTGTAATTTTTGGGAACATTTTGTTCACATGAAGTTCACGATAGGGCTGAGTGACTCTCTTAAGTTTAAGGCAAACAATTTTATTACACTTTAGAAAAAATTTCCCTTTTTTGGGAACTTTTAATTTGAGATAATTGTTTTTTTTTTTGTCATTATGACTCGTGTAGACGTTTAGGCAAACAATTTTATTTGATTTTAGAAAAATGTCCTTTTTTGGGAAATTTTGTAGATTAACTAGTACAATTTATTATTTTATCAGCAGTTCTGAACCATTTATGAACTCTCTAGTGCGAGACTATCACTTTACCCTATATTTTCTGGAGGGTATCTAAAATGCGAAAAAAAGAAATGCGCGTTATTCTGCCGAAATCGATTTGTTTATTGTTGGGAGCCAAACTGAGCCACCAGAGCCATTGGCTGAGCACCTATGATCTAAACTTCAGATTCTAAAGCAACAAGATACTACATACTCGTACACTGGATTACAAGAAAATTTATATTATTGCCATTCTTAAATAATAAAAAAAAGTGATTTATGCAATAAATCAAAGTGAAATTACATCTCCGGAGTGGCATTTGTATTAATATTTAATGCAAGAGAGTTTGGTGTGAGTGAAGTGCGTGTTGAGTGTAAGTAGAGTGGAAGAGAAAACGTTGAAAGAGTAGAAGATTATTTATTCACTTTGCAATGGCACTTTTTTGGGCGCAATAATTCATGGACGTCCACTATCCATATAGCAAGCAGCCCAAACTGTTTAACTTCATATGATAAAGCATCAGGCTCTCGGTCCGTAATGGTTGCGTTATTGCCCTCAGTCGGCCTAAAAGGTTCTGCATCCATGCCTCTATAAAACGTACTCCGTCAGTAATCGTAGTTATGTGTTACCATATACTTACATTAGTGGTCTGCGGAAGCCTAAGTTGCTTTCAACAGCTGATGACGGATGCAGAAGGCTGAACTCTTGTATGTATCCCTTCAACTGCAAGTGGCCCATGTTAGGCCCACGCGATGACTGATGTAGGAGGCTTCTAAACTTCTGTACGTATCCATTCCACGTAAAGTATCTATGATTACTAGAATAATCTGAAACGATTACTGATATTTTTAGTCACCGCTGGTTCGTCGTAACCGCTCTACTACACTGAGAGAAAAAAAAATATATGGAGGGGTCAAAGAAATTGTTTACCTATTTTGAACACTACTTTCTTTGTTTTGAGTAAATTTTCCTTAAAACATGTTAAAAGGTTTATAAAATATTGTACTTGTTTTGAAAAAATTCATACATTAAAATAATGAAAAATTCTTTAAGCGCCATTCCATTCCCAACTTTCCTTGTTTTGAAGACTTGATTTCTTTAATTTTGAGAAATTAAATTCCCATACAAATCCCCATGGCAACGAATTTGTTTGAATGTTTTTTTATGTTTTTTCCACATTTTTGAGAAAATTTACACAAAACAAAGAAAATTTTGTATTGGGACGCGTGTTCAAAATAAGGAAAATTATGTCTTTGATCGAGAGAAATTTTTTTTCTGAGTGTAGGCTGCTCAGTGTTTTCTTCGCGTCTACTATTATGTCACACGCTGCTTCTGTGTGAGTCTACATTGTAGTGCGACTTCAAGCGATTTTGTGTGACAGTTAAGCTTTTTTTTATCATATTTAGAAATTTCTAAAATTCTTTCCATTTGCCATTTGCAACTTAGCACATACATTTCGCTGTGTCTCTTATTTCTCAACTCCCGCTTAATGTTACGATACATTTCTTTACACTTCACCCTTTTTTAAACGGTTTTATTTAGCTCACCCCGTTTGTTTTATTATTTATTATTTATTCTTTATTCTTGGGTCAAATTTAGTAATTCAAATTTCACCCTCTTCCTGTCAACCGATTAATCTGAAATTTTGCACGCATGTATAATCCCGATGACAATGCAATATTATGAAAAAAAAAATTCCGATAGGTGGCGCGTGGGTCGCTATATTTACAAAAATCGCATTTATGGTCCTATTTGGCTGATATTCGGAACATGTATTACTACCTTGAAAAGAAATATTTTCTTCAAAAAAAAATTCCGCTAGGTGGCGCGTGGGTCGCTATATTTACAAAAATCGCATTTATGGTCCGATTTGGCTGAAATTCGGAACATGTATTACTACCTTGAAAAGAAATATTTTCTTAAAAAAAAAATTCCGCTAGGTGGCGCGTGGGTCGCTATATTTACAAAAATCGCATTTATGGTCCGATTTGGCTGAAATTCGGAACATGTATTACTACCTTGAAAGGAAATATTTTCCTAAAAAAAACTTCCGATAGGTGGCGCGTGGGTCGCTATAGAGGCGTTTGACTGCAATAAACTAACGGGCAAGAAACCTTGCAATAATGAAGCACTAAATGAATTAAACAGAACGCGAAATAAAAACTAAAAACTAGAAAATAAAAATAGGTAAAAAAACTTTTTAAGTTAAACGGTTTTATGTTATACATACATTGCAATGTTTAAGATAAATGTACTAAAAACCAAAAAATAATAAAATAGATACAGTCGTGGGAATTATAAACATTTGCATAGACTAGACTAAAATAAAACCGGGGGGCACGTCAATTGTCTACAAATTATCGACTTAATGTGCGATAGAAGAATCGTTTAATTCGTCGTTAGGCAGTTGGCCCGCAGACGGTGAGGAAATTACATACTATTTTCTTGCTCATGGAAATTCCAATAGTTATACACTCCATGTTAATAAAAGAGATGTTTCAACTAGTTTATCGTTGGACATTCACACGAGGAATCGTTTCACTGCTCGTAGTTTGTCTTTAATCGACAAAACATGTGATAAAAGTACTACTCGCTCACCACTATGAAACCCTAAAACTCGCTTATAATCGAGCTTGCTAGCTTTTTTCCACATTCTAGCCCTACTTATCACACGTCCATCGTTGTCGGTTGAACAACTGCCTAATTATAGTGTAACATTACAAAACAAACATTTTAATCAACGATTGTAGACAATTGACGTGCCCCACGGTTTTATTTTAGTCTAGTCTATGCAAATGTTTATAATTCCCACGACTGTATCTATTTTATTATTTTTTGGTTTTTAGTACATTTATCTTAAACATTGCAATGTATGTATAACATAAAACCGTTTAACTTAAAAAGTTTTTTTACCTATTTTTATTCCTCTTTTTTTCTGCCAACAAGCACTCATACAAATCCCTCTCCGCATAGCGCTATAATTTAGCAAGAAATCGAAATTCATCAAAAAAAAAAACAAGAAAAAGGCACACCACAGAATAGCCTATTTTTAGGCGTCGACAAAGGAAATCTTAAAATGTGAATTTTCTTACGCGTCGACAGCAGCCGCGATAGGCTTCTACTGCTGTTGCTGCTTCTTTTTAGCTCCCTTGCCTCGCTGCTTTTATTTCTTTGAAAAGTTTTTCTTCGATTTTTCCCTTTTTCTTGAACTTTTTCGCTACTTCCACTTCCATTTCTGCCTCTCTTTTGCCAACTGCCTAGAAGTATAGCAGCGCAGCCATTGTATGTATGTAAGCAAAATCCATTAAGCCGGCTGCTCAAGTGCCAAAAGTGGCTTTTAAGTAAGCCTTTTGGCGTGCTAACACCACTCCTTTTCTTCTCGCTTTTTCTTCCCCTTTTCTTCTTCTTTTTCCCTCACCAGCTTCTTCTTCAACCATATCAACTTCTGTTGCTTGCCATTGAAAATAATGTTGCATACTTTTATGCATATAATTATACACAAGTAGACGCTTTCATGCGACAAAAAGCGGCGCCTAAACTTGTCACACGATGTAGCATGTGTTTGCATGTGTGACGTGTTTGTATGTGTGACATTTGTTTGTGTGTGTGACATGTGTTTGTGTGTGTGACATGTGTATGTGTCAAATTTGTATGTGTGACATGTGTAAATCTCTACGCCAAAGCTTGTTTACAATCACTTCCTGCCAACTCAAGTCAAGACGTGCGCCCTGCGCCCCGGCGACGCCTGTTTGCATGTAAAAAGCGCTCTTTATGTCGCCTAAAAGTTTTACGCATCGCACTGTCACGCCACTGTCACGCGGCGACTGGCGCCATTATAATACCCAACGACTAACGAAAGGACCTGCTGTGCTATGGCATGCCTTAATGTATCGCTTGCTCATTTCATGCTTCAGCAACTTGACTGTTTTTTTTTTTTTGGTGCATACTTTTTGGCTGACACTTGTTTTGGATTTTCTTGCTTTTGCTTGCTTTCTTATTGGCAAAGTTAAAGTTTTATTTAATGCGTTTGCTGCAGTTTATCTTAACGCCCAAGAGGAAGTAGATAGTGGAAGTAGAAAAATAGTTTCAAAACTTTGCATTTGCAATCTTCCTTCCTTACACTGCGTTACGCCAAAAAGTGCACTTTTGCATAGCCTTCCTTATCGCTTTTTCTTATGACTGTTTTTAGCGCTTTAACAAATTTTTATTACATTTAATGTACTTATGGTGTTGAACATGAGCATAGTTTCCGTGCTTTATCACACTAAATTCTAAATTTTTGCTGTTGGTCATGGTATGCAACCCACAATGTTCGTTGCATACTCTTAGGCGCTCAAAAAAACTAAATAAGACTTTGCAAACTACAAAAACTGCACTTGAGTTTTTCAAATTTCTTCGTTGTTCAAAACCTCGCCAAATTTCTTTTCAAACTCTGTTTCAAACTTCCCCTACTCACACTCTCTGCGCACTCAACCTCTGCGGCGCACCGCCAAAAAGTATGCAATATATAATATTTTATATAAATACAATAAAGTCGCATGTCCTTGCATAAATTAAGCCATCTATTTTTGCACCCTCGGCGTCTATTTTTTTTTTCTATCTATTTATGCTTCCGTGTACTAAATTTGCATTTGCATATTTATCGCTTTCGTCTGCTCCTTATTGGCATGCATATAATTTAATATCCTGCTTTGCCTAGAGCCTTCGAAAATAAGGAAAAGTTGCAAAGGCATGTTCTTGCTGTTTATCTCGCTACGCCTCTAACCTCAGGCTTTGGCGGTTATTTATGTATAATCTTGTTTGACAATATTGCTTCGCATATTGAGGTTGCCACTCTTTTTATTTGGTTAGCTCCCCCTACTGTTTTTTTCACTTTTTCAACCCGTTGAGGCTTTGTTCACCCTTTTTTGTTTTTAGTAAAATTTTAAGTGTTTCAATTTGATTCAGTTAATTGTTGCCATCGATGACTGCGAAAGCTGAGGCAACAATTTGAAGGTTTTTGTCTTCGGGCGGAATGAAACCAAAGAGGTCTCTTCGAATGAAATTTTGATTAATAACTAAACTTTTAGTACATTTTTAATCAATATATGTACATACATACGTACCTATTTTCGATAAATTTAGACGATAATTCGGAAAATTAATCGATATTTATCTAAAAATCATAATCGATAGAAATAAATCTTTTTTTTTTCGATAAGTAATAACGGACAATAAAAGCAATCGATAATTTATAATTCACATTTTCGATAAAAAATCGACATTTGAGTAAAATAATCGATATTTATCGAGAAATATTAACCAATATACAAATTTTCAATAAGATAATCGATATCTTAGAAGATTAATCGATATTTTTCGATAAATAAAAATGGGTATACATACATATTTTAAATAAGAATAATCGATAATTTAGAAAAAATAGTCGATAGTTTAGAAAAATAATAGATATTTTTTGAAAAATATTGTTTGATATATATATTTCCAATAGAAATAATCGATGCTTAAGAAAAATATCGATATTTTTTCGATAAATAACAATCGATATACATTATTTTCATAACAATAATCGATGGTTTAAAAAAATAATCGATATTTGTTTGATAAATAATCAAATCATACGGTTTGGAAATATATTCGATATTTTTCGATAACAAATAATCGATTCGCATACTTTCGATACAAAATAATCGATATTTTCCGATAACCAACAATCGATATACATATGTACATACATGGTTTCGATAAAAGTAATCGTTAGCTTGGAAGAATAGTCGATATTTTTCGGTAATAATAATTGATATACGAGGCTAGGATATCTCGGAAACTAGATCAACCACAAGCAAGTGGATGTGATATTCGGAATCAGAGGAACATTCTACTTTAGAAAAAAGTTATTTTATTGTTCTTAGAGCCGATTTCATAATGAAATTCTTAAAGCTCCTTTTGTTAAAGGAGCCTTTTAGTTAAAGAGCCATTTAAATGTCCCTTAAAGTGGGAGTGATTTCATAATAATATAATACTAAAAGGCTCCTTTAATGTCAAATGATTGTCATAAATTTAAAAATATTGAAATTTGACATTTGTTTCTTCTGAAAATAAATAAATTTTTTGATTGCGGCTTTATTTTTTTATTTATTATTTTTTTTTTGTTGAAAAAAGAAGAACAAAGAAGCATAATTTGGAAACCCAGTGCAGAAAAAATAGGAAGCGGTCATCCAACCTCACAAAACAGGAAGAAGATGAATATTGAATTATAGGACTCAACAAACAAAATCGGTTCAAAAATTTTAATAAATTTTTGATATTTGGTTTTGACAGACTTCAGAAATGACATTTTTTCTGGCAAAAGGAACCTTTAAATAACTTAAATGCCCGTTTTTGGGTATTTAACTTTAAAGGAACTTTTATCTTCAAAACAACTTTATGAAATCGATCAGCAAATTAAAGGCTCCTTTAGAATTTAAAGGAACTTTTAATTTAATTCTGAAATCGGCCCTTAGTCTAAAATTGTGGAATTTGGATTTAAACGAGTGGAAGTTGTTTTGAGATATATATATTTTTTTTTTCAACAAAACCACAGCAGCGAAATTCAACTTTTACATACATAATTAAAAGTGCTTAAAGTGACCAACAAAATGAAAAAAAGTAAAGCGATAACATTAAAACTACTGGTTGAATTTAAAAGAGCATGGGTTGCTATACTTAAAACAATTCTACATAAACTTCAATCGAAAACGGGCAAGCTCAAAATTGATTTTAGAGACATGCTCTAGAAGAAAGGAATGGAATTTAATGCAGAATCCGAATTTGCTTGGAACACTATGGCTTAGAAAATTGACCCAGCTTAATGTACATACATATATGTATGTAGCTTCAGGCCCGCAGAGAGCCGAGCCGGGCCCCTGGGACAGTTCGCGTTTACGCCCCCCCCCCCTAAAAAATAAATTCAATCTAGTAAAAAAATAACATACAAAAATTTTTCAATTCACATTGTCAGTTTTATCTATATATCTATATATATATATAAAAATCAAGCCCATTTCTTTGTCGCCGGCTTTCGCCCAAACGCGTGGAGGGATTTTGATCAAATTTACACACCAGCTTAGTACCTTGCCCTAGATGGTTTATATGCATATTTTTTTCAAATCCGGAAGTCGGTTCCCGAGATATAGGTCAAAAGGTCAAAACGTGGATCCGGCTTTCCCCTGAATATTTTTGGACGATATTGGTATCAAATGAAAGGCATTCAGCAGAGAATTTACATAGAATAGTACTCATTGTGATTCCTAGGTCGGGTCTCCAGATATGGGTCAAAACGTGGACCCGCATGATCCTCGAATGTTCCTGAGCGATATTGGTATCAAATGAAAGGTATTGAGCAGAGAATTTACATAGAATAGTACTCATTGCGATTCCTAAGTCGAGTCTCCAGATATGGGTCACAACATGGACTCGGATGACCCTGGAATGTTTATGAGCGATATTAGTATCAAATGAAAGGTATTGAGCAGAGAATTCACATAGAATATTACTCATTGCGATTCCTAGGTCGGGTCTCCAGATATGGGTCAAAACGTGGACACGGATGACCCCGGAAAATTTCTCAGCGATATTGGTATCAAATGAAAGGTATGGAGCACAGAATTTACATAGAATAGTACTCATTGCGATTCCTAGGTCGAGTCTCCAGATATGGGTCACAACATGGACTCGGATGACCCTGGAATGTTTCTGAGCGATATTAGTATCAAATGAAAGGTATTGAGCAGAGAATTCAGATAGAATAGTACTCATTGCGATTCCTAGGTCGGGTCTCCAGATATGGGTCAAAACGTGGACACGGATGACCCCGGAAAATTTCTCAGCGATATTGGTATCAAATGAAGGGTGCTGAGCAGGGATTTTAGATAGAAATGAACTAATTACGATTCCTAGGTCGGGTCCCAAGGTGTGGGTCAGCACCCGGACCCGGATAACACCGGGATATTTCTCAGGGATATTGGTACCAAATGAACGTCGACCCGGATTGCCCCGGAAAATTTCTCAACGATATTTGTGTAAACTGAAAGGCAGGGCTTTTACATAGAGATGAACTCATCATGATTCCTAGGTCAGGTCCCCAGATGAGGGTCAAAATGAGGATCCGGATGGCCCCGAATAATTTCTCAGCGATATTAATCACGGCGCATGACGATTCCTAGGTGGGATCCAAAGATACGGGTCAATATATGGACCCGGATAACACCGTGATATATCTTAAGGATATTGGTACCAAATGAAAGGTGTTGAGCGGACTCTCATGTAGAGCCGTACCCATTACGATTTCTTGGTCAAGTCTACAGATACCGTAGCCATTATTGTTCCTAGGTCAAGTTCCCAGATGTTGGTCAATAAGTGGACCCCGATGAGCCCGGGATGCTTTTGAATAATACTGATATAAAATGAAAGGTGTTGACCGGGTCTGCTATATAGATATTTTCATAGTGATTCTTAGTCCCGATACTCAATTATGGGTAAAAGAGACGATTCGGACGCCACGGAATGTTTTTAAGCAATGATGGTATGAAATGAGAAGTGGAATGCAGGGTATGTTATGCTAAACCCAGTTCCCTAGGGAAAGGGGAAGAGTAATGAGACTGGGAAAGGCAAAGGGACGAAAAAGGAGAGGGAGAATATAATAAAAATGGAATGAAGAGGATGGGGAGAGAAGACAGGGAAGTAGAGAAGGAATAAGAGGGGGAATAAAAAGGAGAAAGACAGAAAAGGAGAGGTAAGAGAGAGAGAGCGATAGAGAAAGGGAAGCAGAAATGTGACGGGAAAAGAAAAAGGAAACGGAAATGAAAGGAAAGATAAATGGAAAGGGAAAGAGAAAGAGAAAGAGAAAGAGAAAGAGAAAGAGAAAGAGAAAGAGAAAGAGAAAGAGAAAAGTAGAGGGAAAGGGAGATGGAAACTAATACGAAGAAAAATGGGATAAGAATATGAAGAGGGCAAACTTTTGAAAATATCAATTTTTTCCTTCACTTTTTTTAAACTTATCTGAATTGTGCTGAGCTCTGCAACCCGAGGTAATTTCGGCTTCCAGATACTTCCAACATATTTTAAAGTGTGCAGTTTTTCACTTCAGGTACCTATAATAGGAAGTGGGCCAAAGCAAAGCTTGGCTGGGTACAGCTAGTTTCATATAAAATAAGATTTACTACACTGATGGGCGTTTTGACTCATATGAGCAGTTACTCTCAGCACACGTATTCTTACGCTCTTATTTCAGTTGCTGTTGAGAGCGAAAAGTCAATTGAGTCACAGTGGTGTTAGAACAGAATTGTCATGTCAGTTGTGTTTCAGCAAGCAAAGGGATGACACGTATCGTCGCTTTGCTTTTATTTTTTACGCAATAGTAAATTATGCGCTATTTAATGAATGAAAGCATTTAGGGAAATTCTAAATAATTTTTCACTGCGAACAGTGCGAGTGAGAAACACATATAGGTACGCGCATAAATAGTATCATAAAACAATCAAGCGGCGCACGATGTTGCTTCGCTGTTGTTTGTTAATCAACTGACTGCAAATGTTCTTTGTCCCATGGTAGCCACTTTACGCTCGCGGTTACCAATACATGTTTACATTTCATTTGCCCACCAATGATTTACTAGAGCACTTACATATAGGGTCTATGCACGATGCGTCTGATTCAACCCAGTTGGAAAAGGTAATGTATGGTCATCTATAAATGGATATAAAGGCCATAGGATCTATACATTGCAGAATGCATGATTTTTTTCATTGTGATGTCCTAGGGAAGTCATGCATCCACTTTTCCCTGCCAAGGTAAAGCAAAAAGGAATTTTTGGATGAGAGTCGCTCTTGCCGTGATCTCAGTGTCGGTTTATTTTCTCACTTCAAAATAAAAAAAATACTTTATTTTGCATTTTTCTCTTCATTCTCTCTCCATCCGATTTCCAACTAGAAATATGTAACTTCACTCCAGCTTGTTCTCCTCTGCTTCTCTCATTGTCGCACCATCTTCCCCTTCACTGCTTCACCCATGTGGGACATTCAACATTATATTGATCTTTAGTGCCGCTTTTATGCGTCCGTTTGTTAAAATAGACTCTGTGAATTGTTGTCGTCATTGTAGAAAAGCAAAACTAGAGAAAACCTGATTCTCCTAATTGTTTTTTTTTTTTTTTTGCTAGATTCAATGTTATAGCTGAGTGCCGATGACTGACCTCTTCGCTTACCTTGGGTTGCATTCTGGAATGTATCCGATTTCCTATAAGTTGGAAGGTAAAGCTGAGAGCCGATGACTGACCTCTTCGCTTACCTAGGGTTGCATTCTGGAATGTATCCGATATTCTATAAGTTGGAAGGTATAGCTGAGAGCCGATGACTGACCTCTTCGCTTACCTTGGGTTGCATTCTGGAATGTATCAGATTTCCTATAAGTTGGAAGGTAAAGCTGAGAGCCGATGACTGACCTATTCGTTTACCTAGGGTTGCATTCTGGAATATATCCGATATTCTATAAGTTGGAAGGTATAGCTGAGAGCCGATGACTGACCTCTTCGCTTACCTTGGGTTGCATTCTAGAGTGTATCCAATTTCCTATAAGTTGGCAGCCACACAAAATAGAGTTTAGATGAAATCATAGTTTTTTTTGGAATACATACTATAATGTAAATTTTTCGTACATCTTTTCATGCGTCCGCAAGGGCATGCATGACCACCTTTCCAACTGGGAAGAGTCAGTTTAGGTGTATTAGTGAAAATGCGCATCCCAGTTGGAAAGGTGGTCATGCATGACCTTGCGGACGCATGAAAAGATGTACGAAAAATTTACATTATAGTATGTATTCCAAAAAAAACTATGATTTCATCTAAAATCTATGTTGTGTGGCTGCCAACTTATAGGAAATCGGATACACTCTAGAATGCAACCCAAGGTAAGCGAAGAGGTCAGTCATCGGCTCTCAGCTATACCTTCCAACTTATAGAATATCGGATACATTCCAGAATGCAACCCTAGGTAAGCGAAGAGGTCAGTCATCGGCTCTCAGCTTTACCTTCCAACTTATAGGAAATCGGATACATTCCAGAATGCAACCCAAGGTAAGCGAAGATGTCAGTCATCGGCTCTCAGCTATACCTTCCAACTTATAGAATATCGGATACATTCCAGAATGCAACCCTAGGTAAGCGAAGAGGTCAGTCATCGGCTCTCAGCTTTACCTTCCAACTTATAGGAAATCGGATACATTCCAGAATGCAACCCAAGGTAAGCGAAGATGTCAGTCATCGGCTCTCAGCTATACCTTCCAACTTATAGGAAATCGGATACATTCCAGAATGCAATCCAAGGTAAGCGAAGGGGTCAGTCATCGGCTCTCAGCTATACCTTCCAACTTATAGAATATCGGATACATTCCAGAATGCAACCCTAGGTAAGCGAAGATGTCAGTCATCGGCTCTCAGCTATACCTTCCAACTTATAGGAAATCGGATACATTCCAGAATGCAATCCAAGGTAAGCGAAGGGGTCAGTCATCGGCTCTCAGCTATACTTTCCAACTTATAGGAAATCGGATACATACCAGAATGCAACCCAAGGTAAGCGAAGAGGTCAGTCATCGGCTCTCAGCTATAATATTGAATCTAGCAAAAAAAAAAAAACAATTAGGAGAATCAGGTTTTCTCTAGTTTTGCTTTTTTAAAATGACGACAACAATTCACAGAGTCTATTTTAACAAACGGACGCATAAAAGCGGCACTAAAGATCAATATAATGTTGAATATCCCACATGGGTGAAGCAGTGAAGGGGAAGATGGTGCGACAATGAGAGAAGCAGAGGAGAACAAGCTGAAGTGAAGTTACATATTTCTAGTTGGAAATCGGATGGAGAGAGAATGAAGAGAAAAATGCAAAAAAAAAGTATTTTTTTTTATTTTTAAGTGAGAAAATAAACCGACACCGAGATCACGGCAAGAGCGACTCTCATCCAAACATTCCTTTTTGCCTTACCTTGGCAGGGAAAAGTGGATGCATGACTTCCCTAGGACATCACAATGAAAAAAATCATGCATTCTGGAATGTATAGATCCTATGGCCTTTATATCCATTTATAGATGACCATACATTACCTTTTCCAACTGGGATGTAGTAGTTACACCGACTAGACTCTGGCATGACTCAAGAAAATCAAAATTAGTTTGATATTTTGCTGTGACTCGCCTGTCAAATTTTGTCAGTTGATTTCCAAACCGTTTAAAAAATAAATAACGAAAAGAAAAAATATATATGTTACTAGCTGACCCGGCAGACGTTGTTCTGCGAAAATTTATTCCTATGAAGCCTAAAGAAAAGTCTTTGATTACCGTATTGCTAATCATTATCTTAGAATCCATCTTAATGACGGCGAATAATGAAAAATTGTATATTCTCTGAATTAAAGTTATAGTTATATTCGCCGCGACAAACCTACTTCCCCCGATCCCTATCTCTATCTCAATCCCTATCTCTATTTCAGTCTCAATCTCAATCTTTATCCCTATCCCCATCCCTATCCCTATCCCTATCCCTATCCCTATCCCTATCCCTATCCCTATCCCTATCCCTATCCCTATCCCTATCCCTATCCCTATCCCTATCGCTATCCCTATCCCTATCCCTATCCCTATCCCTATCCCTATCACTATCCCTATCCCTATCCTTATCCTTATACTTATCACTATCCCTATCCCTATCCCTATCACTATCACTATCACTATCACTATCACTATCACTATAACTATCACTATCACTATCACTATCACTATCACTATCACTATCACTATCACTATCACTATCACTATCACTATCCCTATCCCTATCCCTATCCCTATCTCTATCTCTTTCTCTATCCCTATGCCTATCCCTATCCCTATATCTACCTACCTTTACCTTACCGGGATCGTCCATCACCATCCGGGTCCACTACTTTAGCCATCTCTGGGAAACAGCCTTAGAAATCACAATGAAAATAGCTGTATGTGGAAGCCTGCTCAACGCTTTTCATTTGCTACAAATATCGCTCGAAAACATTCAGGGGTTATCCGGGTCCACGCTTTGACCCAAATCTTGGAACCCGGCCTAGGCATCACTATTTAAAAAGCTCTTTGCTGAAGTCCTCCTCAACAGCTTTCATTTGATACCAATATCGCTCAGAAACTTTCCAGGGTCACTCGGTCCCACGTTTTAACCCATATCTGGGAACCCGGCCTAGCTATCGCAATGAAAATAACTTTATGTTGAAGGCCTGTTCAACGCCTTTCATTTGATACCAATATTGCTCGAAGACTTGCTGGATCGATCTGGGTCCTCATTTAGGCCTGACATCCGGGAAGCTTCCACTTTTTAGAAATTCTATATACCCTACTATGTGCACTGAACCCACATGAATCTACTGTGAAAATTTCATAAAGAACGGTTGGTTACTTTGGGAGTTTATAAAGGAAACACATCCATAGATGCACACATACACACATACACACAGATTTTTCCAATTTTCGGACTTTTCCGGAGGGATTTTCCAAAATTTTCTTCCGTACGAACCATCTCCTCGAGAATACGAACAATTGACAAAAAGTTTTACAGAAATCGGCCCAGCCGTTCTCATCTGATGAGGTTAGTAACATTTTTTACACCATTTTTATATATATAGATTTTCAAAAATGTTTGCCAATAAGTTCGATATTGAGGAAGATAAAATTTTTTTTACTTGAATTCATCGAAGAATACACGTCGTCTGAGATATTAATTTCGAACCTTCTGCAATGAAAACTATTCACAAATGAATGACGCAAGTGAGCCCAGAATGACAGCGAGTCAACACGTACACAGATGACTCGCGAGTCAGACGCACTGTGTATAGACCCCAATACATACATACATAAATGAAATGTTAAATGTCATTGTTTGATTTGCTTACATTAACTTTTTTAAATACATTTTAAGAGCTTGAATCATCCAAGGAAAACCTTCCGTGCTTTTTGGTCTGCGAATATGGAAATTACTGAGTCGAAACTAATGCTGCGAGCAAGGCTGGACGCCAATGCCAATGTTCCAAGGCTTGTCAAGCTATTTTGGCTTATAGTAGAACGCAAAAAATTTTTCACGCGAGACAATAGACTGAAAGAACGCTCCCCTTCAGCCACACTGACTGGAAGTGTGCAAAATATTCTTAATGCTATGCAGATGTTAGGAAATAATACTTCCATCTTCAAGTTATGAAGTTTGTTCAGAAGTTGTAATGGTGGCAGCGAATCACATCACAAATTTGTTAAGTGGATGGCTTTGAGATAAATGATTTCATCTATTAGATCCGTAGAAATATCTATGCCATAAATCGCGCAGAATGCCGTTGCCTTTTCTCTGAGCTCTTCTTCCGCCAGATCCTGATACTTCCACAAAAAACTAAATTTAATCGCAATGTCAGTTTATTTATTTAATCCTTCTTGCACTTGTTCCTGGTAATAACTCTAGTATCTAACTATAAAATCATGGAAATAATAGTAGATAGATAATGGTATTGTTTTTAATAATTTTTTAAATTTTGTATACCTTAACTCTTTGAAATACATTTAAACAGGGTTACCAACATTTTTCATTTAAAAAGTAAATATTTCTGAGAAGCTTCGTTCGCCACCTTACCAATTGCAGTACTTTGGAAACTCTAAATCAAAGTCGATTTTCCTCAATTTCAACTCACTTTTCTAGGATTTGCCCATGTATAAACAAGGTAAATATTTGATTTTTTTAGATATTTTCGATAAATTAATTGCACCTCCAGCTAAAACCATAAAACTTTAACCCCCTCTAAAAAAAAACTCAGATCCTCTGGACTAGTACTCTGTTCGGCATAGTTGGTCTGGAAGACATCCTCTTTCATAATTAATGAAAAGAATCTTATGTATATAAAACAAAAATAGCCTGTTTCTTCAGCTGCCAAATTGTGCAAAGATGAAGTCTCTCCGACTGCTACAAGCCGAGATATAAGATTTTGAATAATTATGTAAGTGAATTACCCAGGGATTGCAAATAATCGTTATTTTTTAAATTTTGACTAAAAAAATCATACTGAAGGAGAAACGCTAAACGCAAAAGAAGTACACAGATGTAATCACCGTAACGCAGACTACCTCTAGGTGCATTAACTTTTATTTTTTCGATTTTTATAAAAAAATTTATTTTTAATCGTTATTTTCTGAGTTTTATTTTTCCCTCAGCAAATAAAAGTTATTTTTTGATTTTTATATTTCGCTCAGAAAATAAAAGTTATTTTTTGAGTTTTATTTTTCCATCAGAAAATAAAAGTTTTTTTCTGAGTTTTATTTTTCGACCAGAAAATAAAAGTTATTTTTTGAGTTTTATTTTTCCCTCAGCAAATAAAAGTTATTTTTTGAGTTTTATTTTTCGATCAGAATATAAAAGTTATTTTTTGAGTTTTATTTTTCCCTCAGAAAATAAAAGTTTTTTTCTGAGTTTTATTTTTCGATCAGAAAATAAAAGTTATTTTTTGAGTTTTATTTTTCCCTCAGAAAATAAAAGTTATTTTTTGAGTTTTATTTTTTTGCTCAGATAATAAAAGTTTATTTATAAATTTTACGTATTTATGTGACGCGAGCACATATATACTATTAAAAATGTAATTTTATCTATGTATGTGATTAGGTACATAAATATGTATCATTTAGAAACTCTGTAGAAGGACAGAAATAAAGTTGTTGTATGTCAAGCATTTACTTAAATCTAATAACTTTAAACGAGCAATTCTTATATATATGTGTGTGTGTGTATATATATATCAAGGACTTGAATCCGCCGCTAACACATCTAATAACTGTTTTTCGCTTTCGCCTGGCATTTTTTTATTCAAATTTTTGTAAACAACAAACTGTAAACAATAACGAAATACAACAAAACACATACGAGAGTCTGTTCACAGGTACTGCGTTCTTATGCACATTTTCCTTTACAACATACAACTTTACAATAGCCAGTGAATTGCCCAATTATATTACCGTCACAGTATTTTTGGTTTAAAATCAAAACCAAAAAAAATATTAGAAAAAAAAAATCAGAAAAAGGTATAACAAATTAATACAAACTGTTTCTGAAAGTGAAATAGGAAGAATAAATTAAACTCATTAAAATAAATGGCCCAAAAAGCCTTCTTCATGTCTGATGTAGAAATTAATACAGGAGATTGGTTAAATATCTTATCGTGAAAACTGCGGGATGTGGGACATACCAGACATGGGCATACTCAATTACATTTTGTAATTGATTACATACAACAATTAAAATTACTTGTAATTGTAATTGATATTTTTCAATTACAAAGTACAAGTAATTGTAATGGAAAATTTTCCAATTACATTTTTCCGATTGTAATTGAAATGCTGCTATTGAAATAACTCAGTAGTATTCAATTACATGTAATTGTTACCGAATAGTGTTCAATTACATGTAATTGAACAGTGAATTAGTTAACTTTTTTGGGTATTGGCGCATCCCTAAGCTAATACATACCTACATCTAAGAACATACACACATACGCATGTTTTAAAGTACAATCTAAATATGTAGGTACCTATGTATGTTAAATAAAATATTTATATAGACTACATATCGATGGCTATTTCAAAATTTGTTTGAAAAACGTCTTATTTCAGAATTTTTTTCAATAACGTCCTATTTCAGAAAATTATTCAAAACGCCCTATTGCAGAGAAATACATACATATATACATATGTATGTGTCGAATGAACACAAATACATACATATGTATGTAAACACATGCATATATAAAATTTTTTATTAGATTGAATAAATTCATAATAAAATTGTTAAAATGCAACTTCAATATACATATGTACATATATATCGCTATAATACCTAAGGCTTTTTAAAATATTATAAATATTTACATACATATGTACATACACATGGTTTTTTGAGAGCTTTGTATTAGTGATAAAAATAAAAAAATCTAGGGATAGTAACTCCAAAATTTTTAAAGGTAAAACTCAGAACAACCATTAAGGTCGAAACTTTATATGGGCCAAATATAGAGCAGAGCGAGACCTTTTCTGCGACATTAAGATCATAGAGATCCGACATCGAGTAACGAAGTTATTACAAAAAACGCGATTTAGCTGTTTTTAACGCGGGCCTAAAAAAAAATTTTTACACCATAAATATTTTTTCGACGTAAATGTTCAAATGAAACTGACACACGCAAACTTTATTTTCGTGATACTGCTTAATGTACATACATATGTATATGTATGTAGCTTCATCAGGGGCGGATTTACCTCTAGAAGCGCCCTGGGCAAACAAATCAAGCCGCGCCCCAATATTTCCAAAAAACCGTACTTGCCTTCGTGTGGTGACATTTTATTACTGATATATTTTACGGATTGAAAAAATTTGATTCGAGTTTTCTTAGAAAGAATATTTATTTCATTTTTATTTATAAATGAAGCGTACCGCTCAAAATCAATTGATCCAGTCCACTAGGGTCTTGTGGGGAATTCAAATCTTTATTTTTCTGAATAGGTATGTCACATGTAAGAGGATTTGATGTGACTTTTCCGCTTTCGAGTAGAGGTGGGAAACTATCGATAGTGCTACCATCGATAGTTTTTGATAGTTTGAAAAAAACTATTGATAGTCTTCGACAGTTTTCAAAAAATAAACCATCGATACTACTATCGATAGAACTATCGCCGAAAATTTGAAAAAGTCAAGAAAACATCAAAATCTCAATTTTTTTAAATTCAGTCCAGTATATTTTAGTACACGGAAGTGAAAGTTTGAAGTCGAAACAAAAAAAATCTTCAAAGCCTTTTATAATGTTTAAATTTTTTTGTACATGTACGAATATAAAACCTCAACAGAATCTGAAATAGTATGGTGCAATATGGGGATGTAAAAGTTGTAAAACTAACAATAGTACACATTAATATCGATACTTCTTGATAGTTTTGAAAAAGCCATCGATGGTATTCGATAGTGTTCAAAAAAATAAAATATCGATACTATCGATAGTGCCATCGATAGTTTCCCATCTCTACTTTCGAGACTTTGACCTATAATGTATAAAACATATGTATAATTAAAACTCTTATATAGGTACCACATTTTTTTCCATTTTCTAACCTTCAAAATGATCTGATCTTAAACCCTTATTATTTGTTGGGACAGATTTCGCAATATCAATAAATTGCAGTTCATGATTCGAATCTGAAAAACAATTTTATAGTGAAAATGTTTCGTACTGAACCTAAACTCACAATTTTTGACAGTAGGGTGCTTCCCAGGTAGCGAAATCTGGCTTTCTGGCCCAGAATCTACCTGGGCTAACTTAGCTGTCGATCAATTGACTTATGCGTTTTTACCTTTTTGGTTATGATCAACAACGGAGTCATTTTCTTTTCGAGGAGTTTGAAAAAAACCAGAGATGCTTAACGAACGAACGGATTCTATTTCGTTTTGTTAATTCACAATGCTAAATTATCAAAATGGTTTTGTTTCGTTAATTCGCAACGCTAAATTATCAAAACCATTTCGTTTCGATAATTCACAAAACTAAATTATCGAAATGCAACCGGTAACGTTGAAACGAAATAAATCAACAAAAAGATTGCCTGCACGAGGCGCATACATACACAGCTGTCACTCAAATCGTAGCAGTTCGTGTGCATATGCATATATGTATGTACATATGTATGCGAGTACTCGGCCGATTGTTCGCGACGGCATTACGAGCGTACTAAGCATTTCAACGTTATAAATTTGGTTATGATAACGCTAATCAACGAAATGAAATCATTTTGATAATTTCTTTTCGCTAATCAACGAAATGGTATTATTTCGATTATTTCATTATCGTTATTTTGCGACTATAAATTATTTTTATAATTGTGTAAACGGTAAAAACCTGAATAGTTTCAGCGGAAACGATTGCTTTTTTTCGGTAAACGATAATATTAACGTTACGATGCATCTTTGAAAAAAACAATCAAGTTTATTGATTTTCGACAGTAAATCTTTGTCTTTCTGCACTTTCTCGGCTGCACGTTTTTTGTTTGCTGCGCCGCTTAACTTTTTGATATTTGCACTCATTCTTCTATTTTTCACAAAAACATTAATTCACTGACACTTTTTTGATGTTTTTAACTCGGAAATATTTTTAAGATTATATAAAATGTACGCAGCGCATTGTATAGAGGCGCGAACTGTTCAAATTAACCAGAAACAGAAAATATTCAGATCTTGTGAGCTCGCGCATTTCCCCGAAAAAATACTCCAATGCCTACTTAATTTTTAAATTTGCAATTTCAATTAAATTTGAATCTTTCACGTCATTTACTGCACACAAGCTGCTAAAACTTAGTGTTTACATATCGGTCATAAATCAAAAAACGTGATTTTTGAGTTAATGCTGCAGAATAGTTAGTTACATCATACTTCATTTTGAGTAAAAAATTCTTTATGATTTGTTGAAAACTAAGCGCTTCAGATACAAACCAAATGTTGCATTTACTTGCGCACCATATGGCGGTTGAATCTCAAAATTGCCCTTCCTGAATAGTTGTGTATTTTGAAAAGTGCAAATGCAGCAAATGAGCGATATGTACGTCCCACTGGGGCGAAGGTTAAGAACTGTACCAATGTTCTGAAATGTACTTTGATTCATTTTTTCTCTGTAAAAAATTGAAAAAGCTCTCATTCTTGTTGTAATATTCAAAAAAATTTTTTTTTTTGATAAATAAAAAAAAAAAATTTTGCCGTCTTAGTTTTGGCGCCCCTATTGAAACGGCGCCCTGGGCAGCTGCCCATGTTGCCCCTATGTAAATCCGCTCCTGAGCTTCATTTGGCAAAAGCCACAGAACATTTAAAAAGTTTTCCCATAAAAAAACTATGTTCTTAAATTTTATATGCATTTTTTTATTTCCAAAAATTTAAGTTCATACATTAATTATTAAAATTAAAATGGCATCCTTAATGCGTACACTGAGCGATTTAAACTTGCTAGCGGCGAAAACTCTCAAATTTTTAAGTTTACTAAAGTGTAAATTCTGTCTGTGATACTTGTCATAATTTCTACCCGTTGTTATTCAGTGAAACGCCAATTGCCTAAATCCAGAAGAACAAAAAAAGTAAAGAAGTCCAAAATATGTACATATTTACATGAACAGAAATTTATTTTTTCATAGCGATATTTTTTTTATTATTTTTATTGTTTTGTTTTTTTTTTTGTAAAGCTTGAAAAAAAACGCATTTAGCCAATTTGCACTCTTAAGCTCGCGATAGGTTTTTACATTGAAATGGTGAATTTGGCGGCAACGGAGGATTTTTAACTCCATTTTGAGAACCATAAGCAAACACTTCGAAATCTACTATTTCGCGCGATGAAATCCTCAAGGAAAAGGATGATTGTGCCGGTCCACCCGAAACCAGGCCGAATTTAATGTCGCTATTGGGCAGTTTATCACATAGAATTACTTGAGTAATCCTTACTCTATTGGCGTCTGCTGTCTGTGAAGAATTAGAAATTTATGTATGTATGCACATATGAGTGTGTATAATTATGTAGTTATGTGTTAAAAATAATTATCCTCTCTGCATGCCTATATGTACATGTAGATACTAACTATAGCACTTCTTTGGAACTTACCGGTCCCTTATAGTTTACAATACGATTGCCGTTGGCTAATTTTCCCTGCACATGTTCATAGAAAAGTTGTAAATCGCCAGCTTCAGCCCTTCCCCAAACGCGAGATCCACACATACTCTCGGTAATAAATGTAGCCACGATGCCGAAGGTAACTAGATATATTGCTGTGTAACTCCTCATTTCTTATCTTTTTTTAAATGCTTTCAGTTTTGAAGCCTCAACTGCTGACGCGTTACTGTTGTTCGATTGCTCAAAAGTGGTCTTTTATAGGCACTTCTCTACACATGCATACACATGAGCAGCGTTGCCATTTTAGCCATTTGGTGGCTAGATTTACATACATAGCTACCGCCTTCTCTTTTTAAAAACAGTTCCTGTAAATCACCCATTCTTTTGAAACATTGTTTACATAGATAACACTGTCCAACAGTGATTTCTCAACACGAACACACGCTATTAATTATGAAAGAGGATGTCTCCCAGACCAACTATGCCGAACAGAGTACGAGTCGAGAGGGTCTGAGTTTTTTTTTTTTTTAGATATTTTCGATAAATTAATTGCACCTCCAGCTAAAACCATAAAACTTTAACCCCCTCTAAAAAAAACTCAGACCCTCTGGACTAGTACTCTGTTCGGCAAGGTTGGTCTGGGAGACATCGTCTTTCATAATTAATGAAAAGAATCTTATGTATATAAAACAAAAATAGCCTGTTTCTTCAGCTGCCAAATTGTGCAAAGATGAAGTCTCTACGACTACTACAAGCCGAGATATAAGATTTTAAATAATTATGTACCTGAAGATGGTAAAGGAGTTTTACCGAAACGTCGGGCCAAATAATAAATAAACCCTGCAGGAAATGCATCTAACTTAAAATTGACTTTAAACTGTTTACAAAGACATTAGTGGTCACTTTTAATTGTATATTTTCTTTGAAGAAGGCTAACTACTTTTGTATGGAAATGGCGATAAAAAAGTCAGTCCTGTGTACTTCTGCATTACTTGGAGGGTAACTATAAACTAACTTTTTTGGGGTGAAAAATAATTGATCCCAAAATATAACATAATTCATTTTTAGAAAATTATACAAAACATACATCGGAAATGGTTGCAGTTGTAGCTGTTACGTACCTACATGTTTACATTCATGGAATTCGCAAGAATTTCGATATTCTTCCATTGATTCGCTTCCCAAACCCAAAATGAGGAATTTTCACAGCAAAATTCTATCTGTTTAAATATTTTTGAATAAAAATATTTTCATCAGGCATTTGAAAGCTTTTGTCAATGCACACTTAACGTTTTTCTGGATATTCCTGCATGACAAAGCAACCAACTAAAAATGGCTTTCTTGCTGTTTCATACAAATTGATTATTTTTTTCAATTGTCTCAAAATAGTCAGTTAAAAATCAACTACTTTTTGGAATTGATTTTTTTCTTCCTGCAGGGAATAAACAAAATACATACATGTATACAAAACATTCTTTTAAATTAAAATAAGGCCAAAAAGCTCAACAAAACTTAGAATCAATTATGTAAGTGATTTACCCAATTCATGAAGAAAATTAAAACTTTGACAGATCATATCTGTGAAAGAAAAATTTTCAAAATTAAATCCCCGGATACGTGGGGTGGTGGAGAAACTGTAAAGCGGGTTTGAAGCAAATCGGAGGTGTAGGGTTAAAAAAAGAATGTCCAGTCAATACAAAAAGTCTATGGGCCGGTTTCACCATTTCCGGTTAAGCACTTAACCAGAGATTTTTGCCCGGTTAAGCAATTTATTTGACAGCTCGCCATACAATTTACGTCAAACTAACCAGCGGTTAAATTAACCGGAGATGGTGAAACCGGCCCTATGTACATTAGACATATAACTTTTTACAATTTTTGCAAATACGAAAAACGGCATACCATAGTCGAATAGAGCATAAAAAAGTATGAACCCCATTATTTTTTTTTTTGCGAAATTGCAAAAAAGTTTCCGCGCAAAACGAAATTACTTTTTATCAGAACTGGTGAAAAAAACAAAAAAAGTTTTGTACAGTGTACACGTGTTTCTTCATAATAATAGATATTTACCTTAAGGTCTATTAAAAGAAATGCGGAAATCATCACATACTTTAAACTTAAAACTTTTTTCATATCACAATTGACAAAAATGTAAAAATAAAAATATTAAAAAAAAATTAAAAAAAAAATCTGACTTTTTTTAGACATCCATGTTTGCGCCTAACGTTTTCGTCAAAATTTGTTATATGCCTAATGTACATACGTATGTAGTTCTGTAAATAAACAAAATATGTTTTGCTTACGCCCTTATTTTACAAAACGCCGTGACTCGTTGCGTCGCAGTCACTCACGTTCACTCACTTTCACCTTCACCTAAAAGTTGGTATTTTATAAGCTTTTACTTTTTTTCGTTCGCTCCGTTGCGTAGTCACGACGATTGTCAAACGCTTTACGTAGCCTATTTACCACTTTTCTGGTTTTCTTCATTTCCTTAGTAATTTTTGGTGTGTTTTTTTTTAATCGAACTGTTTTATTGATTGGTTAACCCTGGAAAATTGGCAGCTTGCAACCCAATAAACATTTTTTTTTTTTCATTTTCAATTTGAGGTTCATTTGAGGCACATTTTTAGTATGGGATTGTATGGGAAAAGCAAAATAAAAAAACTACATATAAAAAAAAAAATAATAAACAAAAGAAAAAAAATTCAAAATACCCGAATTGTTCAAATGCCCGTACAAACATACGGGTAATAAACAAACAAAAAAACAACTGTTCGAGCATTTGAACAACAATTGTTCGGGCTACACGAAAATGTTAAAAAAAATCGAGAGCTCTAATATGTACATATCGTCGTACCATACGAAATCTAGCATATTTAAAATTTCTGGCGAAAGCTATCAATAAAAAAATTCTGTACGAAAAGTAACAAGTTCGACTTTTGGCTGACGAAAAATAACAAGTTCGACTTTTGGCCGACGAAAAATAATAAAATCGACTTTTGGCTGACGAAAAGTTTCAGTAATTATATACTGTTTTTACATTGAAATTGTTGTTGTTTAAACAAAATTGATAGTTTTCGTCAGCCAAAAGTCGATTTTGTTATTTTTCGTCGGCCAAAAGTCGAACTTGTTATTTTTCGTCAGCCAAAAGTCGAACTTGTTACTTTTCGTCAGTCACAAAAAAACGTATGTTAGTTTTCGTATGGTACGACGATATGTATTACATATTTGTACTCTGATGTGATGTTTTTCATTTACCCGTGCGGGTGAATTTCGCCTGTGCCTTTTGTACAGTCATACATACATATGAGAAACAAACTATGTTTTTAATAAAGTTTGTGTAACTTCACAAAAAGCAACAAACAAATAAAATAAGAGTAATAAAAACGTAATCATTATTACACACAATCATTTTCAAATATCATAATTTCAACCGTTAAGAGACTGCTCACGTAAAACAACGAACGCTGATTGAAATTTGCAAACATAGGTACAAAATTTCTTCGTTCCTTGAAACCTTGACATGATGAAATTCGTGAAATGGTACAAAATGCGAAACAATTTTTTTTTTCAAATGTGTTGTAAGTTATTCTAAAACTGATAAACAATGTTTCATGAACACTTGAAAATATGTTTATTTTCAAATTATATACATATATGCTGATTCTGAAATTTAGAAACAATATTTTCTCAACGTTTTAGAATTTCTTTTTCAGTGTTTAATGGGAAGTCAACAAAAATAAAAAAAGTATTTGTTGACATTGTGTGTAAATACATACATACGTGTTTTGTTTAGTTTGTTTTTTTGAATAAAATATAAATAATTGAATTGAAATTGAAATAAATAAATAAATAAATATATGTACGTGTTATCCAATGTTAAAAAATGCATTTGTGTGTTCGCGTGTGTTCAAGAAGCAAGACAAAAGTTAAAACGTTTTTATTGATAACTTATTATTTAAATCAAATAAAAAATTAGTTCAGCATCATATTCGGGTTCGCGAGATTGAAACGTGTCGATTGATACCCCGTTTTTTTTAATTGGCTAATTTTAGCCGTTGCAAATTAAAACATATCGAATGCTCACTCGAACAAAAGGAAGTGACTCTTTTGACAGTTAAAGTGAGCGTTTTCGTCACTTTGCGTTTTATAAAATACCAAAAACGTAACATACTCACCAGAAAACGTAACACATTCACTTCGAGTCACCTACAGTCACTTTCAGTCACCTAAAGAGATACAAAATACGAACACGACAAAAAGTGACTCTGGGTGACTCGTTGCGTCGCGTTGCGTTTTGCAAAATAAGGCCCTTAATTTTACTTACATGTGTATTTACATATGTACATACCCAATAAACTCAAAAGCTGGCATGATATCGTGGTGAATTCGGGGCGGATTCGCAGAAGAAGATTTTCTAGAATGTATTCGCCAATGAGCCTAATCCCGAATCACCAACGATCCGAGAATATAAAAATGCGCGAATCGCTAATGTGAGGTGACTCGCCTGGGAATTCGGATTCGCCGATCTATCGTCGCGAAATATCGCCGCGATAATATAATCAGAGAAGCGACCTCGTCTCGAATTCGAGGCGAATCCGTTGTGTTTATTGGGTATCTATACTATATATACTATATACTATCTATACTATCTATACTATCTATACTATCTATACTATCTATACTATTTATATAAAATTGATTGTATGGAAAATGTATGTAACGCGATAACTCAAAAAGTACTGCACCGATTTTAATAATTCTTTTTTTAAAATGTCACAAATGGTAAATTCTCGACAACCATGTACTTTTTTTGCGCATTTCTGAGACTTTAATACCTTTTTCCCGGTTTTAAATTTCGAAAAACTCAAAAAAGCGCAAGCATAGACAAATTCGTTTGGTCATTTGCCTTGTTCAGTGGAGGTGTCGCAGTCGTGCCAGGCAGCGCAGCGCAGGCGACTCATATGTTTGTTTTTGCACGGTTTGTTGTTTGTCTCGGTGGCAATCAAAAACCTGTTTGCACATGCATACTATGCTATAACTCAAGAACGCCTGCACCTACACGTGCGATGTTGGTATCAAATGAAAGGTGTTGAGCAGGACTTCAACATAGAGTTATTTTCATTGTGATGCCTAGACATCCTACCCAGTCTGGGTAAGAATGTGGACCCAGATGACTCCAGAATGTTTTTGAACGATATTGGTATGAAATTAAAGGTATTGTGCAGGGCTTTAACACAGACCTATTTTCATTGTGATTTCCATGCCGGGTCTCCTGATATGGGTCAAAAGGTGGATCTGGATGACGTCGGGATGTGTCTGAGCGATATTGGTATCGAATGAAAGGCCTTGATCTGGACTTCAATATAGAGCTCTTTTAATAGTGATGCCTAGGCCGGGTCTCCAGATAAGGGTCAACAGGTGGACCGGATGACCCTCGAATATTTCTGAGCGATATTGCTACCAAATGAAAGATATTGATGAGGACTTCGACGTAGAATTATGTTATTTGTGATGCCTGGGCCGGGTCCCCAAATATGGGTCAATGTGACCCCGGATTAACCCGGAATGCTTCGGAGCAATATTGGTATGAAATGAAAGGTTTTGAACAAGGCTTTTACGTGGAGTTCTATTCATAATGATTCCTAGGCCGGGTCCCCAGATATCGATCAAAATGCGGACCCGGATGTTTTTTAGTGATATTGGTATCAAATGAAAAGTTTTGGGAAGGGCTTCAATATAGAGCTGTAGTGATGGCTAGACAAGGTCATCAAGTAGACCCAGATAACCCCGGAATAACTTAACTTAACTTGGGTTGACTTGACTTGACTTGACTTGACTTGACTTGACTTGACTTGAATTGAATTGACTTGACTTGAATTGACTTGATTTGAATTGACTTGGCTTGAATTGACTTGGCTTGACTTGACTTGACTTTGGTTAACTATTATTCCTCATTGCGAAGCAACGGGTATTTGCTAGTGTATAATAAATACATAGTATATGTATTTGCACCAAGAAATCGTAAGCATTTTCTATTAAAAAAAGAACAATTTCTTTTATCACGCGCCTTTGTTGTCATAACACTCTCTATGATGTTGACAATATCTGTCGTGAAAGAAATAATAGCTATTCGATTGGGCAAGAGATAGAGACTTGCGAAAAAAACAACCACTGCACTATGGTTCAAAATTCAAATTTTGAGGAATAAAGTAGTTATAGTTAAGATATCAGTCTAAAACTTTTCATAGGGTATTTAAAGGTAAAAGTAATGTCTCATGACGAAAATGGGCGAGCCACGCCCATTTTTCGCTGCTGCTGCCATACATAGTGGAAACTGTAAATTTAGGTTGAATTTCAAATAGAGATAAAACTTTACTTTTCTAAAGGTTTCCGATATGCTGAATCTGAATCTGTAGTCAGATTTTCAATGCTACGTGTAGTTTTGGAGATAATATTATTTTAAGTTCATTTTTTTGCGATAGGAAATTTTAAAGTTTTTTATTTTTTTAGCAAGTTTATGAAATTAAAATAACAATATCTCAAAACTCAAAAATATATTAACGATTATTATGCCTGTATCGCAATTTGGCGTTAGGTCGGTCGCGCGTTGATCGTACCTCAAAGCCGCTTCACACTGACATTCGATATTAGATGCTGGATTGGAAACATTTTCACTGCCACTAATATATTTTCTTGAATTTTTTCATAAATTTCACAATTTTTCATCGAAAGAAACAATTTGAATTTTTTTTAATGTCAAACGCCCGACTTAGTAGAGAAATGTTCAACTCAGGCGTTATACAGGGTTGCAATGAAGATACGATATTACAAAAATTTTACGATCAAACGCTTGAGGTCACAATGCGATTTGCTCCATATATTTTCATACATTTCTACTCACTTGTCAGAAGCGCGACCGACCGAACGCCAAATTGCGATTCCGGCATTATTGTTTCAGAAAAAAGTTTGTTGTTCTTGATTTTACATACCTTTATTAATATTTTCCATCTTATAAACACATTTTATTCAAATTCATTTTTATCACCACTTGAGATTTTTATATAATTTGAGTAAAATCTTTTTTACGAATACAAAAATCAAAACCAAGACTTTGAAAGCTTTCTGATAAACAAGTGATCGCTAGCTGACATTATTTTTTTTTATTTTTTATTTACTACAGTAATGTGTAATGAAAGGTAATTACTTTTTTTGGGAAAATCAAAAGTCCATAATTGGGTTTAATTCCTCAATATTTCGATTTTGAACCATAGTGCACTGGTATAAAAACAAGTGAAAATTATACGACCGTTCGTTAAAGTAAAGGAATGGGAAAAAAGGTGTGTTTATTTGATGAAATTTCTTCAATTTTTATCGATAGATGTCTCCCCTATCTTCGAACACCGTTCGTTAAAGACATGCATATTTTACCAATACCTACACATCTGCAGTAGCAGCACATTGGCATCGCAGTAGATACAAGCCCATTTAAGGCATAGAATATACCCGTGTAGTAACATTGCGCGACTTGGCTGTATTTACTTGATCGCCTATAACTTTTCCATTTTACCATGGATTTTCATCGTTGATAGCTTATCTTTTTCCCAATAGAATAGAGCTTCATGTAAATGAGTAAAACCGAAGGTGAAGAGATTGGTTTAAAAGATATTGCCTGACAAAGTCAATTTTTTCTTCAAAAAATCGTAAAAAATCGAAAAAATTCAAATTGAGTGGTCAATATTTCAGAAACTATAAGAGTTAGAGAAAAATGTTATAGGAAAGGAAATTTAATTTTCTTTCGTTTAGTGTCAACCCATAGCTCACTGCGTTAAAGAAATATACAGGATTAGGTGGAGCCATTGCCCAAATAACGGTAAATTGCCGATATCTCAAAAACCTTCCATAGACTTAAAAATGAATCCGATTTTCGTAATCAGCGACCAATTTTACATATATGTAGATAGGATAGTCACGTCTAAAGTGCAGACAACAAATTTCATTTTGTGATCCAGTGCAAATACTTTTATGTGAATTTTGTATGAGCTATTGGCCAGTGTATTTTTTTTTTTTTTTTATTATTTATTGTTTCTTTTTTTTTTTTGTAAAGTTTGAAAAAAGGCATTTAGCCAATTTGCACTCTTAAGCTTACGATAGGTTTTTACAGTCACTTAAAATAATTGACGGCGGCGGGCCGTTTGCAACTCCATTTTGCAAACCTTGAACAAACACTCCGGCATCTACTGTTGCCTTCGATGTAATATTCAAGGATAACGATGGGTCCACCAGAAACCAGCAGTGCATGAGTGTCGCTATTGACCAGTTTATCGCAAAAAATTACTTGAGTAATCCTTACTCTATTGGCGGCTCCTGTCTGTGAAGAATTAGAAATTTATGTATGTACATATGAATGCGTATAATTATATGTATGGATATGTATGTAGTTATATTTTAAAAAATTAGTATCCTCTCTGCACGCCTATATATGTAGGTACATATGTAGATACTATAGCACTTCTTTGGAACTCACCGGCCCGTAGTAGTTTACCAAGCGAAAGCCGTTGGCTAATTTTCCCTGCACATGTTCATAGTAAAGCTGAAAATCGCCAGTTTCAGGTTTTCCCCAATTTTGAGATCCACACATACTCTCGGTAATAAATGTAGCCACAATGCCGAAGGTAAGTAGATATATTGCTGTGTAACTTCTCATTTTTTATGTTTTCTAAAGCCCAAATTACATCAGCGATGTGGCAGCGGGCAGCGACGGTTTTCGAAATCAGCTGATGCGTCTAATATGAGCAGTGACTGCCAGACCAAACACAATAGAGCGTTCGCAGTATTTGGCAGTGGCTTCTTTATATATTAGGTCTATTTCCTTTTACCTTGGACACGTGGTGACATAAATTTACTTACCATTTTCATGTCCATTTTTTTCAATTAAAATAATCAATCTTGTTTCATTTTTTCCTCTGCTCTTTCTTCTTCTTTGCTTTTTCATTCCGCCAGCAATATTTGATAGTGGAAATCAATTAAATTAAATTCTCTCCTGCTTGCTGGCATCAAAGTACGGAAACACAAAATTAGTAAAAAATAGTTCTTTTAAATCACCCATTCTTTTTAAACATTTTTTACATAGATAACACTGTGTGACAGTGAAAAAGTACTTTTGGCGAGACATACCTCAAGTTGTAGGTCTAGTCAGGTATGTAAAAACTACATACTTAGAATTTCCAATATACCCTCAAAATCTGGAGATAGGGGCCAAACCCCTCTTTTCGTAGGTTATGTTATACATTTTACCATAACTTTTTCTCTGTTTATCGCATCAACAAGTTTGTACTTTCCCGGGTTGAGGTAGCAACCAAATTTAGCAATTTTAGTATGGCAAATTTCATGGTAGAAATTGATTAAAGTAGAATATCCTAGGAACGCCTAGGCGGATATACAAAAGTTATATGTTATATGTCGTTGCAAACAGAATTAATAGGAGCTTGCTCTAAAATGGCTTTACATGTACACTGGGGATATATTGGAAATTCTAAGTATGTAGTCTTCGTATGTTTGGTAAGGCCTATAACATATGTTAACCTCGAATAAAGTAATTTCAGTTTTTTCTTTTTTATTTTGTCACACAGTGTAATTTAACAATGATTCTGATGTTATAATTTCAAATCCTTAATTTATTGGTATTCGCGCGGTAAATCGGGCCCAAAAAATATTTAAATTATAAAATTGTAAAACAATGAAAGGAATCTTATATAAAAAAAAAATAGCCTGTTTCTTCAGCTGCCAAATCGTGCAATGTTGAAGTCTCTACGACTACTACAAGCCGAAATATAAGGTTTTGAATAATTATGTAAGTGATTTACCCAATTGATGAAGAAAATTAAAACTTTGACAGATCATATCTGTGAAAGAAAAATTTTCAAAATTAAATCCCCGGATACGTGGGGTGGTGGAGAACCTGTAAAGCGGGTTTGGATCAAATCGGAGGTGTAGGGTTACAATAGGTGTCCGATTTAAAAAAAGAATGTCTCACATACATACATATTGTATTCAGTCAACACAAAAAGTCTATGTATGTATGTAGTTCTGTAAATATTTAAGCAGAATATAACAATTTCTTTTATCACGCGCCTTTGCTGTCATAACACTTTCTATGAAGTTGACAATATCTGTCGTGAAAGAAATAATAGCTATTGCTAATATGTATGTACATATTTATTTAATTAGTTTCCAGCTGTGTAAAGTGGCGTGTTTTGTGAAATTGGAATATTTTCCGGAATACGTGGTTTCTGGTCATTTAAAAGCCTTTCTCCCCATAACGTCTTTCGCTCTTTTTATCGTAGTTCGCTCTCTTATTCGTTGTTCGACCTCGAATTCAGTGCCGAACGACGATAATTTCCACACAAAATTCTTAAAGCGAACAAATGTTGCTCATTCTGAAAAATCTCCCAAACCCCGGTAAAATCGATGCCTTCTCGAATTTTATATCGAAATCTGACAAACAGGCCAAAACAACAAAGCAAAAATAAGCAAAAAAAAAAATATTGAATTAATTAATAAAGCTCTGTTGTATATAAAACGATCAAATATACCCGTGCCGATTAGCAATGACAAATAATAGTTAAGTCAAATCAAGTCAAATCAAGAGAAGTCAAATCAAGACAAGTCGAGTCGAGTCAAGTCGAGTCAAGTTAAGTCAAATCAAGTCAAGTCAAGTTAAGTCAAATCAAGTCAAGTGAAGTGAAGTCAAGTCAAGTCAAATCAAGTCAAGTCAAATCAAGTCAAGTCAAGTCAAGTCAAATCAAGTCAAGTCAAGTCAAGTCAAGCCAAGTCAAGTAAAGTCAAGTCAAGACAAGTCGAGTCAAGTCAAGTCAAGTCAAGTTAAGTCAAATCAAGTCAAGTGAATTCAAGTCAAGTCAAATCAAGTCAAGTCAAGTCAAGTCAAGTCAAATCAAGCCAATTCCATTCAATGCAATTAAATTCAGTTCAAGTTAAAATAAGATAATATTGAAATTACCACGAAGACACTACTTTATTGAAACTCCGATCATTTACATACACTGTTATAAATATTGGAATATTTTTGAACTTTGATTTGGTTTGAAAGAAATTTACAACTTTTTTTGAGTTAAATTTTGAACATTCGAAAGTTTAAAAGTTTCTTATTCCTCTTTGGGTTAAAATTCAAACTTACAAAAGTTCAAATATTTCAAAGTATTTTTTGGAATAAATTTCATACTTTTTTGGCTTAAATCTTACACTGTTTCTCATTTAAACTTTTAAGGTTTAAATTTTAACTTTTCATAAAATTTGGTTTCAACAAAAAAATTTTAATTTTTGATTTGAAATTCCAACTTGCTATTTCGAGAAATGAACAATATAAAAAGCTCATTTATAGTTATTAGACAATTTGAATGTATGAATGGAGAAACAAACAAACACAAAATAATTATGGAAACAGATAAAATGAAGAAAGAAGAAAAGGAGAAGAAGAGGATAGGAAAAAGGCACAATATGGAAAAGGATTAAGGGGATGTTGGGGGGAGAACAATATGGGAGAAAAGGAGAAAAAAGAAGATACAATAGGGAAAAGCATGAAGAGGATTTGGGAGCAGACATTTTTTGTTTTAATTTAAGCCAAAAAAAGGTTTAAATCTTAAACTTTTGAAAGTCTTAAAATAAATTCTAATTTTGAATGAAATCGAAACCTTAAAAGTTTAAACATCTTTTAAACTTTTCAAAGTTTAAATTTTAATAATTTTTCGTTCGTGTGCTATATATCGACCAAATTTAAAATTTATACCAAAATTTATTTGAGTGTACATATAATGTTGAAAAACATGCACGGTCCACATTTTTGCCCATATGTGGAGGTGTTTTAAATTACCACGAAGACACTTCTTTATTGAAAACCCGATCAATACCTTTCATTTGATACCAATATCGCTCAAAAATATTCCGGAGTCATCCGGTTACACGTTTTGACTTATATCTAGGGACCCGGTCTAGGCATCACCACAATTGGGAGGGCTCTATGTTGAAGCTCTGCTCAACAACACCTTTCATTTGATGCCAATATCGTGGAAAAACATCGCCCAAACGAAATTGGCGCAAGCGTTCCAAAGTTTTAAGCATGTATGGACATGTATCAAAGCAGTAAACAGCTTCTTGCTGCAGCTTCGAGACAAATAAGGAACCGTGAAAAACCAAACGTGAGTAGGCTGTGCTGTCCCGCCTCGCACAACTGCGCTGCTCACACTGAACATGTTAGTTGATCGGCGAATCTGTCTATGCTTGCGCTTTGTTCGAAAATTTAATACCGGGAAAAGAGTGTTAAACTCTCGGAAATGCTCAAAAAAAAAATGTACATATAGCATTTTCGAGATTAGACCTTTTATGACATCTTCTGACTTTCCTTGGAAAGTTTATTTTCTGCAAAATATGTGCTATAACTTTTGTCAAGTAATAAATATCTACGATTACAAAAGATTATGCGGATCGGAAACAAAAATTTATTTTCGTAATATCTGGATTAATATATTTAAGAAAAATTTTAACAACCTGCGAACCAGCGAAGAAATAAAAGTTTAAGTCACGAAACACAAAAACTCGTATAATTTGACTAAAGAAATTTTCTTGAGCAATTCCTACGTGTTTTTTATATAGAATTTTGTATTTTTTTTTATGTGAAACATTATTTTAATATGTCTTATGATGCTCTTGGATTAAATTGAATTTCTTTGACAGAAGGCCGCAAAAAATTAAAAATGGTACCTAAGTATTCGTATGCATTTGATTGTAAACTTTGAGCTGAAAGCCATTATGATGTATTGTGGAACGATTTTCCGTCATCCCTTGTCAATTTTGGTTTGGAGACAAATCGGTTTCGGCTAATATGCGCCATCTTCAGTTTCTTTTTTCGTTCTTACGAGAGGGAGACGGAAAATCGTTCCACAATACATCATATTTGATAAAGAAATCAACCAAAAAGTAAGAAATCCATTATCTTTATATCTTCATATTGTTAAAGGTAATAAAAAAAAGAACGATATCATCGTTAAAAACCCGAAATCAGTTTTTTTATTCATTTATATATTTTTTTACGAACATTTTTCGGTGATACGAAAAAAGCCGTGAAAGAGTATCAATTTGTAATACGAAATTTATTTGAGGCTGCGGCAACACTGGTGACTTCGTTACATTGGGCTCTTTTAAGTGAGTTTAAGTACTCTGCGGCAGCTGTGTTGCGGTGAGATTGAGAGTGTAGTTACGCTTGTGACACACACTATTCGATTACTTTAACCAACCAACACTCGCTATTGGATTACTTTAAGCCACCAATACTCGCCGTCTTCCACTCACTTTTTTGTGAAAAAAATACCGCCCACATATCATGACATGAAACC
This sequence comes from Urophora cardui, assembly GCA_960531455.1. Classification (NCBI taxonomy): domain Eukaryota; kingdom Metazoa; phylum Arthropoda; class Insecta; order Diptera; family Tephritidae; genus Urophora; species Urophora cardui. Next base: position 9,844,473 of record OY482671.1, read on the forward strand.
CTTTTTTCGCACAGTAATGCGATCTGGTTGTGTTATCTTCCTTTCTCCTTCGACTGAAACAAAATTTATGCGCTTCGCGGCTGTAAAAGAAGTTGTCACAAAAGTTTTAAAATTAAATTAACTTTATAGAGAAAAATTGGTTTTGGGTCGGTAACTATTAATTGGTGTTGTTGCTGACGAGATACGCAAATAGGTTTATGTACTAGTTAGAATGTGCTTTGACGGTGTCGATGACACACCGGATGGGTTGGGATGGGATGTTTGTAATGTGATGCGATGCGTTGCATTTGGGCTTCAAATGGATGATATTTGGGGAGCTAGAAAACTTTGCAGACAACCGCAACAAACAACGCGTAGTTAAAAGAAGATAAAAGGCATCAGGGTATTAAATTTTGTACTAAGAAAGGGTGTGTTTATATTAAAAGGCTCGTGTGAACTTGGAATGAGGTGGTTAAAAAGGGGATTAGAGGAAAGGTTATTGATGCATGGCGATGAAGATGAAGATGAAGATTAAGACGAAGATGAAGATGAAGATGAAGATGAAGATGAAGATGAAGATGAAGATTAAGATGAAGATGAAGATGAAGATGAAGATGCAGATGCAGATGCAGATTCAGATGCAGATGCAGATGCAGATGCAGATGCAGATGCAGATGCAGATGCAGATGCAGATGAAGATGAAGATGAAGATTAAGATGAAGATGAAGATGAAGATGAAGATGAAGATGAAGATGAAGATGAAGATGAAGATGAAGATGAAGATGAAGATGAAGATGAAGATTAAGATTAAGACGAAGATGAAGATTAACATGAAGATGAAGATGAAGGTGACGATGAAGATGAAGATGAAGATTCAGATGAAGATGCAGATGCAGATGCAGATTCAGATGCAGATGCAGATGAAGATGAAGATGAAGATGAAGATGAAGATGAAGATGAAGATTAAGATTAAGATTAAGATTAAGATTATGATTAAGATTAAGATCAAGATTAAGATAAAATTAAGATGAAGATGAAGATGAAGATGAAGATGAAGATAAAGATGAAGATGAAGATGAAGATGAAGATGAAGATGAAGATGAAGATGAAGATGAAGATTAAGATTAAGACGAAGATGAAGATTAAGATTAAGATGAAGATGAAGATGAAGATCAAGATTAAGATGAAGATGAAGATGCAGATGCAGATGAAGATGAAGATTAAGATGAAGATGAAGATGATGAAGATGAAGATGAAGATGAAGATGAAGATGAAGATGAAGATTAAGATGAAGATTAAGATGAAGATTAAGATGAAGACGAAGACGCAGATGCAGATGAAGATGAAGATGAAGATGAAGATTAAGATTAAGATTAAGATTAAGATGAAGATGAAGATGAAGGTGAAGATGAAGATGAAGATTAAGATTAAGATTAAGATTAAGATTAAGATTAAAATTAAGATTAAGATGAAGATGAAGATGAAGATGAAGATGAAGATGAAGATGAAGATGAAGATGAAGATGAAGATTAAGATTAAGACGAAGATGAAGATTATGATTAAGATTAAGATTAAGATTAAGATGAAGGTGAAGATGAAGATGAAGATGAAGATGAAGATGAAGATGAAGATGAAGATGGAGATGAAGATGAAGATGAAGATGAAGATGAAGATGAAGATGAAGATGAAAATGAAGATGAAGATGAAGATGAAGATGAAGGTGAAGATGAAGATGAAGATGAAGATGAAGATGAAGATGAAGATGAAGATGAAGACGAAGATTAAGACGAAGATGAAGATTAAGATTAAGATTAAGATTAAGATTAAGATTAAGATTAAGATGAAGATGAAGATGAAGATGAAGATGAAGATGAAGATGAAGATGAAGATGAAGATGAAGATGAAGATGAAGATGAAGATGAAGATGAAGATGAAGATGAAGATGAAGATGACTATGAAGATGAAGAAGAAAATGGAGATTAAGATGCAGATGAAGATGAGTATGAGCATGCGATTATTGGACGAAAGAATGTGATACTAAAAGGAATTAATAGAGAACTTTAAGCTATTTAGAGCAGCAGTTTAGTTTGTTGTACCTATTACAAGGAATGTTCTCGAAGCTTTAAACAATTTGGAGGTTGACTTTAAGTTAATTGAGCTGCTGAAGCATCCTCGAGATGTTTATAAATCTGTAAGCAGTATTGGAGTCTGCAGTAAGTTTCTAAGGCGTTGCTTAGGCTAAGGTTGGATTCCGGCGAGGTTGATATTCTGCGTGATCTTTGGAGTACCAAGAAGAATGTACCAAGAAGAATGTACCAAGAAGAATATTTGTTTACTAGTTCAAGTTCTTCAGAACCAGTGGCACAAGTGTTTTGAAGATGTTGACTATTGCCGGCGTTTGCTAAGCCTTTAGGCCGAAAAGTTACAGCCACTGCAACCTTTCTAACAGCAATCTCAGTGCGACTGTTCTATTACTCATTCACTTGCTATTTAAATCGATTCTCGACTTCTACGCAGGCCAGAGAGCTTCTTCTGCACTTAGATGCTAAAATAGTTTACCTTGGATTTCGGAAACTCTGCAGTTCTAGGATTTTTATAAGAAGTTGGGAAAATCAGCAAAAGATTTATTTATAAAAATTAGCCTATTAAATTGCAAACACTTTAAGTGTAATGTTACCAAGATCCCATTAGTAGTTTATTTTTAGCGATTTTTTTCAGGTGAAACGAAAAGTATATTTTATAGACGAAAAACTTGGTTAGGTGACCCCACTATGTGAAAACGACTTCATAGCTCAAAAGGACATTAGAGCGATATATAGAGCTCCACCAGACTAAAATAGTGACATATCAATTTTACAAATCGGGTGTCAAATAAAAAAGTTCAAAAAAAAAAAAAATATTGCAATGCCGCGTTGGTTTCCCATCAGTTTTATAAGCCTTATTCTATGTGTAAAATATCCCATAAACTTCCTTCCCGTTATTAAATAGATTTGCCACTTAATACCTAAGCTACGATCATAGGTTTTCACAAATCATACTTGTAGTGGGAATGCAATGAATGGTAGTGCAAGCCACATTTGCATTCGCATTCACTACTGAATGGTAGTGCAAACCACATTTGCATTACCATTCACTACTGAATGGTCGTGCAAAAATGCCCATCCTTGTGTTATGTAAGTTATTTACCCAATTCATGAAGAAAATTAAAACTTTGACAGATCATATCTGTGAAAGAAAAATTTTCAAAATTAAATCCCCGGTTACGTGGGGTGGTAGAGAACCTTTAAAGCGGGTTTGAAGCAAATCGGAGGTTTAGTGAGGCTTGCAATAGGTGTCCGATTTAAAAAAAGAATGTCTCACATACATACATATTTGCTTTGTATTCAGTCAATACAAAAAGTCTATGTACATACATATGTAGTTCTGTAAATAAACAAAATATGTTTTGCTTAATTTTACTTACATGTGTATGTACATACATATGTATAATAAATACATAGTAGATGTATTTGCACCAAGAAATCGTGAGCATTTTCTATTAAAAAAAGAACAATTTCTTTTATCACGCGCCTTTGTTGTCATAACACTCTCTATGATGTTGACAATATCTGTCGTGAAAGAAATAATAGCTATGGCTAATATGTATACATATGTACATATTAGCCGTATTCGATTGGGCAAGAGTTAGAGACTTGCGAAAAAAACAACCACTGGTATAAAAACAAGTTAAATCTATACGACCGTTCGTTAAAGTAAAGGAATTGGAAAAAAGGTGTGTTTATTTGATGAAATTTCTTCAATTTTTATCGATAGATGTCTCCCCTATCTTCGAACACCGTTCGTTAAAGACATGCATATTTTACCAATACCTACACATCTGCAGTAGCAGCACATTGGCATCGCAGTAGATACAAGCCCATTTAAGGCATAGAATATACCCGTGTAGTAACATTGCGCGACTTGGCTGTATTTACTTGATCGCCTATAACTTTTCCATTTTACCATGGATTTTCATCGTTGATAGCTTATCTTTTTCCCAATAGAATAGAGCTTCATGTAAATGAAGGTGAAGGTGAAGGTGAAGACATTGGTTTAAAAGATATTGCCTGACAAAGTCAATTTTTTCTTCAAAAAATCGTAAAAAATCGAAAAAATTCAAATTGAATCGTCAATATTTCAGAAACTATAAGAGTTAGAGAAAAATAGGTTTGTTTCTTATTTAACTAGCAGCTAGCTGTCAAGTGAGCAAAACAGAAAGAATTTCGCTCATAAAGAGCTAAACGAACAGAAAATCAAGAAACGGAATAATGGTAAAAATTAGCGATTAGTAATTTGAATGCTATTTTTGACTGTTAATGGTTATTTTTTGTAAAAAAACATTTAATTTTCTTTATTTCTATTTCAAAAATTCAAAAAATTTCAAAAGTAATAAAATCAAAAGTATTCGTTTGTTTATTTTTTCAACAGCTGTTTCTTACTTTGGCAGCAAATAATTTTAGCTAGGGAAAATTTTACTAGCTGAAATTTGGAGCTGTCAATGGCAGAGGCGGGCGCTTCATACAAGCCGAGAAGCCCGGCTTGCGTACATATTTTCGTTCATTTAATTTTACGAATTTCTTTAAAATCTGGTTATTTTGCGTTTTAAATGTGTTTATTCTCAATAATATAGGCCCCACTGTAACATACGGCGCCTAAAAGTATTTTAAGAAAATAGCGTAAATACACCACCAATCCACCTCACCAAAGAACGTAAATAGATTTACGTTCTTTGACCTCACAATGTGTATTTTGTTTGCACAGCCAATCACAGCACAGTGAGCATGCTTTAACGTTTCAACACATTAGCTCTCACCTGGCTTTCAAAACAGGATAACATAGCTTGTTTTCTCGCTTTCTCTAAGGATAAATCAATTGCTTATTTTCAGACTTAAATTGAAAAAAAACTAGCAAAGCACTTTTTTTATTTTTCACATTAAATTTGTATGCGAATGTGAAGCTGGCTTCGGCATTCAGTATTCACAGCCATATGCATATTTGATTTGATTTTCGTTTGCATGTACATACTTATGCACGTAATTTCTTACATGTGCATGTACATGCAAATATAAATATCAAATACCAGATTATAAAAGCGTTGATTGTGATTTTTGGCGACTATTGGCACAATATCAAGATAATTTTAAAAAGCGACGGAAATCAAAATCAAATAAAATTTCACGACTTTGTGGTTTTCAAACACTAAAGCACCCATTTTTTTAGATATTAGATAATAAGCAAATACACTTGCTACTACTAAAATTTCCGTCGGTATAAGGAAACTAAAAATACCTCTGCGCTTTTGTGTGAGATTACCCTATAAGTTTGGCGTCATCAATCAATTCAATTGAGTTCTTCCCAATTTATTATAATAAAATCTCCTCTGCTTTTGTAGATAATTCTGATAGTAAAAAACTTGAATTTACTTTCGTCTTAGCCAGGCTTGTTGATATGCTGACCAAAAGTAGCTACAGCTAAAATACCAAAAGTCATATAGGTACCTACATACATATCGCCCGTTTTATGCAAATCGAAATTTTCGATTTCTGGGATTTTTCCATATATTTCAATAACTGGGTCGTGCCTTTGAGTCTAGTCTTATAAAATACTCAAAAAGATAAAAATGGCGGAAATAAAAGTGATTTTGTAGTTAGCCGTAGAAGGAAACTATTTGAAATTATAAAAGTTTATTTGCGTTTTCCCAAAAAAAAATTTTTTTGAGTTAAATCCCTATTGCATAAAACGTGCGATATGTACCTACATATCTTCATAATATCCACTGTATATAAAAACTTAAAAATTCTTTATCATCCTCATTTTCTCGATTTAATGCAATACATTCAGTTTCATGTTATGAATATAAAGAACAAACCAAATATGCAAACCGAATTTAATCAAAGTAGAGCTCTAGATACCCGGGTATCGAGCATTTCGAACAGATCGTGTTTGTTTGAAGCCCGTTGTTCAAATTCCTGTACCAACATTCGAGCTTATACTCAGAAAAAAAGGAATCAAAAATAAAATTTTTATTTTTATAATGCACGTTTTAAACTGTCATTTTTAATTTAAAAAATTTATGTGTTTAGGATTTAAAAAGAAACATTTTTAAATTAAAATTAATGGAATGAAAGCGAAAGTTTTTGGTTCAAAATCTCATAGTGCTTAAAATAAAAATAAAGATTTTTAAATTTAAAAATGTATTGTATTTACATTATTTTTAAACACGTTTTTATATCTATCAAGAAAAAATATCTTAAGTTTAAAAATATTTATTTTTATTTTAAGCACTATGAGATTTTGAATCAAAAACTTTCGTTTTTATTCCATTAATTTTCATTTTTAATTTAAACATGTTTCTTTTTAAATCCTAAATACATTTTAATTTCAGTAATTCAATTTGTAATTTAAAAATTTTCATTTTTAAAATAAAAATGACTTGGTTTAAATCGGTCATTATAAAAATAAAAATTTTATTTTTAATTCCTTTTCTCTGAGTGTACAAACAAAAAAATGTGTATCAGGAAAACAAAGATAAAAAAATACATATGAAGACAACAAAAAAAAAAAAATAAACGAGAAAAAACAAACTTCAAATACCCGAATTGTTCGAATGCCCGTACAAACACACGGGTAATAAGCAAACAAATGAGTGTTCGAGAATTTGAAAAGCATTTATTCGGGCTACTCGAAAATGTTAAAAAAAGCGAGAGCTCTAAATCAAATTCAATGATGGAACGCAGCCAGACTTCTAGATAATACAGCAAAGAAAATTACATAAATGACTAATGGTTATGCTTCACACATAGGCTTGCCCAGACAATTTATGCTAGGTCCGCCACTGATCAATGGCTCTCTTCTGCTATTTTCTTGACTCAAGAAACGATTTGCCAGCCGAAACTTGGCTAACTATTCATAACTAGCTAATAATAAACGGAGCCATTGCCCAAATAAATTTGCCGATATCTCAAAAACCTTCCCATAGACTTAAAAATGAATCCGATTTTCGGAATCAGCGACCAATTTTACATACATGTAGATAGGATAGTCACGTCCAAAGTGCAGACAACAAATTTCATTTTGTGATCCAGTGCAAATACTTTTATGTGAATTTTGTATGAGCTATTGGCCAGTGTATTGTTTTTTTTTTTTATTATTTATTGTTTCTTTTTTTTTTTTTGTAAAGTTTGAAAAAAGGCATTTAGCCAATTTGCACTCTTAAGCTTACGATAAGTTTTTACAGTCACTTAAAATAATTGACGGCGGCGGGCCGTTTGCAACTCCATTTTGCAAACCTTGAACAAACACTCCGGCATCTACTGTTGCCTTCGATGTAATATTCAAGGATAACGATGGGTGTCCCGGTCCACCAGAAACCAGCCGTGCATGAGTGTCGCTATTGACCAGTTTATCGCAAAAAATTACTTGAGTAATCGTTACTCTATTGGCGGCTCCTGTCTGTGAAGAATTAGAAATTTATGAATGCGTATAATTATATGTATATGTATGTAGTTATATTTAAAAAAAAATTAAAGCGTGAATAACGAGTATTCATGAACATTGATGTGTAAACAGTTTCGAAATCGGATATTTATTCCCTTTTCCTTATTCCTTTTTTCCTGGTTTTCTATGGATTAAAATGCGACTATCGTTTTTGTAATTTTTTGTTGTCATTGTGACTGCTACTATTTTGTTGTTTTGGTTTGTTTTGGTATTTGGTTTTTAAATTTTGATTTTTTATTTTCTTTTGTTTTGTATTACTCAGAAACATGCAAGATAATCCGGGTCCTCGTTTTGACCCTTATCTCGGGACCCGGTCTGGGAATCATAAAGAGTAGAGCTCCATGTAGAAGCCCTGCTCAAAACCTTTCATTTAATACCAATATTGCTCAGAAACATGCAAGATAATCCGGGTCCCCATTTTGACCCATATCTCCGGACCCGACCTAGGAACCATAAGGAATAGAGCTCCATGTAGAAGGCCTGCTCAAAATCTTTAATTTGATACCAATATTGCTCAGAAACATGCAAGAATATCCGGGTCCCCGTTTTGACCCATATCTCCGAACCCGACCTAGGAACCATAAAGAATAGAGCTCCATGTAGAAGGCCTCCTCAAAACCTTTCATTGTATACCAATATTGCTTAGAAACATGCAAGAATATCCCCCACAATTGTGGTATGGGCTGCCTATGTCTGATGTAGGTACATATGTAGATACTATAGCACTTCTTTGGAACTCACCGGCCCGTAGTAGTTTACCAAGCGAAAGCCGTTGGCTAATTTTCCCTGCACATGTTCATAGTAAAGCTGAAAATCGCCAGTTTCAGGTTTTCCCCAATTTTGAGATCCACACATACTCTCGGTAATAAATGTAGCCACAATGCCGAAGTTAAGTAGATATATTGCTGTGTAACTTCTCATTTTTTATGTTTTCTAAATGTTTTCAGTTTTGAAGCTTCAACTGCTGACGCGTTACTGTTCTTCGATTGCTCAAAAGTGGTCTTTTATAGGCACTTCTTACACATGCATACACATGAGCAGCGTTGCCATTTTAGCCATTTGGTGGCTAGATTTACATAGCTATCGCATTCTTTTTTTTTTAAAATAGTTCTTTTAAATCACCCATTCTTTTTAAACATTTTTTACATAGATAACACTGTGTGACAGTGAAAAAGTACTTTTGGCGAGACATACCTCAAGTTGTAGGTCTAGTCAGGTATGTAAAAACTACATACTTAGAATTTCCAATATACCCTCAAAATCTGGAGATAGGGGCCAAAACCCTCTTTTCGTAGGTTATGTTATACATTTTACCATAACTTTTTCTCTGTTTATCGCATCAACAAGTTTGTACTTTCCCGAGTTGAGGTAGCAACCAAATTTAGCAATTTTAGTATGGCAAATTTCATGGTAAAAATTGATTAAAGTAGAATATCCTAGCAACGCCTAGGCGGATATACAAAAGTTATATGTTATATGTCGTTGCAAACAGAATTAATAGGAGCTTGCTCTAAAATGGCTTTACATGTACACTGGGGATATATTGGAAATTTTAAGTATGTAGTCTTCGTATGTTTGGTAAGGCCTATAACATATGTTAACCTCGAATAAAGTAATTTCAGTTTTTTCTTTTTTATTTTGTCACACAGTGTAATTTAACAATGATTCTGATGTTATAATTTTAAATCCTTAATTTACTGGTATTCACGCGGTAAATCGGGCCCAACAAATATTTAAATTATAAAATTGTAAAACAATGAAAAGAATCTTATATAAAAAACAAGTAAGGAAGAATAAGTTCGAGTGGAATCGAACATAAGATACTCAGCTGTATGCTTTCATTGTTTGTTTTCGTTTGATGGAAACACGATGTATAGCCACGCCCATTTTCAAAATTTTTATCAGTAATCCAACTAAGCATATGAATATTATTCTTTGTGCAAAATTTAATTCCTTTATGACTTCTAGTTACAAAGATGTCACGTTACAATTCCCAAAGGGTGTTCCAGAAATATCTTTGTTAAAAAGTAGGCGTGGTCATAAACCGATTTCAATAAATTTCTGTATGTCTATTAATACAAGTTATAAAGGTGTAAAAACCAAGTTTCATCATAATATCTCAATTATTTGTCGAGTTATAGGCTAAGAAATCTCGTATATTCCTTTGTCTAAAAAGAGGCGGTGCCACGCCCATTTTCCAAAATTTTTCTACGTTTTGTTTCCGGTCTATTGTGGAACTTATGCCACAAAATTTCAATGAATTATCTTTATATTTGACAAAGATATCGCTTAAAATGTTTTTATTAGGCCACTTTATAATACCCATATATAAAAGTGGGCGTGGTCGTCAACCGATTGCGCTAAAATTTTGAGCGTGTATTACTACAAGTAATGAAAGTGTATACACCAAGTTTCGTCATAATCCAACCAAATTTGTCGAGTTATGGGCTCAGAAGTCTCGTATATTCCTGCCTCTAAAAAGAGGCGGTGCCACGCCCATTTTTCAAAAATTTTGTGTTTTTCGTTTTATGTCCGCGGGTGGACTCCTGCCATAAAATTTCAATGATATATCTTTATATTTGACAGAGATATCGCTTAAAATGTTTTATTGGGCCACTTTATAATACCCATGTATAAAAGTGGGCGTGGTCGTCAACCGATTTTGGCAATTTTTAGTCCAAACATTTGCCTAAGTAAGTATATTACGCACACCAAATTTCATCGATATATCTTCAATGGTTTCTGAGTTATGACTCATAAAACTTTCAATGTTTGCCCCTTAATAAGTGGGCGTGGCACCGCCCATTTTCCAAAATTTTTGTGGTTTCTGTTTTATGTCCATAGTTGGACTCATGCGACAAAATTTCAGTGATATATCTTTATATTTGACAGAGATATCGCTTAAAATGTTTTTATTAGGTCACTTTATAATATACATATATAAAAGTGGGCGTGGCCGTCAACCGATTTTAACTATTTTCCGTTCAAATGTTTGCCTAAGTAAGTAAATCACGCATACCAAATTTCATCGATATATCTTCAATGGTTTCTGAGTTATGACATATATAAAAATAGGTAAAAAAACTTTTTAAGTTAAACGGTTTTATGTTATACATACATTGCAATGTTTAAGATAAATGTACTAAAAACCAAAAAATAATAAAATAGATACAGTCGTGGGAATTATAAACATTTGCATAGACTAGACTAAAATAAAACCGTGGGGCACGTCAATTGTCTACAATCGTTGATTAAAATGTTTGTTTTGTAATGTTACTCTATAATTAGGCAGTTGTTCAACCGACAACGATGGACGTGTGATAAGTAGGGCTAGAATGTGGAAAAAGCTAGCAAGCTCGATTATAAGCGAGTTTTAGGGTTTCATAGTGGTGCGCGAGTAGTACTTTTATCATATGTTTTGTCGATTAAAGACAAACTACGAGCAGTGAAACGATTCCTCGTGTGAATGTCCAACGATAAACTAGTTGCAACATCTCTTTTATTAACATGGAGTGTATAACTATTGGAATTTCCATGAGCAAGAAAATAGTAAGTATTTTCCTCACCGTCTGCGGGCCAACTGCCTAACGACGAATTAAACGATTTTTCTATCGCACATTAAGTCGATAATTTGTAGACAATTGACGTGCCCCCCGGTTTTATTTTAGTCTAGTCTATGCAAATGTTTATAATTCCCACGACTGTATCTATTTTATTATTTTTTGGTTTTTAGTACATTTATCTTAAACATTGCAATGTATGTATAACATAAAACCGATTAACTTAAAAAGTTTTTTTACCTATTTTTATTTTCTAGTTTTTAGTTTTTATTTCGCATTCTGTTTAATTCATTTAGTGCTTCATTATTGCAAGGTTTCTTGCCCGTTAGTTTATTGCAGCCCAACGCCTCTATAGCGACCCACGCGCCACCTATCGGAAGTTTTTTTTAGGAAAATATTTCCTTTCAAGGTAGTAATACATGTTCCGAATTTCAGCCAAATCGGACCATAAATGCGATTTTTGTAAATATAGCGACCCACGCGCCACCTAGCGGAATTTTTTTTTTAAGAAAATATTTCTTTTCAAGGTAGTAATACATGTTCCGAATTTCAGCCAAATCGGACCATAAATGCGATTTTTGTAAATATAGCGACCCACGCGCCACCTAGCGGAATTTTTTTTAAAGAAAATATTTCTTTTCAAGGTAGTAATACATGTTCCGAATTTCAGCCAAATCGGACCATAAATGCGATTTTTGTAAATATAGCGACCCACGCGCCACCTAGCGGAATTTTTTTTTAAGAAAATATTTCTTTTCAAGGTAGTAATACATGTTCCGAATTTCAGCTAAATAGGACCATAAATGCGATTTTTGTAAATATAGCGACCCACGCGCCACCTATCGGAATTTTTTTTTTCATAATATTGCATTGTCATCGGGGTTATACATGCGTGCAAAATTTCAGATTAATCGGTTGACAGGAAGAGGGTGAAATTTGAATTACGAAATTTGACCCAAGAATAAAGAATAAATAATAAATAATAAAACAAACGGGGTGAGCTAAATAAAACCGTTTAAAAACTTTCAATGTTTGACCCTTAATAAGTGGGCGTGGCACCGCCCATTTTCCAAAATTTCATCAAATTTCTTCATAGGGGCCTGAGCTCAACACGTGGGTAGAATTTCATCGCTCCAGCTATATTAGTGACTGAGATACCAAATTTCCGATTTTTTCTATATAGGAAAAGTGGGCGTGGTCATGGTCCGATTTCTCCCATTTTCAATACCAACCGTCCCAGTGTCGATACCAACTTGCATTTCAAATTTCATCAAAATATCTCAATTTTTGCGCGAGTTAGAGTGTTTACAGACGGACGGACGGACGGACAGACGGACGGACGGACGGACGGACATGGCTCAATCGATTTCTCTTTTCACCCTGATCATTTTAATATATATAAGTCTATATCTATCTCGATTATTTCATTCTGTTACAATCCACCGTTATGTGATTAAAACTATAATAATCTGTGTACTAGTACAGCTGAGTATAAAAAATAGCCTGTTTCTTCAGCTGCCAAATCTTGCAATGTTGAAGTCTCTACGACTACTACAAGCCGAAATATAAGGTTTTGAATATGTGCGTGATTTACATAATTCATGAAGAAAATTAAAACTTTGACAGATCATATCTGTGAAAGAAAAATTTTCAAAATTAAATCCCCGGATACGTGGGGTGTTGGAGAACCTGTAAAGCGGGTTTGGATCAAATCGGAGGTGTAGGGTTACAATAGGTGTCCGATTTAAAAAAAGAATGTCTCACATACATACATATTTGCTTTGTATTCAGTCAACACAAAAAGTCTATGTATGTATGTAGTTCTGTAAATATTTAAGCAGAATATAACAATTTCTTTTATCACGCGCCTTTGCTGTCATAACACTTTCTATGAAGTTGACAATATCTGTCGTGAAAGAAATAATAGCTATTGCTAATATGTATGTACATATTTATTTAATTAGTTTCCAGCTGTGTAAAGTGGCGTGTTTTGTGAAATTGGAATATTTTCCGGAATACGTGGTTTCTGGTCATTTAAAAGCCTTTCTCCCCATAACGTCTTTCGCTCTTTTTATCGTAGTTCGCTCTCTTATTCGTTGTTCGACCTCGAATTCAGTGCCGAACGACGATAATTTCCACACAAAATTCTTAAAGCGAACAAATGTTGCTCATTCTGAACAATCTCCCAAACCCCGGTAAAATCGATGCCTTCTCGAATTTTATATCGAAATCTGACAAACAGGCCAAAACAACAAAGCAAAAATAAGCAAAAAAAAAATATTGAATTAATTAATAAAGCTCTGTTGTATATAAAACGATCAAATATACCCGTGCCGATTAGCAATGACAAATAATAGTTAAGTCAAATCAAGTCAAATCAAGAGAAGGCAAATCAAGACAAGTCGAGTCAAGTCGAGTCAAGTTAAGTCAAATCAAGTCAAGTCAAGTTAAGTCAAATCAAGTCAAGTGAAGTGAAGTCAAGTCAAGTCAAATCAAGTCAAGTCAAATCAAGTCAAGTCAAGTCAAATCAAGTCAAGTCAAGTCAAGCCAAGTCAAGTCAAGTAAAGTCAAGTCAAGACAAGTTGAGTCAAGTCAAGTCAAGTCAAGTTAAGTCAAATCAAGTCAAGTCAAATCAATTCAAGTCAAGTGAAGTCAAGTCAAGTCAAGTCAAGTTAAGTCAAATCAAGTCAAGTCAAGTTAAGTCAAATCAAGTCAAGTGAAGTCAAGTCAAGTCAAGTAAAGTCAAGTCAAGACAAGTTGAGTCAAGTCAAGTCAAGTCAAGTTAAGTCAAATCAAGTCAAGTCAAGTCAAATCAATTCAAGTCAAATCAAGTCAAGTCAAATCAAGTCAAGTCAAGTCAAGTCAAGTTAAGTCAAATCAAGTCAAGTGAATTCAAGTCAAGTCAAGTCAAGTCAAATCAAGCCAATTCCATTCAATGCAATTAAATTCAGTTCAAGTTAAAATAATAAGATAATATTGAAATTACCACGAAGACACTACTTTATTGAAACTCCGATCATTTACATACACTGTTATAAATATTGGAATATTTTTTAAACTTTGATTTGGTTTGAAAGAAATTTAAAACTTTTTTTGAGTTAAATTTTGAACATTCGAAAGTTTAGAAGTTACAAAAGTTCAAATATTTCTCAAAGTATTTTTTGGAATAAATTTCATACTTTTTTGGTTTAAATCTTACACTTTTTCTCATTTAAACTTTTAAGGTTTAAATTTTAAACTTTCATAAAATTTGGTTTCAACAAAAAAATTTTAAAGCTGATTCCCATAGAACTTTGTGTTGCGCTACGTGACACTTTCTGCGTGACAGCTGAGATTAAAATACATGTATCTATATGAGGTTTATCACATAACAAAAAGTAACGCAACGCCGAAGTTACGTAAAGCACAAAGTTGCCCAAATCTCAACTTTTGGGGGCGTTGAAATTTTTTTTCAGTTTCACTTTAATTCAAATGTAAATAAACAAATTTAAATTTCACACAATTGAAAAATAATTTAATAGATTTTTATTTTCTTATTTACTTTTTTGTAAATAAAACGGAAAATGAGATTTTTCAGAAAATAAATATTTTTTGAGTGATGTTGCAGCGTTCATTGTGGCATAGTTTTTCAGTTTTGCGTTGTTTGATATAGAAAGCGGCGTAACGCAAAGCGGAAAAAGTTTTATGTGGAATCAGCTTAATTTTTGATTTGAAATTTCAACTTGCTTTTTCGAGAATTGAACAATATAAAAAGCTCATTTATAGTTATTAGACAATTTGAATGTATGAATGGAGAAACAAACAAACACAAAATAATTATGGAAACAGATAAAATGAAGAAAGAAAAGGAGAAGAAGAGGATAGGAAAAAGGCACAATATGGAAAAGGATTAAGGGGATATTGGGGGGAGAACAATATGGGAGAAAAGGAGAAAAAAGAAGATACAATAGGGAAAAGCATGAAGAGGATTTGGGAGCAGACATTTTTTGTTTTAATTTAAGCCAAAAAAAGGTTTAAATCTTAAACTTTTGAAAGTCTTAAAATCAATTCTAATTTGGAATGAAATCAAAACCTTAAAAGTTTAAAAATCTTTTAAACTTTTCAAAGTTTAAATTTTAATAATTTTTCGTTCGTGTCCTATATATCGACCAAATTTAAAATTTATACCAAAATTTATTTGAGTGTACATATCTGTGGCAATTTGCAATAATCGCTTAAGTCTTAACAAATGATTTCGAGATAAATTGATTTTTATATTCGAAAGCGTTTCTTAACAAATTATAAAAGTCGATTAAAAACTATGGACGCAAAATCAGTGAGCCATCCACAATGTTACGATCAAATTTTGTAAATAAAACAAAATGTCATGAAGAACATTTGATTAAGTATATACGTCTACTTTGGCTGTTATAGAAAGTTTAATATACATCTATTATAAGTTAAGCCTAAATGTTTTTATTTATATCTTTTGATTGAATTAAGTTATAAGCATGGGGGTTTTACAGAAATATAGTGTTTTAAAAGGAGAATAACGTGGTATATATAACTCGAAATCTTCCTTAGTCGACTTAAGCGATTATTGCTTGTGACCACAGATATATTGGTGAAAAACAATATAAGCAATTTCATTACAACATCAACATTTCCAATTTGGCATGGCCACATTGTCAACTTAAAGTTGGCATTGTTGATCTGACGTTCAGAAATTTTACTCTGGTGTGGCTACATTTTCAACTTAAAGTGGGCATTGCTGATCTGACAAATTTCAAATGCAAACGTGTATACAATTTGTAGCCGAAATTGTATAGGCGTGCGTAAAAAGCAAACTTGACTCCCAATTTTTGTTTTGCGTGACAGTGGAATTTAGATTGTTTACAAAAAATTAAGCACTTTCTTTCGATATCGTGTGTGTTATATATTCTACAAAATAACAAAGTTTCCTCGAATTTTCTGTCTTGTTCCGGCAATGAGTGAGGTGGAGAATCATGCGGCGGATGCCAAGGGAAAACTGAAAGGCGTATTAATACAGATTGGTGGCATATTATTGGGTGGATTTAAAGTGTTGGCGATTGCTGTGAATGGGCATGCGTTGGTGTAGCTTTTTAAATGAATTCTATGTAGAAGGCCTAACAAAAGGGTCGGCTTTACATTAAAGAACCACGATCCGAGAAAAATTACTTTTTCAGGGGGCTCTCACAGATATCAAAACCGAAATCAAAATTTGCCGGAGGCTTATAGTTCACGAGATATTTGTTGGTAGTTGGATGGGTCTATAGATATTACTGGCTGAGGGTTATTTTTTAAAGCGCAGCCAAAGGCCTCCAACGCGAAAATAACAACACACAAATTACTTTATCAAGGAATATTTCCTCAACTATAAGCGTCGGGCAGGTAAGACTTTTGTTTTTCTCGAACCGTGGTTCCTTAATGTAAAGCCGACCCTTTTGGTAAGCAGATTGAAATCTGAGCCAAACTATTATGTATTACTATCGGTTTGTTCGTGTTGAGTGAAATTTTTGTAAATATGTTGACTGTGTAATCTATTAAAATAACAAAAATGTACGTTACATTTGTGTTTATGAATTCTACAACAAACACTCTGCGTTTTTAAATTGAAAATAGATTTATATTTCATATTAACCTAGTCAACAATGCCGTTTGTTAACCCATAAATAAAAGAGCTTTCACCTAACATTATAACAATTTCAAATTGACATTTTAATGTTGTTTCAAAGAATCTTCACTTTGAAATAACTACGATACTTACTTTGCATCGACAAATAAAACGTTGAATTAAAATTTTAGTTGTTCTTTCATAATGGAATGTGTTTAAATTGTCAATGTCCTGATGCATTATCCACTCACATGATATGTTAAATTGGCAATCCTCACAGTCATATTAAATATATATGTATGTATGCGGTTGTTTTCATTGTAATATTTGTAAAATGGGAAAATAACAATTATTATAGTCGATGCAACAATTTTCAAGGTAGGCTGACTATCATGACTGTTTTTTGTTGGATATACGTTGTTTTTTCCCTCAGTGTACACATTAGACTGACCACAAATGCAAAAGTGCTGTTTTTTTTTGCTCCCCGCGCATTTTCTGATAGCTTGACAATAGAAAATAAGATCTGCATAAAAATCTGACCATCGGTAGTGGGAAATAGCCAAGGGCATTTGACCTAAAGTTCAAAAATTGACCTAAAAATTATGCATGGCTTTAGAGACCAAATGAAACTGGGAACATATTCCCCATATGATATTTATACCTACCGTTATCCTTTCAGGACATATTGAGTCCTTAAAGTGCAATTTAAATTTTTTTGTTTGTTAAAAAGGCAAAAATAAATATTTAAAAACTAGAGAATTGTATAAACTATACATCATTTAATAGGTTATTTAAAGTAGTTTTACACATCATAAAAAAAAATAAAATAAAAAAAAAAAACAAAAAAATTTAAATTGCACTTTAAGGACTCAATATCTCCTGAAAGGAGAAGGTAGGTATAAATATCATATGGAGAATATGTTCCCAGTTTCATTTTGTATAAAAATGATTATCACATTATATCATTGTTTAAAGAGATATTGGTCTCTAAAGCCATGCATAATTTTTAGGTCAATTTTTGAACTTTAGGTCAAATGCGCGTGGCTATTTCCCACTACAGGTGGTCAGATTTTTATGCAGATCTTATTTTCTATTGTCAAGCTATTAACAAATGCGCGGGGAGCGAAAAAATTCAATACTTTTGCAAATCCCATATGTTTTGTGGTCACTCTAGTACACATGAGCAGCATTGCCGTTTCAGCCATTTCGCTAGATTTACATAGCTACCGCATTCTTTTTTACAAGCTTTTATTTAACTTCACTTTTTGTATGTATCGGGGTATGTATGTCGTGGAATTTTGCAACGAATATTTAAGATACTTCTAGTTGAGCTAGGTACTTGAAATTTGGAACATAGTTCAGGACCCGAAGACAATGCAATGTGAAATAAAAAAAAATCCGATAGATGGCGCTGGTGTCACGATATTTGTAAAATTCGTATTTACCGACCGAATTTGTTCATATTCGGTATATATATTGCCTATGAGAAAGTAAATACATCCGAGGAAAAAAATCCCCGCTAGATGGCGCTGGTGTCAAGATATTTGTAAAATTCGTATTTACCGACCGAATTTGTTCATATTCGGTATATATATTGCCTATGAGAAAGTAAATACATCTGTGAGAAAAAAATCGCCGATAGGTGGCGCTATTGTCAAGATATTTAGAAAATTAGTATTTATGAACCAATTTTGTTCCTATTTTGAACACGTATTACCTAAAAAAAATAGAGAAAATCCGTAATAAAATTTTGCCGATAAATGACGCAGGTGTCGACATATTGAAGCAAGTTTTATGAATAACGGAACAGTAGCAGAAAAAACTATAAACACGGAAAAATGCCGACAATCTTTAAACATTGGAAGCGTTAGCAATAAAAAAAGTTATAAGGCCAGTCTATTGATTAAGATTAATCTGCGAAAGTAAAGAAACTAACAAGAGAGATTCTGAAACACTGATACAAAGCCAACATACATATGTAGGTAAGATTGCACGAAGTAATCTATTCACAAAAGAGTATAGTAAAACCACTTAAAAGACTCCACAGTAATTGGATAATAAAAAATCTGGCTGAGCAGAAACCATCAAAATGTTAAACATAGTGCACTTCATATTAAAAACTGTTGGACTATATTGATAGTGGGAGTGTTGACAAATATTAGATGTAATATGCATTGTAAAACTAAAAAGGCAAAAATAAAACAAAGTAAAAAAAAAATTTTTTTAAAAAGCTTTTATTTAATATTAATATAAAAATTTACTAAAAAGGAAAAAAATAAATTTTTAATATTTTTGAACAAGATTTATATTAGTCCTTAGTTCATTTGGATCTTAATTTCAATCTTAGCATACATTTAACGTATTTCTTCAAAGCATTTCTGTATATGTATCAACACAAATAAAAGCGCGGGTACTCATTAGATGTTCATGTCATAAAACAGTATTGGTGAAATGGAAAGAAGCGATAAAAACTTTAAATTCCAATTACGTAAGATATGCATTACGTAAAGAGCACCCACGCTTTTATTTATGTTGATACATATACAGAAATGCTTTGAAGAAATACGTTAAATGTATGCTAAGATTGAAATTAAGATCCAAATGAACTAAGGACTAATATAAATCTTGTTCAAAAATATTAAAAATTTATTTTTTTCCTTTTTAGTAAATTTTTATATTAATATTAAATAAAAGCTTTTTAAAAAAATTTTTTTTTTTACTTTGTTTTATTTAAAAATAGTTCTTTTAAATCACCCATTCTTTTTAAACATTTTTTTACATAGATAACACTGTGTGACAGTGAAAAAGTACTTTTGGCGAGACATACCTCAAGTTGTAGGTCTAGTCAGGTATGTAAAAACTACATACTTAGAAATTCCAATATACCCTCAAAATCTGGAGATAGGGGCCAAAACCCTCTTTTCGTAGGTTATGTTATACATTTTACCATAGGTTAGGTTAGGTTGAGGTGGCTGTCTCCGCAATTCATGAAAGCGGGGACACACTTAGGCCGAGGTGGCCCATTGTGATACCACACGGGAGCCCTAGCTTCCTTATCCCTGTTTAGAAACCTTTCCGGAAAAATTAGATTCAAAAGTATGATAAGATTAGATGCCCGTGAAGCTAAACCAGCGCGTTTGTTTCATGAAGCGCAGAAAATCTAGTGTCCTTGCATTTTCCATCTCCGCCAGGCACTCGAAAAAGTGTTTATGGAGGAAGCGGTACCTGGATAGCGACAGTGCGGGACAGTGGCATAGATAGTGCTCAACACTCTCTATTTCCTCCACGTCCCTACAGCTGCGGCAGAAGTCGTTTTTATATAGGCCCATGCGAGAGGCGTGAGTGCCCATAAGACAATGGCCTGTTAGAAGTCCCACCAGCGGACCTATAGAGAGCCGATTCAGATGCAGCACCGATACAGACCTAGCCTCATCCAGTCTAGGCCAGATTTGCCTAGAAATCACACAAGTTGACTCCTTGGCCCATCTAGCGTTAGCCTGTTCAATGGAGCGAGATCTCAACCAATGCTTGCATGAGTTAAGCGGGGGGCCAACCCATGCCGCAGATGTGATATCCTGCAAGCTTGTGCCATTTTACCATAACTTTTTCTCTGTTTATCGCATCAACAAGTTTGTACTTTCCCGGGTTGAGGTAGCAACCAAATTTAGCAATTTTAGTATGGCAAATTTCATGGTAAAAATTGATTAAAGTAGAATATCCTAGCAACGCCTAGGCGGATATACAAAAGTTATATGTTTTATGTCGTTGCAAACAGAATTAATAGGAGCTTGCTCTAAAATGGCTTTACATGTACACTGGGGATATATTGGAAATTTTAAGTATGTAGTCTTCGTATGTTTGGTAAGGCCTATAACATACATATGTTAACCTCGAATAAAGTAATTTCAGTTTTTTTTTATTTTGTCACACAGTGTAATTTAACAATGATTCTGATGTTATAATTTTAAATCCTTAATTTACTGGTATTCACGCGGTAAATCGGGCCCAAAAAATATTTAAATTATAAAATTGTAAAACAATGAAAAGAATCTTATATAAAAAAAAAATAGCCTGTTTCTTTAGCTGCCAAATCGTGCAATGTTGAAGTCTCTACGACTACTACAAGCCGAAATATAAGGTTTTGAATAATTATGTAAGTGATTTACCCAATTGATGAAGAAAATTAAAACTTTGACAGATCATATCTGTGAAAGAAAAATTTTCAAAATTAAATCCCCGGATACGTGGGGTGGTGGAGAACCTGTAAAGCGGGTTTGGATCAAATCGGAGGTGTAGGGTTACAATAGGTGTCCGATTTAAAAAAAGAATGTCTCACATACATACATATTTGCTTTGTATTCAGTCAACACAAAAAGTCTATGTATGTATGTAGTTCTGTAAATATTTAAGCAGAATATAACAATTTCTTTTATCACGCGCCTTTGCTGTCATAACACTTTCTATGAAGTTGACAATATCTGTCGTGAAAGAAATAATAGCTATTGCTAATATGTATGTACATATTTATTTAATTAGTTTCCAGCTGTGTAAAGTGGCGTGTTTTGTGAAATTGGAATATTTTCCGGAATACGTGGTTTCTGGTCATTTAAAAGCCTTTCTCCCCATAACGTCTTTCGCTCTTTTTATCGTAGTTCGCTCTCTTATTCGTTGTTCGCCCTCGAATTCAGTGCCGAACGACGATAATTTCCATACAAAATTCTTAAAGCGAACAAATGTTGCTCATTCTGAACAATCTCCCAAACCCCGGTAAAATCGATGCCTTCTCGAATTTTATATCGAAATCTGACAAACAGGCCAGAACAACAAAGCAAAAATAAGCAAAAAAAAAAATATTTAATTAATTAATAAAGCTCTGTTGTATATAAAACGATCAAATATACCCGTGCCGATTAGCAATGACAAATAATAGTTAAGTCAAATTAATACAAGTCAAATCAAGAGAAGTCAAATCAAGACAAGTCGAGTCAAGTCAAGTCAAGTTAAGTCAAATCAAGTCAAGTCAAGTTAAGTCAAATCAAGTCAAGTAAAGTAAAGTCAAGTCAAGTCAAGTCAAATCAAGTCAAGTCAAGTCAAACCAAGTCAAGTCAAGTCAAATCAAGTCAAGTCAAGTCAAGTCAAGTCAAATCAAGTCAAGTCAAGTCAAGTCAAGTCAAGTCAAGTCAAGTCAAATCAAGTCAAGTCAAGTCAAATCAAGCCAATTCCATTCAATGCAATTAAATTCAGTTCAAGTTAAAATAATAAGATAATATTGAAATTACCACAAAGACACTACTTTATTGAAACTCCGATCATTTACATACACTGTTATAAATATTGGAATATTTTTATACTCAGCTGTACTAGTACACAGAGTATTATAATTTTAATCACATAACGGTGGATTGTAACAGAATGAAATAATCGAGATAGATATAGACTTATATATATCAAAATGATCAGTGTGAAAAGAGAAATCGATTGAGCCATGTCCGTCCGTCCGTCCGTCCGTCCGTCCGTCCGTCTGTCCGTCTGTCCGTCCGTCCGTCTGTAAACACTCTAACTCGCGCAAAAATTGAGATATTTTGATGAAATTTGAAATGCAAGTTGGTATCGACACTGGGACGGTTGGTATTGAAAATGGGCGAAATCGGACCATGACCACGCCCACTTTTCCTATATAGAAAAAATCGGAAATTTGGTATCTCAGCCACTAATATAGCTAGAGTGATGAAATTTTACCCACGTGTTGAGCTCAGGCCCCTAAGAAGAAATTTGATGGAATTTTGGAAATTGGGCGGTGCCACGCCCACTTATTAAGGAGCAAATATTGAAAGCTTTATGAGTCATAACTCAGAAACTGTTGAAGATATATCGATGAAATTTGGTACGCGTCATATACTTACTTAGGCAAATGTTTGGACGAAAAATTGTTAAAATCGGTTGACGGCCACGCCCACTTTTATATATGGGTATTATAAAGTGACCTAATAAAAACATTTTAAGCGATATCTCTGTCAAATATAAAGATATATCATTGCAATTTTATGCCAGGAGGCCACCTGCGGACATACAACGAAAAACACAAAAATTTTGGAAAATGGGCGTGGCACCGCCTCTTTTTAGAAGCTGGAATATACGAGATTTCTGAGCCCATAGCTCGACAAATAATTGATATATAATGACGAAACTTGGTGTGTACACTTTTATTACTTGTGGTAATACATGTTGAAAATTTTAGCGAAATCGGTTGACGACCACGCCCACTTTTATATATGGGTATTATAAAGTGGCCTAATAAAAACATTTTAAGCGATATCTTTGTCAAATATAAAGATAATTCATTGAAATTTTGTGGCAAGAGTTCCACAATAGACCGGAAACAAAAAATATACAAATTTTGGAAAATGGGCGTGGCACCGCCTCTTTTTAGACAAAGGAATATACGAGATTTCTTAGCCTATAACTCGACAAATAATTGAGATATTATGACGAAACTTGGTTTATACACTTTTATAACTTGTGTGTTAATAGACACGCAAAAATTTATTGAAATCGGTTTATGACCACGCCTACTTTTTAACAAAGATATTTCTGGAACACCCTTTGGGAATTGTAACGTGACATCTTTGTAACTAGAAGTCATAAAGGAATGAAATTTTGCACAAAGAATAATATTCATATGCTTAGTTGGATGACTGATAAAAATTTTGAAAATGGGCGTGGCTACGCCCACTTTATGCAAAACTCGCTTTATATAAAATCTATCAAACGCAAACAAACAATGAAAACATACAGCTGAGTATCCAATGTTCGATTCCACTCGAACTTAGGCTTCCTTACTTGTTTAAACTTTGATTTGGTTTGAAAGAAATTTAAAACATTTTTTGAGTTAAATTTTGAACATTCGAAAGTTTAAAAGTTTCTTATTCCTTTTTGGGTTAAAATTCAAACTTACAAAAGTTCAAATATTTCAAAGTATTTTTTGGAATAAATTTCATACTTTTTTGGCTTAAATCTTACACTGTTTCTCATTTAAACTTTTAAGGTTTAAATTTTAACTTTTCATAAAATTTGGTTTCAACAAAAAAATTTTAATTTTTGATTTGAAATTCCAACTTGCTTTTTCGAGAAATGAACATTATAAAAAGCTCATTTATAGTTATTAGACAATTTGAATGTATGAATGGAGAAACAAACAAACACAAAATAATTATTTAAACAGATAAAATGAAGAAAGAAGAAAAGGAGAAGAAGAGGATAGGAAAAACGCACAATATGGAAAAGGATTAAGGGGATGTTGGGGGGAGAACAATATGGGAGAAAAGGAAAAAAAAGAAGATACAGGAAAAGCATGAAGAGGATTTGGGAGCAGACATTTTTTGTTTTAATTTAAGCCAAAAAAAGGTTTAAATCTTAAACTTTTGGAAGTCTTAAAATAAATTCTAATTTGGAATGAAATCGAAACCTTAAAAGTTTAAAAATCTTTTAAACTTTTCAAAGTTTAAATTTTAATAATTTTTCGTTCGTGTCCTATATATCGACCAAATTTAAAATTTATACCAAAATTTATTTGAGTGTACATATATTGTTGAAAAACATGCACGGTCCACATTTTTGCCCATATGTGGAGGTGTTTTAAATTACCACGAAGACATTTCTTTATTGAAAACCCGATCAATACCTTTCATTTGATACCAATATCGCTCAAAAATATTCCGGAGTCATCCGGTTACACGTTTTGACTTATATCTAGGGACCCGGTCTAGGCATCACCACAATTGGGAGGGCTCTATGTTGAAGCTCTGCTCAACAACACCTTTCATTTGATGCCAATATCGTGGAAAAACATCGCCCAAACGAAATTGGCGCAAGCGTTCCAAAGTTTTAAGCATGTATGGACATGTATCAAAGCAGTAAACAGCTTCTTGCTGCAGCTTCGAGACAAATAAGGAACCGTGAAAAACCAAACGTGAGTAGGCTGTGCTGTCCCGCCTCGCACAACTGCGCTGCTCACACTGAACATGTTAGTTGATCGGCGAATCTGTCTATGCTTGCGCTTTATTCGAAAATTTAATACCGGGAAAAGAGTGTTAAACTCTCGGAAATGCTCAAAAAAAAAATGTACATATATCATTTTCGAGATTAGACCTTTTATGACATCTTCTGACTTTCCTTGGAAAGTTTATTTTCTGCAAAATATGTGCTATAACTTTTGTCAAGTAATAAATATCTACGATTACAAAAGATTATGCGGATCGGAAACAAAAATTTATTTTCGTAATATCTGGATTAATATATTTAAGAAAAATTTTAACAACCTGCGAACCAGCGAAGAAATCAAAGTTTAAGTCACGAAACACAAAAACTCATATAATTTGACTAAAGAAATTTTCTTGAGCAATTCCGACATGTTTTTTATATAGAACTAGCTGTACCCGGCCAAGCTTTGCTTTGGCCCACTTCCTATTATAGGTACTTGAAGCGAAAAACGGCACACTTTAAAATATGTTGAAAGTATCTAGAAACCGAAATTACTTCGGGCTGCAGAACTCAGTGCAATTCAGATAAGTTTAAAAAAAGTGAAGGAAAAAATTGATATTTTCAAAAGTTTGCCCTATTCATGTTCTTATCCCATTTTTCTTCGTATTAGTCTCCAACTGCCTTTCCCTTTACTTTTCTCTTTCTCTTTCCCTTTCCATTTATCTTTCCTTTCATTTCCGTTTCCTTTTTCCTTTCACATCACATTTCCGCTTCTCTTTCTCTACCGCTCTCTCTTACCTCTCCTTTTCTGCCATTCTCCTTTTTATTCCCCCCTCTTATTCCTTCTCTAATTCCCTGTCTTACTGTCTCTCTCCCCATCCTCTTCATTCCATTTTTATTATATTCTCCCTCTCCTTCTCCGTTCCTTTGCCTTCGCCTTTCCCAGTCTCATTACTCTTCCCCTTTTCCTAGGGAACTGGGTTTAGCATAACATACCCTGCATTCCACTTCTCATTTTATACCATCATTGCTTAAAAACATTCCGTGGCGTCCGAATCGTCTCTTTTACCCATAATTGGGTATCGAAACTAAGAATCACTATGAAAATATCTCTATATAGCAGACCCGGTCAGCACTTTCATTTTATATCAGTATTGCTCAGAAGCATCTCGGGCTCATCCGGGTCCACTTATTGACCCACATCTGGGAACTTGACCTAGGAGCAGTAATGGGTACGCTATCTGGAGACTTGACCAAGAAATCGTAATGGGTACGGCCCTACATGAGAGTCCGCTCAACACCTTTCATTTGGTACCAATATCCCTAAGATATATCCCGGAATCATCATGCGCCGTGATTAAATAACAATATCGCTAAGAAATTATCCGCGGCCATCCGGATCCACATTTTAACCCACATCTGGGGACCTGACCTAGGAATCATAATGAGTTCATCTCTTTGTAAAAGCCCTGCCTTTCAATTGACACGAATATCGTTCAGAAATTTTCCGGGGCCATCCCGGTCCACGTTTTGAACCACATTTAGGGACCAGACCTAGGAATCATAATCAGTTCATCTCTGTGTAAAGGCCCTGCTCAGCACTTTTTATTTGGTACCAATATCCCTGAGAAATATCCCGGTGTTATCCGGGTCCACGTGTTGACCCACACCTTGGGACCCGACCTAGGGATCGTAATGAGTTCATTTCTATGTAAAATCTCTGCTTAAAACCCTTCATTTCATACCAATATCACTGAGAAATTTTCCGGGGTCATCCGGGTCCACGTTTTGACCCATATTTGGGGACCCGTCCCAGGCATCACAAAAAAAATAGTTCCATGTTGGAGTCCTCGTCAAGGCCTTTCATTTGATACCAATATCGCTCAAAAACATCCGAGGATCATCCGGGTCCACGTTGTGACCTATATCTGGAGACCCGGGCTGGGCATCACAATTATAATAGTTCTGTGCTGAAGTCCTCATCAAGACTTTTCATTTGATACCAATATCGTCCAAAAATATTCAGGGGAAAGTCGGATCCTCGTTTTGACCTTTTGACCTATATCTCGGGAACCGACTTCCGGATTTGAAAAAAATATGTATATAAACCATCTAGGGCAAGGTACTAAGCTGGTGTGTAAATTTGGTCAAAATCCCTCCACGCGTTTGGGCGAAAGCCGGCGACAAAGAAATGGGCTCGATTTTTATAGTATATATATATAGATTTTGTATTTTTTTATACTCAGCTGTACTAGTACACAGAGTATTATAGTTTTAATCACATAACGGTGGATTGTAACAGAATGAAATAATCGAGATAGATATAGACTTATATATATCAAAATTATCAGGGTGAACAGAGAAATCGATTGAGCCATGTCCGTCCGTCCGTCCGTCCGTCTGTCCGTCCGTCCGTCCGTCTGTAAACACTCTAACTCGCGCAAAAATTGAGATATTTTGATGAAATTTGAAACGCAAGTTGGTATCGACACTGGGACGGTTGGTATTGAAAATAGGCGAAATCGGACCATGACCACGCCCACTTTTCCTATATAGAAAAAATCGGAAATTTGGTATCTCAGTCACTAATATAGCTGGAGCGATGAAATTTTACCCACGTATTGAGCTCAGGCCCCTAGGAAGAAATTTGATGAAATTTTGGAAAATGGGCGGTGCCACGCCCACTTATTAAGGGTCAAACATTGAAAGTTTTATGAGCCATAACTCAGAAACCGTTGAAGATATATCGATGAAATTTGGTACGCGTTATTTACCTACTTAGACAAACGTTTTGACGGAAAATTGTCAAAATCGGTTGACGGCCACGCCCACTTTTATATATGTGAACTATAAAGGGGCCTAATAAAAACATTTTAAGCGATATCTCTGTCAAATATAAAGATCTATCACTGAAATTTTGTGGCAGGAGTCCACCTATGGACATAAAACGAAAAACACAAAAATTTTGGAAAATGGGCGGTGCCACGCCCACTTATTAAGGGGCAAACATTGAAAGCTTTATGAGTCATAACTCAGAAACCGTTGAAGATATATCGATGAAATTTGGTATGCGTGATATACTTACTTAGGCAAATGTTTGGACTAAAAATTGCCAAAATCGGTTGACGACCACGCCCACTTTTATATATGGGTATTATAAAGTGTCCCAATAAAAACATTTTAACACGTTGGCTGCCAGTGTATCACCGGTGATCACAACAAAAAACCACTCACAGGTGCCAGGAACAAAATTACTTTTGCTTTTTTGTATTATAACGGGATTTTTTACCTAGAGTAAAAGCCATGCTGGCGACGCATCTGAACATGCTTTTAAGCTGTGATGACCCCGCGAACATCTGCTTTTTTATTTTAAAATGTTGTTTAAATTTTAAGCGCCTAGGCGTGTATCACCGGTGATACACTGGCACCTGGGGGTGGTTTTCTGATGTGATCACCGGTGATACACTGGCAGCCAACGTGTTAAGCTATATCTCTGTCAAATATAAAGATATATCATTGAAATTTTATGGCAGGAGTCCAACTGCGGACATAAAACGAAAAACACAAAAATTTTGGAAAATGGGCGTGGCACCGCCTCTTTTTAGAAGCTGGAATATACGAGATTTCTGAGCCCATAGCTCGACAAATAATTGATATATAATGACGAAACTTGGTGTGTACACTTTTATTACTTGTGGTAATACATGTTTAAAATTTTAGCGAAGTCGGTTGGCGACCACGCCCACTTTTATATATGGGAACTATAAAGGGGCCTAATAAAAATATTTTAAGCGATATCTTTGTCAAATATAAAGATAATTCATTAAAATTTTGTGGCATGAGTTCCACAATAGACCGGAAACAAAGAATAGAAAAATTATGGAAAATGGGCGTGGCACGGCCTCTTTATAGACAAAGGAATATACGAGATTTCTTAGTCTTTAACTCGACAAATAATTGAGATATTATGACGAAACTTAGTTTATATACTTTTATAACTTGTGTTAATAAACACGCAGAAATTTATTGAAATCGGTTTATGACCACGCCTACTTTTTAACAAAGATATTTCTGGAACACCCTTTAGGAATTTGTAACGTGACATCTTTGTAACTAGAAGTCATAAAGGAATGAAATTTTGCATAAAGAATAATATTCATATGCTTAGTTGGATGACTGATAAAAATTTTGAAAATGGGCGTAGCTACGCCCACTTTATGCAGCACTCGCTTTATATAAACTCCATAAAACGCAAACAATGAAAACATACAGCTGAGTATCTAATGTTCGATTCCACTCGAACTTAGGCTTCCTTACTTGTTTTTTATGTGAAACATTATTTTAATATGTCTTATGATGCTCTTGGATTAAATTGAATTTCTTTGACAGAAGGCCGCAAAAAATTAAAAATGGTACCTAAGTATTCGTATGCATTTGATTCTAAACTTTGAGCTGAAAGCCATTATGATGTATTGTGGAACGATTTTCCGTCATCCCTTGTCAATTTTGGTTTGGAGACAAATCGGTTTCGGCTAATATGCGCCATCTTCAGTATCTTTTTTCGTTCTTACGAGAGGAGACGGAAAATCGTTCCACAATACATCATATTTGATAAAGAAATCAACCAAAAAGTAAGAAATCCATTATCTTTATATCTTCATATTGTTAAAGGTAATAAAAAAAAAGAACGATATCATCGTTAAAAACCCGAAATCAGTTTTTTTTATTCATTTATATATTTTTTTTACGAAAATTTTTCGGTGATACGAAAAAAGCCGTGAAAGAGTATCAATTTGTAATACGAAATTTATTTGAGGCTGCGGCAACACTGGTGACTTCGTTACATTGGGCTCTTTTAAGCAGTGTTTAAAAAACTGGCCTAAGTTTCATTTCTGTTGATTTTGATTTTGATTCCGCTTTTAAAAAATCAGAAGTCGCAGTTAATCAAAATGAAAAAATATGAAAATGAACGATTTTGCCTGATTTTGATTTTGCGCTGATTTCATATTGCTCAAAATCAAAAGCAGCCAAATATCAAAATTAGCGATTTTGCCTGATTTTGATTTTGCGCTGATTTCATATTGCTCAAAATCAAAAGCGGCCTGATTTCAAAATGAACAATTTTGCCTGATTTTCATTTTGGGCTGATTTCATATTTCTCAAAATCAAAAGCGGCCGGATTTCAAAATGAACGATTTTGCCTGAATTTGATTTTGCGCTGATTTTCCTATTGCCCATTAGCGATTTTGCCTGATTTTCATTTTGTGCTGATTTTGATTTTGTGCTGATTTCATATTGCTAAAATCAAAAGCAGCCAAATATCGAAATCAATGCTTTCACAGTTTTGCTATTTACGCTTACATGAACACATGTGTGTATGTACATAATTTCTTACCCTCTGTATTCCCTGTAGGAAATTTAATTAATTTTAAATCACTTTATAAACTACTTTATTTTCAATAACAACTAATTGAAAATGTGACTTTTTCCTTTGCAATGAACTGACTTTTTTAACACGGCGATGTCATAGCAAGAAGTCAATTGCCCTATCCTGCATTTGTTTTCAACTACTTTACTAGTAGTTTAAAATAATTAACTTTATCTTGAGTTTCTTTTCAACTACTTTACTTGTAGTTTAATATAAATAACTTAATCCTGCATTTGATGTCGAAATTCAAGAAATGGTAAAAATGCGAAACAGATTTTCCTCAAATTTCGCAAATTTTTCTCAAGTTGATAAACAATATTTGAGAAACAATTGAATTTATGTTAATTTTCAAATGATAAATATGAAACAATATTTTCTCCGTTTGAGAATTTCGTTTTCAGTGTTTAATGGGAAGTGAAGCTGAAAAACGGTAACCAAAAAAAGGAAAAAACAATCTTGGCATACTTAGATCTGAAAACATGTGTTTACATATAAATATGTACATATACAAGAAACTGTCCCGTGCTGCATTTGTTTAAAGCTACTTTAAAATTAGTTGAATATAAACCACTTTTTAATATATTTATTTTTGCAATAAAGTTTTTTTTTTCCGTGAGGGTTACGTCATACATATGTATGTACGGGTATGCGCATGTAAGCGTAAATAGCAAAACTGTGAAAGCATTGATTTTGATAAAATTGGCTGCTTTTGATTTTGAGCAATATGAAATCAGCACAAAATGAAAATCAGGCCAAATTGTTCATTTTGAAATCAGGCCACTTTCGATTTTGAGCAATATGAAATCAGCGCAAAATCAAAATCAGGCAAAATTGTTCATTTTGAAATCAGGCCGCTTTTGATTTTGAGCAATATGAAATCAGCACAAAATGAAAATCAGGCCAAATTGTTCATTTTGAAATCAGGCCACTTTTGATTTTGAGCAATATGAAATCAGCGCAAAATCAAAATCAGGCAAAATTGTTCATTTTGAAATCAGGCCGCTTTTGATTTTGAGCAATATGAAATCAGCACAAAATGAAAATCAGGCAAAATCGTCATTTTAAAAAGCGACAAATATCAAAATCAAATAAAATCAAACATTTCTCGACTTTTGCTAATTCCGACTGCAGTTTTTTAAACACTGCTTTTAAGTGAGTTTAAGTACTCTGCAGCAGCTGTGTTGCAGTGAGACTGAGAGCGTAGTTACGCTTGTGACACACACTATTCGATTACTTTAAGCCACCAATACGCGCCGTCTTCCACTCACTTTTTTGTGAAAAAAATACCGCCCACATATCATGACATGAAACCCTTTTTTCGCACAGTAATGCGATCTGGTTGTGTTATCTTCCTTTCTCCTTCGACTGAAACAAAATTTATGCGCTTCGCGGCTGTAAAAGAAGTTGTCACAAAAGTTTTAAAATTAAATTAACTTTATAGAGAAAAATTGGTTTTGGGTCGTTAACTATTAATTGGTGTTGTTGCTGACGAGATACGCAAATAGGTTTATGTACTAGTTAGAATGTGCTTTGACGGTGTCGATGACACACTGGATGGGTTGGGATGGGATGTTTGTAATGTGATGCGATGCGTTGCATTTGGGCTTCAAGTGGATGATATTTGGGGAGCTAGAAAACTTTGCAGACAACCGCAACAAACAACGCGTAGTTAAAAGAAGATAAAAGGCATCAGGGTGTTAAATTTTGTACTAAGAAAGGGTGTGTTTATATTAAAAGGCTCGTGTGAACTTGGAATGAGGTGTTTAAAAAGGGGATTAGAGGAAAGGTTATTGATGCATGGAGATGAAGATGAAGATGCAGATGAAGATGAAGATGAAGATGAAGATGAAGATTAAGATGAAGATGCAGATGCAGATGAAGATGAAGATGAAGATGAAGATGAAGATGAAGATGAAGATGAAGATGAAGATTAAGATGAAGATTAAGATGAAGATGAAGATGAAGATGAAGATGAAGATGAAGATGAAGATGAAGATGAACATGAAGATGAAGATGAAGATGAAGATTAAGATTAAGATTAAGATTAAGATTAAGATTAGGATTAAGATTAAGATTAAGATTAAGATTAAGATTAAGATTAAGATTAAGATTAAGATTAAGATTAAGATTAAGATTAAGATTAAGATGACTATGACGATGAAGATGAAAATGAAGATGCAGATGAAAATGAAGATGCAGATGAAAATGAAGATGCAGATGAAGATGAAGATGAAGATGAAGATGAAGATGAAGATGAAGATGAAGATGAAGATGAAGATGAAGATGAATATGAAGATGAAGATGAAGGTGAAGATGAAGATTAAGATGCAGATGAAGATGAAGATGAGTATGAGCATGCGATTATTGGACGAAAGAATGTGATACTAAAAGGAATTAATAGAGAACTTTAAGCTATTTAGAGCAGCAGTTTAGATTGTTGTACCTATTACAAGGAATGTTCTCGAAGCTTTAAACAATTTGGAGGTTGACTTTAAGTTAATTGAGCTGCTGAATCATCCTCGAGATGTTTATAAATCTGTAAGCAGTATTGGAGTCTGCAGTAAGTTTCTAAGGCGTAGCTTAGGCTATGGTTGGATTCCGGCGAGGTTGATATTCTGCGTGATCTTTGGAGTACCAAGAAGAATGTACCAAGAAGAATGTATCAAGAAGAATATTTCTTTACTAGTTCAAGTTCCTCAGAACCAGTGGCACAAGTGTTTTGAAGATGTTGACTATTGCCGGCGTTTGCTAAGCCTTTAGGCCGAAAAGTTACAGCCACTGCAACCTTTCTAACAGCAATCTCAGTGCGACTGTTCTATTACTCATTCACTTGCTATTTAAATCGATTCTCGACTTCTACGCAGGCCAGAGAGCTTCTTCTGCACTTAGATGCTAAAATAGGCATGGGTAACACTGCGCTGCGCGGCGCAATTGCGCTAACACCAACCCTGGTGTTATTGCGCTAACTCCGATTTGGGAAATGCGCCAACTCAATATAGCGCCAACCCAATATAGCGCCAACTCAATGTAGCGCCAACTCAATGTAGCGCCAACTCAGTATAGCGCCAACTCAATGTAGCGCCAACTCAATGATGCGATATTGCAATATAACACTGACTCAATTTCGTGCGCTAACACCAGCTCCAATATAGCGCTAGTGTAAAATGGCGCAACCACAACGCCAATAACAGCATCATAGTATATGTATACGTATGACAACGTCACAATTATGTGTGCTTGATAGTGATCTAAGTGACTCTAATTTCCAGCATATTTTCACATATATACGGAATATTTTTCCAAATAATTATGAAAATTAAAATTAATTGTGCCCTCGTATATGTAAGCAGAATTGCGCCAAAAGAAATAAAACGGGGATGATAAACAGTAACAAGCGAAAAAATGTTATTTATCGATTATTCGATGACAATTGCGCTAAAGGTGTTATTGCGCCAGTACCGTGAGTTGGCGCCACGGTTGGCGCTGGCGTTATTGTATCAGCGCCAAAAAAATTGCGCCATTACCCATGGCTATGCTAAAATAGTTTACCTTGGATTTCGGAAACTCTGCAGTTCTAGTGATCCCAATACAATTTCTCCTTTCTCAGCGAAGTTTTTTGGTGTTCTCTCTATGTGCTCATATCCATTTATCTGATCTTCGTCTCACTTAGAAAAAAAAAGATTCGGAGACAGTTCTAGTGATCTTCAATATTCTTTCCTCAATTTTATTGTAGTTTCTATTCTGATATCCCTTTAGTCTTGCTGCATCTCATTAATAAGTAAAGTAAATTCCCTTTGGGGGTTCGGAAAAAAGTTCTATGGATACACAGTAGTTCTTCACTTATCTCATCGACGCCTTCTTCTGCCTACTTTCTATTCTGATATCCATTTTCGTCACAAAAGAAGATCAAACTTGGCAAGGGATGGCGAAAATTCGTTACACAATAAATCACAAAAAAATACCTCTGGGTTTGGTTGTAAAAAAAATTCTCTTGGGTTTCGGCAAAATGTTCCAGAGATCCCCAGTAGTCATTATCTTATCACGTCGAAGTCTGCTTTAGCCATTTTACTATTTTCATATCCATTTATCGACTTCCTATTGCCATAAAATTACGCACTCTGTGATAAGATGTAAAATGATATTCCTTGGGATGCGATTAGATATAAGGTCTTAGGATTCCAAATAAACATTTCCTCATTTCACCAAAGGCTTTTCCACTTTATTAAACAGATATAAAATTTAGTTTATAAGTTAGGCTTTGAGATTGAACTTTCAATATTGAGCTTTTGTAGGTCTACCAATCAGAACCGTAGAGCTTTTATGAGTTTTCAGAATGCGAAGAAACTTCTCTACCGCCGGGGTTCTACTTTTTTGCCTCTAACGCCAGAGATTGTTGCTGTACCACTTTCTGCGTGGAATGCAGTTCCAATTGGAATTCTCTATGTATACGCAAATTACATATTCTCTATTGTCACTTCATCATTTCTTTACAACGCTTTCTAATCGCCAATTCTCTTCGCTTTCTCTCATTCCAGGTGCGGGCTATGGAACAGCGGCTGAGTGAATGGCCCAAACCACCACAAGCACAATCAGCCACCAACTCGCCAATACATCAAAGCCAGCAACACCAACAACAACTTCAACTTCAACAACAACAACAACAACAAACCGCCGCACAACAACAAACAGCACTTTGTCTTCCCGATACCGAAAAAACCATAACCTCATTGGAGATCGCCGTCGAGGAGCAACGTCAATTGCGTCTACACGACGCCCGACAAGTCGAAGCGAAAGCGGCCAAAATCAAAGAATGGGTCACAAATAAGCTACGCGAACTCGAAGAACAAAATCAACTGCTACGCGAGCAGAACGTCAAATGTAATCAACAGCTGGAGCTGCTAAAAAATCATATCGCCAATCAATCGAATCGACACAGCATCGTCGGACCACATCCCGTGCGGAATAGCTTGAGCTTGGATGTGCAAGAGTTTGCGGACACCACCGAAGGACGCCGACGCAGCGAAAGTTTAGACACGCAAGAGATAATCAATCGACCACTAACCGCCTCCTATCCCCACCATCAACATCGACGCAATCTCTCCAGCATGGAGCCGCAAGAGTTGGAGCGCAATTTAGTGGCGGCCGTTGATGGGCTGACGCTTACGCCACTCGCCAGCATTTCGGCGAAGGCAAACTCTGCAGCAGCAGCAGCAGCAACAACAACAACTGGACGACCCGATAGTTCGGACACGGATACGGCGCACGATTATGCAGAGATATATACGCCTTCGTGTGAAAAGCTGCCCGCTTGGATGAAGAATAATCCGGCGCTAATGGCGAGTGGCGGCAATTCGAGCACGACCACAACAACAACGACGACAAGTGATTTGGGTGTGCCACGACCGCCAACGCCGCCACTGCATCGCTTTCCCAGTTGGGAGGCGAAAATCTATCAGGTGGCCAACGATGGGCTGACGGGTGTGGCGAGTGAGGAAAGTTTGGCGGCACAAAAGCAGCAGCTGCAGCAGGAAATGCCGCAGGCGTCGCCACCACCTGACATTCAGGAGTCGGCAAGCGGTGCAGCCTCGGCCGGCAGCAATAGCGCTTGCAATACGCTAGCGAATGGCGGCGGTGGATACAGCGGCGGGCATGGTGGACTTTCGACACCAGCCACCAACAATGGCACTTTGGGCAGTACGCGCAGCGAAAGTGGTGGAGGAGGTGGCGGCGGCGGAGTAGGTGGCAGCGGAACACCCGGCACGCCACAGCTGCCCACGCGTCAGCAGCAGACCGCAAGCGGTGGTTTTTGTGATATCTCGGTGCCGGTTTATGCCACCGTTAAAGGGGTGAGTTTGATTTGATCTCAAAATATGAGCTCTCTTAAACCATCAACTCTTTTTTTTTTCATATTTTCTCTTTTCAACAGCGCGCTTCCCAAATACGTTCCATGCCCTTTACCGGCGACTCCAGCGACGATTCGAGCGATGGCGAAGATCATGCCGTTATGCTAACGCACAATTCACACAATTCATCGAGCACAGACAATACCGAGACATCGACATCGGGCAGCGCTTCCAGTCCATCGAAAAGTTTGAAAACATCTTCGAGTTTAAGTCCGGCAAAGCGTAGCGGTTCGGAAAGTCCGAAGAATACGAAAGGGCGTGGTATGTATGCAAAGAATATTAGTTTAGCTGCAACGTAGTTGATTGTGCCTGCGATGTTCATCAAAATAATGATGTTGGTGATAATGCAAATGTGAATGAAACACCTCTTAACCACCACCTAACCTATAGTAAACTTGTACATTCATGTATTTAACACTGCTCTCTCCTCAATTAACACACTCTTTTATTTTTCTGTTTTTTGTTTTTCTTCTCGTTTTTTGTTTAACTAATTTTCAGCTTAACATTCATAGAACTAGCAAATAGTGCGCCCCATCCGCCGTAGTTTGAATCTCCCTTAGCTAACTTGCTTCATCCACATGGCACTTGATAATTTCATAGGAAAGATATTGAGCATTTCCTAAGGCCATCGGCCTCAATTTTCTGAAATTTATCGTTTTAAATAGTGTTAAGGACACTTACAAACTGAAAACGGCGATTTCTAGAGCAAGAACAACAAGCCAAGGTATGGTCCTCCACTGCCTTTTTAAGCTCTCTATGGCTTAAAGACAAGTACGCCTCAAATTATCTTAGATGTCGCGCCTTTGGCGTTTTTCGTTAAAAATAATCGATATATTAGAAAAATAATCGATATTTTTGGACTAATAATAATCGATATACATGTACATCATAAAAATAATCAATAGCTCAGAATGATAATCGATTTTTTTCGATAAATATAAATCGATATACATAATTTCGATAGCAATTATCGAGAGTTTGGAAAAATAACCGATATTTTTGGACAAATAATAGTTGATATACATATACTCCGTAAAAATAATCAATAGCTTAGAACGGCAATCCATTTTTATCGATATACATATTTTAGACAAACATTATCGATATTTTGGAAAATGTATCGATATTTTTTTATAAATTATAACCGATATACACAATTTCGATAGCAATTATCGAGAGTTTGGAAAAATAATCGATATACGATATTTTTTAAAAATTATCGATTTTTTAGAAAAATAATCGAGAGTTTGGAAAAATAATCTATATTTCTCGATAAATATAAATGGAAATTCATATTTTAGATAAACGTTATCGACATTTTGGCAAATTTATCGATATTTTTTATAAATTATAACCGATATACACAATTTCGATAGCAATTACCGAGAGTTTGGAAAAATAATCGATATGATATTTTTGAAAAATTATCGATTTAAAAAAAAATAATCGATAGTTTGGAAAAATAATCTGTATATTTTTCGATAAATATAAATCGACATATCTACATATTTTAGATAAACGTCATCGATATTGTGGAAAATTTATCGATATTTTGTTTATAAATTATAACCGATATACATAATTTCGATAACATTCGATATACGATATTTTCTAAAAATTATCGCTTTTTTAGAAAAATGATCGATAGTTTGGAAACATTATCTATATTTTTCGATAAATATAAATGGATATGCATATTTTCATATTTTAGATAAACGTTATCGATAGTTTGGAAAATATCGATGAATTTTGTTTATAAATTATAATCGATATACATATATATTTTCCATAAGTATTATTTGTATTTAAAAAAATAATCAATATATGATATTTTTGAAAAATTATCGATAGTTCAGAAAAATAATCGATATTTTGTTTATAAATTGTAGTTTGGAAAAATAATCGAAATTTTCGATAAATAATATTTGATATACATCTTTTCGATAAAGAAATAATCGATATACATACATATTTTAGACAAACGTTGTCGATAGTTTGGAAAAGTTCTACACATTTTCGATAAGTATTAGAAAAATTATCGATAGTTTAGAAAAATAATCGATATTTTGTTTATAAATTATACCCGGTTTTCGATCAAAATAATCGATAGATTGGAAAAATAATAAATAAATATAAATAATATTTGATATGTGTACATCTTTTCGATAAACAAAATGTATGGTTAAAAAATAAACGATATTATCTGATAAATAATAATCGATATACATAAAAATTATGAAAAATTAAAAAAGAAAAATTAATAAAAATTGTCAATAAAAATAATCGTTATTTTGCGATAAATATAAATCGATATACATATTTTAAATAAACGTTATCGACAGTTTGGAAAAGTTCTACACATTTTCGATATGTATTAGAAAAATGATCGATAGTTTAGAAAAATAATCGATATTTTGTTTATAAATTATACCCGGTTTTCGATAAAAAAATAATCTATAGTTTGGAAAAATAATCGAAATTTTCGACAAATAATTATAGATATACATCTTTTCTATAAAACTAATCGATAGTTAAAAAAATAAGCGATATTTTCTAATAACTAATAATCGACCGCTGTGGTGCAGTGGGTAGAGTGCTCGCCTGCTATGCCAGAGGTCTCGGGTTCAAACCACAGTCCGAGCAAAACACCAAAACAATTTTTGTAATTAGTAAAAATCCAATTATTGGGTTTTTTAAGAGCAGCGGTCACCTCTCGGCAGTGGAAAAGCTTCTCACAAAAAATTCATTCGCCGTTCGGAGCCGGCATAAAACTGTACCTCCACCCAATTAGTAGGAAAAACAAAAAGGAGCACACCTCAAATTGGGAGAGAAGCTCGGCCATAAAACTCGTCAGAGTTATAATAGCGCCATTGTATTATTATAATAATCGATATACATATTTTCAATAAAAATAATCAGCATTTTAGAATAAAAATCGATATTTTTCAATAAAAATAATCGATATTTTTCGATAACAAATAATCTATATTTTGTAAAATAATCGCAACTTTTCGATTAATAATAAGCGATATACATAATTTCGACAAAAATAAGCAATAATTTAGAAAAATAATACACCCCGCCGGAAGGCAGTTTCTTTTCGCTCTGCTTATGCTCAAACCTCAAACTACATAGAATTTTGGTGCTTTCTCTTGCACTCCCTTCTACTTCTTTACGCTTTTAACCCTCTTTTACTAAGTAAGCTCCTTCACCACTTTAACCCTTTCTATCTAGTACTGGCTGCCTCTTTAACCCCTTTCCCATTTTTAACTCTCTTTTAGCTCTCTAACTCGCCCAAGTAACCTCTCTTTAGTAATTTAAAAAACTATAACATATTAAATGTGAATTTTCTAATAATTTTTACAAATTTTTCTTTTAATACGCACCCTAATAATCACCTTCCATTTTTCATTTACCCTTTTGTAAAACAAAAATAAAAAAAATCACGTACAAAATCCTTGCAAATTGGCACAAAAACCTCTTCTGGCAAACCAAAAACTCAACTGCAAATTTTCGCTTTCGAAGCTCATCAAATGCACATTTCCTTAACACAACACACCACCACCACCACCACCGCAAACACCAATTTCACCACAAACAACAAACACAGCAATCATTACAATACAATGCACTCATACACCAACACCAACAACACCAGCAACAATACACAATATCATTCGGTGCATTCGGTTCAATCGGGTCATTCGGGTTATTCGGGAAATTCATACTCATCGCATACGCAAACCTTGCCGTTACCACCCAATCATAACACCAATCATACCACAGCCACCACCATCGACAACAACAATACCAATACCGCCAATTCCAACAATACCAACAATCATCTACGTCTTCCCCACATACGTGGTACAGTAATTTCAGATATTTCCTTTGAATCAGGCCTATCGGATGATTACGCTTTACCACCGGATGCCGTCTCCGAATCCACATGCATGGATGCTTCAATGCCATCGCTATTGATGCGACAATCCTATGTGGATTCGCCAAGCAAGAAAATTGAATCGTTGGAGAAGGTAAGTCTTTACTTAACTAGATCACTAATTCCATTGACTTCATTTGATCTACTCCTCTCCTCCTCACTCTCACCTACTCATCTTTATACTCTCATTTCCTTCAGATGGGTCATCTCGCCAAGCTCGGCGGCAAACTGAAAACGTGGCGTAAACGTTGGTTTGTACTCAAAAATGGCACGCTCACCTATTGGAAGAGCCAACACGATGTCAATCGCAAACCGCAAGGACAAATAATGTTGGATGAGGCGTGTCGCATAAATCGTGCTGAGGGTGCTTCCACTTTTGAAATAGACACCGGGAAGAAGGTGTACTATTTGACCGCAGATTCGAATGCCAACATGGACGATTGGATACGTGTACTGCAGAATGTGCAACGACGTAATGCAACCAAGTTGCTATTGAGTCGCGAAGATCAAAAGCCAACGATACAGGGTTGGGTGACGAAGGTGAAGAATGGTCATGCGAAGAAGTGCTGGTGTGTGTTGTTGGGTAAAATGTTCCTGTATTTTAAGGCGCCTGGGGAGACGGTAAGTTTGCGAAAGTCTTTTAACTCTTCATAAGCTAACATTCTCGCTTTTACTATATCTCTCTCCCGCTTTTTATTTCATTTACTTCTCTCTCTCTCTCTCTCTCTTTATCTCTCCCTCTTCTACTACAGAATCCCCTTGGTCAAATCAATATGCGCGATGCTCGCGTC
This sequence comes from Urophora cardui, assembly GCA_960531455.1. Lineage (NCBI taxonomy): Eukaryota > Metazoa > Arthropoda > Insecta > Diptera > Tephritidae > Urophora > Urophora cardui. The sequence goes on from OY482671.1 coordinate 9,885,204, forward strand.
GAAGAGGTGGAACATGTTTCCGATTCCGATTCGGAGGAACGTGAAGATCCTACACAAAGTCAAGCACGTCTCACCGTTGCCATTTATCCGGCACATCAAGGTCCCACTTATCTTATATTGCCCGGCAAACAGGAACGTGATAATTGGTTGTATCATTTGACTGTGGTATCGGGCGGTGGTCCGAATGCGGGTACACAGTATGAGCAACTTGTACAAAAACTTATGGAGACTGATGGAGATCCAAGTGAGTATACTTAAATACATACATCTTTTTTAAAAGAATTCGCCATCTTCTCTAATGGAACTATGTAGAGCTTCATCTTTGGTATAGTTTGCGCGGTTATGGTACAGAAAAAGTACATGATCGCAATATGGAACTCTATCTAGAAAGAATATATCCTCTATGGGGCTCCAAAAAAGTCGCAAGTAGTGTAGGAGGAACTGGCCTATGGAAATGCATACTCCTTCGACATCAAGATAGCACTGGTATGCCGTGGCGGTGCGCCTCTTGGAATAGTGTTAAGTTGATGAAAATACACGGAGCGTAAAAATAGCTAGAGCCGCGGACTGCAGGCTACATAGAAATGTCGGTAGATGAGAAGAACTGGAGCCTCAGACCGGACGCTCTATTGAAAAAATTTAGTGCACTCTTGGAAGTGTGGAACTGTATATCTATGTAGCTTGAAATGATTAAATGTTATGAGAATGAATTAGAACGTCGGACTGAACTCTATTAGATACTTAGTATGTACTCTCATTGGACTCCGAAATGCTGTGTTGATCTGGGAATAATTCTGGTATAATGGAAATATATGCATGAGTCGAGTGAATAACTATAGCCTCAGCGTAGACATTATTCGGAAAATAAATACAACTAGAGGTTACCCGCGGGTTTCACACCACATGCTTTTAAAAATATTAGCATATTGAGTTAGTCCAAAAAAGTTACATAGAAAAATATCATTCTTGACGTCAAAGATAGTTTTCTTATTTCTTTTTTTGCCCGTTGAGTACGTAATTATCTCATATGCCCAACACCAATTTTCAGTACCCTACTATAAATATTTCAAGAGATTTTCACTGTAAAAATTTCAGTCTGTATGGGAGGTGCCCATCCCTGCGTTACTAAGACCTAGCGTTTTTACCCGTTTAATACATAGTTATCTCACATGCCCTCACACCAATTTTCAGTACCCTACTACAAATATCTCCAGAGATATTCGATGTGAAAATTTCAGTTTGTATGGGAGGTGCCCATCCCTGCTTTACCAAGACCTAGCGTTTTTACCCGTTTAATACATAGTTATCTCACATGCCCTCACACCAATTTTCAGTACCCTACTACAAATATTTCCAGAGATATTCGCTGTGAAAGTTTCAGTTTGTATGGGAGGTGCCCATCCCTGCTTTACCAAGACCTAGCGTTTTTACCCGTTTAATACATAGTTATCTCACATGCCCTCACACCAATTTTCAGTACCCTGCTACAAATATCTCCAGAGATATTCGATGTGAAAATTTCAGTTTGTATGGGAGGTACCCATCCCTGTTTTACCAAGACCTAGCGTTTTTACCCGTTTAATACATAGTTATCTCACATGCCCTCACACCAATTTTCAGTACCCTACTACAAATATCTCCAGAGATATTCGCTGTGGAAGTTTCAGTTTGTATGGGAAGTGCCCATCCCTGCTTTACCAAGACCTAGCGTTTTTACCCGTTTAATACATAGTTATCTCACATGCCCTCACACCAATTTTCAGTACCCTACTACAAATATCTCCAGAGATATTCGATGTGAAAATTTCAGTTTGTATGGGAGGTGCCCATCCCTGCTTTACCAAGACCTAGCGTTTTTACCCGTTTAATACATAGTTATCTCACATGCCCTCACACCAATTTTCAGTACCCTACTACAAATATTTCCAGAGATATTCGCTGTGAAAGTTTCAGTTTGTATGGGAGGTGCCCATCCCTGCTTTACCAAGACCTAGCGTTTTTATCCGTTTAATACATAGTTATCTCACATGCCCTCACACCAATTTTCAGTACTCTACTACAAATATCTCCAGAGATATTCGATGTGAAAATTTCAGTTTGTATGGGAGGTGCCCATCCCTGCTTTACCAAGACCTAGCGTTTTTACCCGTTTAATACATAGTTATCTCAGATGCCCTCACACCAATTTTCAGTACCCTACTACAAATATCTCCAGAGATATTCGCTGTGAAAGTTTCAGTTTGTATGGGAGGTGCCCATCCCTGCTTTACCAAGACCTAGCGTTTTTACCCGTTTAATACATAGTTATCTCACATGCCCTCACACCAGTTTTCAGTATCCTACTACAAATATTTCCAGAGATATTCGATGTGAAAATTTCAGTTTATATGGGAGGTGCCCATCCCTACTTTACTAAGACCTAGCGTTTTTACCCGTTTAATACATAGTTATCTCACATGCCCTCACACCAATTTTCAGTACCCTACTACAAATATTTCCAGAGATATTCGCTGTGAAAGTTTCAGTTTGTATGGGAAGTGCCCATCCCTGCTTTACCAAGACCTAGCGTTTTTACCCGTTTAATACATAGTTATCTCACATGCCCTCACACCAATTTTCAGTACCCTACTACAAATATCTCCAGAGATATTCGCTGTAAAAATTTCAGTCTGTATGGGAGGTGCCCATCCCTGCTTTACCAAGACCTAGCGTTTTTACCCGTTTAATACATAGTTATCTCACATGCCCTCACACCAGTTTTCAGTACCCTACTACAAATATTTCCAGAGATATTCGCTGTGAAAGTTTCAGTTTGTATGCGAGGTGCCCATCCCTGCTTTACCAAGACCTAGTGTTTTTCCCGTTTAATATATAGTTATCTCACATGCCCTCACACCAGTTTTCAGTACCCTACTACAAATATTTCCAGATATTCGCTGTGAAAGTTTCAGTTTGTATGGGAGGTGCCCATCCCTGCTTTACCTAGACCTAGTGTTTTCCCGTTTAATACATAGTTATCTCATATGCCCTCACACCAGTTTTCAGTACCCTACTACAAATATATCCAGAGATATTCGCTGTGAAAGTTTCAGTTTATATGGGAGGAGAGTGCCCATCCCTGCTTTACCAAGACCTAAATTGTTTATCCGTTGAGTATATATTTTTGTATTATTCCTTCACAAAAATTTTCATTATTCTAGTACAAATATTTCAAGAGATGTTACGAAAAAAAGGAAAATTTTGTATGGGAGGTGCCCATCCCTGACTTTTAATCACATTAAAAATATGCCTATAGCAATTACCGGGTGAAAATACCTAGGTGTGCAAAGTTTCGTGAGGATCCGTTCAGCGGCTTTCTCGCCAATTGAGTTTAAACACAATTTCCATTTCACATTTATAATATAAGATTATGGGAGTGTTGAAAGGCTCGATTCGCACACACTTACTGATTTGAGCTCCTTATCTCCTTTCTTTGGCTTCTTCTACTTTCTTTGGCTTCTTCTTGTCCGGACGAATACAGACTTTTTATCACAATTACTATCTATGAGAGCTTGAATTCGTTCATTCCGTTGCATAACCTTTTAAGTATAGGAACGATACGGACTTGTACATCTTAGAACCGCCGGGTGATATTTGTGCCTTTGAACAACAACTTCTACATAGAAATAGTATGCCCCAGAAGACTTCATTTAAATTACACTTGAATTGCGAAGAAAGAGTTCTTCGAAAGCACGAAGTTTGTTCCTCGAATCGAGCTCTTAAAGAGTCCTAAACATATCTTTTGGCTCTGTGTAGAATACAACTGACCTTTAGCTCAGAAACTAATATCACTGTTTTGTCTTCTTCTTTTTCCGCACTTACAGATTGTGTTCTATGGCGCCATCCAATATTATTACATACCAAAGATGCCATCACATCACCGCTTACCTCATTGCACACGGAAGCCATGCAACCGGAAGCGATTAAATTGTTTAAGGTAAGCAAGAACTTGTGGATTAAAAAAAACTCAGCTTGATTTTTGTGTTACTTGCTCCATTGTCGTATATTCCTTCTGCCCTTCTCCCCTCTTCTCGCTTTAATTCACTTTTGCATTCATTCTTTAATTCACTTTTGCGCACTCACTCTCATTTTTTAACTCACTTTTAATTTTTTCACTCTCTTCTCATAATCTTTTTTCTCACTCTCTCTCTATCTCTCTCTCTTGCAGAGCATTCAATTGTTCATGTCCGTTGCCGTCAATCAACCCGGCATTGATTATCATGTCGTTTTGGCACAAAATGCTTTACAACACTGCCTGGACATGCCCGAATTGCAAACGGAAATGATTGGCATTTTAGTGAAGCAGACATCACGGCACACGGGCCAAAAGCTGAGTGTCGGCGTCCAGGTAAACAAGAAACTGGGCAAGCAAACGCGCGTAAGTTTTTCAATTTTTAGTTGCAAAAATGCTTTTCATTATCTGATTTAGTTCCCTATGTTTGTTAGTTTAGTTTTGCTGTTGTTGTTTTTAGTGTATCTAGTTTAACATTTAGCTTTAGTTTTAGTAGCGGTTTCCACTTCTACTACTAACCCCAATTGAATTGATGCCCAGGCAAAAAGCACAAAATTAGTATTAAAAAAATGTGGAATGGTAAATTTTTAAATTTCGTTTCAATCTTTTTTAAGTTTTGTTTCCTTTTTCTTGTTTTTTTTTTTTTTTTTTTGATAATTTCTGTGCGCCAATTTTTCTTGAAATCCAATCTTTAAGGCGAAATTTTATAATAGCTCCATTGCAGAAAGTGTCCAGCGTTCTGGTCTACGCCTTTGGCTACTAGGATTAGTATTATTTTATGATGTTGAATCAGTAACCAAATTAGGATGATAGAGAAACTCAGAGGGACACTCTGATTGATTTTAAAGCTAACCTATTTCGACCACGAGAAAATATTCCAAATACACAATAAACATCTAAAACAAGACTTCTAGATTTTACAGAACTAGCCAAAATATGCTTTGATTTAGCCATAGCCACACTTAGCTGAAAACTCGGCTAAAAATTCAAACGCCTCTGTGAAGTTCATTCCTTTTGGCAATAATGACATACAAATGTACAAGTCTATCAATATAAGGCCGGTGTTAATTTTAAAGGCCCCCATGGTGGATGTGTTGACCATACGTAGTTTTTCACGTTAGACATTCCTCAGGGTTAACTGCATTTGATAGCGTGAGTGATGCACATTTTGACTGTTTATGCAACTTCCAACAGCCCGCATAGCGCAGTGATTTGTTGTTGTTTAAATGGTCAAATTACACTCGTATGTTGAAAACCTTAACCGGGTCGCTTTTGGCATTGATTAGCCTCGACTTCAATAGGAATGCGCAGAGCTACTGTAAATCCTTTGCTTGCGCATACTCATTCTGTAGCAGCTAATCGGTCTGCTTATTCTGGATTCGACTATGGTTAGGTTTGAAAAAAGTTGTAAGAGCGTAACGTATTTAACGTTCATTGTCTCGATTCTTTCGAGACCACTTCTAATGATACGGATAGGTTCTGGTTAAATTTTCGATAGCATAAGCCACACTGCAGCATTTTTCCTCCATTACATAATGTGCAAAAGAAAACACTTGCTTTCCTATTCACCATTTCAACATTTGGCGGAAAAAGCACTCATTTCCTCGTTCTTCTATTTTAGTGCTACTCTCTAACCGGCGAAGCTTTGTTTCATAGGAAAGTTAAGAGCTACACATCTGGAGCCTACTTTAACTCTCTTAGTCACAGCGATACTGCTACGTCTTTTCTAAAAGCGTCTTCCTCAACTCTCAGTCCTTCAAACCAACGCGTTGTTGTTTGCAGCTGTTGATTTAAAAAGCATTTTGATTTTTATTCTTTTTTTTTAATTTTTTGGTTATAATTTGCATCTTGCTATTTTCGCTTTTACTTTACACTGTAAAAAATGGGCATTACTTTGTTTTTTGATTTTCCATACGCGTTTGAAAAAGAAAAGCTTGCGATTGCGTGAAAGAAGAGAATAATAAATAAATATTCGAATACGTTGACTTCTTGGTATACAAATAAAACAAATAAAACAAAAAGTCTTTACTAACCCACTAACGCACTAAAAACATGTTTATAGTAAACCTACATACAATACAAAAGTATACTCAACTCAAAGTGATATTCTTTAATATTTTTGTTTTTTATAATAATATATTACACTGGCGCGGCTAAAACTTTAATGACTTTTTTAATTTTTTGTGATTTTATCTTTTTATAAAAACTTAACAACATATAATTAAGTAGTACCTATTTGGCATGTCCAGTAGTTATGAAAACTTTAGTCAACTAATTGGTAGTTTATAACTGTGATTAAGCAATTTAAATACCAAAATAGTCATCTATGTACATATATTATAATCAGGGACGTAACGGTTATAAGAGAAATGGGGTAAAAGTCATATTTAACCATTATCATAAGAAAAATTTTTTTTTGGTCGTTAATAACAATTAAAAAAACCAAAAAACCGTTTTGGGCCTGAATAACCGTTATGGCAACCAAAAACTGTTTTGGTCTTGAAAACCGTTATGGCAACCAAAAAAACTGTTTTGGGCCTGCATAACCGTTATTCAGATTTTTATTTTTTTTTTTTGGTCAGCTATAAAAATCAAGCCTATTTATTTGTCAATATTTCTGGACGATATTAGTATCAAATGAAAGGTGTTGAGCAGGGATTACCTCTTTTCATTTGATAGCAATATTGCTTAAAACATTCCAGGGCATACGGGTTCACTTTTTCACCCATAACTGGGAACCCGACCTACGAATCTTAACAAATACACCTCTATGTAAAAGCCCTGCTCAACACCTTTCATTTGATACCAATATCGTCCAGAAATATTGACAAATAAATAGGCTTGATTTTTATAGCTGACCAAAAAAAAAATAAAAATCTGAATAACGGTTATTCAGGCCCAAAACGGTTTTTGGGATTTTATAATGGTTATTAATGGCCAAAAGAATATAAAGGTTATTTTTGCGTAACATTTTCATCAAGCTAGAAAAAATAACCTTTATTTTCGGTCCCTGATTATAATTGGAAATCCAACTAGAAATTAGATTTCATAAGCGTGTTTTTACTTAGTCCTTTTTGTTTAGATATGTTTTTTTAGAACTAAAATAAATTTTCCCCTATAACTGTCTTATAAAAGGGTGGCATGACGCATAGTAAACAAAAATAAACAGTTATACATATGTGTATGATATATATGTATACATGTACATACACCACCGTCTATTAACACGTTGGCTGCCAGTGTATCACCGGTGATCACATCAGAAAACCACCCCCCGGTTGCCAGTGTATCACCGGTGATACACGCCTAGGCGCTTAAAATTTAAACAACATTTTAAAATAAAAAAGCAGATGTTCGCGGGGTCATCACAGCTTAAAAGCATGTTCAGATGCGTCGCCAGCATGGCTTTCACTCTAGGTAAAAAATCCCGTTATAATACAAAAAAGCAAAAGTAATTTTGTTCCTGGCACCTGTGAGTGGTTTTTTGTTGTGATCACCGGTGATACACTGGCAGCCAACGTGTTAAGTATATTAAAAGCATATCATTAGGGCGGATCTGCTTATCTTCTTAAATATTTTTAAATGTGAACTAAGGTATCACCACATCTTTTACTACCCAGCATTTGTCATTACGAGTAGCTGGCTTTTTTTCAACATGCAAATCACATTGATTCGCCTTATTGAGTGTATAACCATTTTTATAACTATTTTATACTATATAAAGATATGAATGATACATATGTAGTATGTACTAAATACATATATGTACACAGAGCCAAAAAGTTCACCTATAATCAAAGAGACTGCCATCTAAAAAAGCTATTTGGCCAAGGAGAGCGAGAGGAGACAAGATTGAAGAAATTTTTGCTAGAAAATCTTCTAGATTTTAGCTTGAATTTCTTCTTAAATTTATTGAAAAGGATACCGTCTGAAAACGAGTTGATAACTTCTTATTTATTAATTTTTTATGTCATTTTGGCAAAAAAATTAAATTGTTAGAAGAAATCTGATTGTTGTTATGAGAAAATTTTTATAAAGCAAATCAATAAGGACATCCTCTAATTTTTACTAGAACCTTTTTGAATTTATGAAAACGGAAAACTTTTTATTTTTAAAAGAGCCCTTATTAATTAAAATTTTGCTATAAACGTCTTAACGTACGTACATGTTTGGATATAATCGTACATACTAGAAATATGCATAACAGTTATTGCATGAGCCACTTTTTTTGTATGTGTGCAATAACATGTTCAAGAAATTAAAAGGGAGAACTTTTTATTTTTAAGAGAGCTCTTATGTGTTTCCTCCGTTCGTCAATTTCACTACGGCTTTGCACATTTCTACAATTCTCAAACGATTAGTGAAGAACTTGGTATAAAGAGTTTATTATGTCCATCTGCACTTATATGAAATGAAATGTTGCCCTTTGTCTGAATAAGTCCTAGGAAAATACTAGTTGACTAATTATGTTTTCCGATGAAAATCAAGATTCTCTTCTTAATAATATTAAACAAGGTTTCATCTTAATTTTACAGGTTATCTGCTAAATTTATGTGAAAAGGTTTCCATATTTATTGTAGGAGTCATCTTCTTAATTTTATATACATAAGAGGTTTTCATCTTAGTTTTATAGGTTATCCATTAAATTTTACTGAAAATTATTTCATCTAAAATCCACGGGTTATCTTCTTAATAATATTGAAAAGGTTTTCATATTAGTTTTACAGATTATCTACTTAGTTTTATTAAAATGAGATATCCAGTCATAATAAGACGGGCATCTTATTGGAGAGAAAGCGTAGAGAAATCCGCTAAACTTTGTTCTGATTTACAGGGCATTTTAGGTGGTCTTTTGGCTCTGTGTATGTACATTAGATGCGTTTTTTTTTCGGCAAAGTTTCTCAGATCTTCCCTCCGGCCACAGAATATGAAAATAGGATGTTGTAGTATAACTAAGCTGATTTTTATTTTAAAAAAAAAAAAAAAAAACTGAGTGGGCTACTCCAAAAACAGCGATTTTTTTTTTAAATTCCATGATAGGTTTAGATTCATATATGAAAAAAAAACCACAGATTTAAAAATAAAAATAAAAAGACAAAAGATACATATTCTCATGTAAAATTAACGGCTTAATCGAATGGTGTACTCAGTTTTTTAGTGCGAGCCATTGGGAAGTTACCAAGACCGCCTAAAGTGGAATTTTATTTTTTTTTAGTCACGGATTTTCAAGTTTGGTCCCGGGCATTTTCAAGATAGCTTAAATTTCTTTTTAATCAAAATATACAGGAATCTGCGCAAATTAATGCAGTTTTCAGAAAAGTTTATTTCATTGAAATCGAGCTTTTTTTATCCAGGCTACTTTGGTTTAAATGAAACATTCCAAAATCTCTTTCATATTGAACAACATTTTTTATTGTTGCAAGTATAAAATTCGAAAATTTATTATTTACATATCGTCGTACCATACGGAAACTAGTAGTCAGTTTTCTTTCTAAAAAAAAATAAAAATCAGCTTAGTTATCCAACAACATCCAGTTTTCATATTCTGTGGCCGGAGGGGTATTTTAGATCAAAAAAACGCATCTAATATACATACTTGTGTGTTAAAATTAGCATAAAACATACATTTAGCGCCTCACAATCTTACACATTCATAAGCATATACGCATACACACATATCGCTAGTTTAGAGTGCAAAGTTGCTAAGTGCCTTTTTTTCAAATTTCAATTCATAATAAGTGTACTAGCTAGCGATATATGTACATATGTATATTTTTTCAAGTACTTGCTGTAAATTCTTATTACTTACATATTCGTCTACTACATACATACATATTCGTACATAATGAATATACATACATAGTATAAACATATAAAAATATCCATAAAACTAGCTGTTTTTTTTTATATTTTTTTAATAAATTATTTTTTTAAGAAACATCCAATCACAAAACAAATTATACATACACAATAGTCACAATACACATTTTATTCTATAGACAAATTTTATAAACTATATACATATGTATGTATGTATTTAACTTAAAAAGAAGTATTTGTACTTACGCAAATTTTTACAAAATAAAAAATTCTCAAAATTTCAGTAGGTACATACATATGTAGTTAATTCTATAGATACTACAGCGGTCGGCAACGCTTAGTACAAAAATTTGAGTACAAAAAAAATTTTATATAAAATATTTTACTATCAACAAATTTTAGTACAAACATTTTTAGTACAAAATATTTTAGTAACAAAAAATTTTAATATAATTTTGTAATTTTAGCAATTTTAATACCAAAATATTTAATACAAAAATTTTAGTAACTACAAAAATGTTTTGTACGTTTTCAGTGGAAAAGAATTTAGTACAAAAATTTTAATACAAGAACATTTAGTACAAAAAAATTTTAGAACAGAAATTTTTAGTACAGAAAAATTTAATACAAAATATTTTAGAACCAAAAAAATTTAGTGCACAAAATTTTAGTACACAAAATTTTTAATACTAGAAAATTTAGTAACTACAAAAAATTTTAGAACAGACATTTTTAGTGCAAAAAAGTTTAGTACAAAATATTTTAGAACTAAAAATTTTTGGTACAAAAAATTTGGGAATTTCAATAGATAAATTATGAAACTAAATTAACGTTAATTGCTCTTTCAATGAAATCAAAAGAAAAAAATTTATCAAAATTTCAGTATCTATGTACATATCGGCGCTCCGGAAGAAGAAAGACGCATGTCAGTAATTTGTCGACGAAAAAAGGCGCATTAAAAATATGTCGGGGAAAAAAGACGCTTTACAAAACATGTCGACGAAGATAGACGCATTATAAAATATTTCCACGAAAAGAGACGCATTAAAAATATTTCGACGAAGAAAGACGCATTAGCATTATGAACTGCGAGGAAAGACGCATTAGCATTAATATTGACAAAGAAAAATAAAAAATCGAATACGTCTTTCTTTCCTAAAAAATATTTAAATGCGTCTTTCTTTAAGTAAAAAAAATAAAGCTTCTTTCTTCGTTATCAAAAAAAAATATAGTCTTTCTTTCGAAAAATATTTTTAATGCGTCTTTCTTTGAAAGAAAAAAAGTTTGCGTCTTTCTTCCTCAACAAAACAGTTTGCGTCTTTTTTCTTCTATAGCGACGATATGTATGTAGTTAATACAAAGAAATTGAGCACAAAAATTTTAGTACAAAAAAAATTTATATAAATGTTTTAGTATCAAAAAATTTTAGTACAAACATTTTTAGTACAAAATATTTTAGTAACAAAAAAGAACATTTAGTAAAAAAAATTTTGGAACAGAAATTTTTAGTACATAAAAATTTAATACAAAATATTTTAGAAACAAAAAAATTGTGTGCAGAAAATTTTAGTTCACAAAATCTTAATAGCAGAAAATCTAGTAACTACAAAAATTTTAGTACAAACATTTTTATTGCGGTTTTATTTTTTTTATATCCCTTAATTCCTAATGGGCTAAGCCTTCAGGTAATAAAAAAAAATATTCAAACAAAGTAGAGCTTGGGGCCGGGTTGTTTTTTCTATTTTATAGCTTATTATGAAAAATTTACATAGCCACTTTTGAGAGACTTCTCGTATGTATGTACATAAAGATACACAGCATTAAATTTCACAACCTATGAAAAGTTTTACACAGAAAAAAAAAACATTCATTCTAGCACACGATCCCACCGAAAACCTTCACTACACCGCAAAAAATGATACACTCCAAAAGATGTAAAAATACCCAATTACCAAAAAACAAAAAAACTGCACAAAATTTTCAAATGCAACAACCAAATTCAAAATCATTTTTCTTTATTCTCTCGTTCTCTCTCTGCGCTCTTTTTACTTCTTTTTTTCCCTTTTTTTTTGGTATTACAAACCCTGAAAAAAATTTAAATTAAAAAAAAAAAATTAACAAAAAATTTACCGACTACTAACCAACTGCGAAATGTACTAACCCGCCCAACCCACCACAACTCGTTACTCGCGCGTGCGTTGTTTATATGTGAATGTATAACGAATATGCGTTAAATTGTTAAATAACGAAAAAAAAACAAACAAACAATTGTATTGGTATGCGAACATGTAAATCGAAAAAAAAAAAACAAAAATTTACAGCAACTACTATTGTGCGCCACGCAGAGTCTATTCGCTTGTGATACACAACAAGTTGGCAACGCACAGGCCAATGGCAGTTCACCAACATCCATACAGGTATGGGGGGAAATTTTTTACTATAAATATATGTATGTACAAGTTTACTAATTACATAATTAACTAATTATATAAGAAGAGTTTGTTCCTAATTAAAAATTTTATACGTATTTTGTATCGCCGCATGTCGTTAACCCATTATTTCTAGGCGTTCATTTCTGGCACTTGTAAAAAACAGCTGTTTGTAATAATATTTTTTTCTCTCTCTCTCTCTCTCTCTTTCCAACTTTCGCACTCTTTGCTCTTTCCTTTCTCCTTTCATACTTTCCTTTCTCCTTTCTTTCTTTCCTTTCTCCTTTCTTTCTTTCATTTCTCCTTTCTTTCTTTCCTTCTTTCTTTCTTTCCCTCTTTCATTCTTTCCTTTCTCCTTTCTTTCTTTTCTTCTTTTTCTCCTCTTTCACATTTTCTCCTCTCACTTAAACAGGCACCCGCTACTGCACCCATCATCGATTGCAAATCCAATCCACCCGCCTACTCATTCGTCCAAGGTTGGCAGTTGCTCTCGTTGGCCGTTTCACTCTTCGTACCGAAATCCAGTCGTTTATTGTGGTATTTGAAATTGCATCTCTCACGCAATGCCGATACCAAAACGGAAACGGGCAAATATGCCGCTTATTGTGAACGCGCTTTGGAGCGCACATTGAAAAATGGCGGCCGTGAAACGAAACCGTCACGCATGGAGGTGTTGTCGATATTGCTGAAGAATCCGTATCATCATTCGTTGCCGCATGCCATACCGGTGCATATGATGAATGCGACTTATCAGGTAAGAATTTGAATGTTTTGGAAGCTTATTAACCCTAAGTGCACCAATGGCGTACTTACGAACCAAAATTCATAATTAAAAAAAAGAGTCATCTCATATAATGTACATATTTTCGGCCGACCTTCCCGAGGAGAAATTTTTTTTTGTAACCACCCTAATAGTCGCCCAAATATAATATAAAAAATACTCGCAAATGTGTTTTAAATCTTTTTCCAGACATTTTTTTGGAACCACCCTAATAATTTATGATATCTTCGGCAGTCGGTTCCTAAACTTAAAAAAAAACAAAACAAGTAAGGAAGCCTAAGTTCGAGTGGAATCAAACATTAGATACTCAGCTGTATGCTTTCATTGCTTGTTTGCGTTTGATGGAAACACGGTGTATTTTATATAAAGCGAGTGCTGCATAAAGTGGGCGTAGCCACGCCCATTTTAAACATTTTTATCAGTCATCCAATAAGCATATGAATATTATTTTTTGTGCAAAGTTTCATTCCTTTATGACTTCTCCTTACAGAGATGTCACGTTACAAATTCCCAAAGGGTGTTTCAGAAATATCTTTGTTAGAAAGTAGGCGTGGTCATAAACCGATTACAATAAATTTTTGCGTGTCTATTAACACAAGTTGTAAAAGTGTATAAACCAAGTTTCGTCATAATATCTCAATTATTTGTCGAGTTATGGCTAAGAAATCTCGTATATTCCTTTGTATAAAAAGAGGCGGTGCCACGCCCATTTTCCAAAAATTTTTAAATTTTTTGTTTCCGCCCATTTTCCAAAATTTTGTGTTTTTTGTTTTATGTCCATAGTTGGACTAATGCGACAAAATTTCAGTGATAGATCTTTATATTTGACAGAGATATGGCTTAAAATGTTTTTATTAGGTCACTTTATAATACATATATATAAAAGTGGGCGTGGCCGTCAACCGATTTTAACTATTTTCCGTCCAAATGTTTGCCTAAGTAAGTAAATCAGGCATAACAAGTTTCATCGATATATATTCAATGGTTTCTGAGTTATGCCATATAAAACTTTCAATGTTTGACCCTTAATAAGTGGGCGTGGCACCGCCCATTTTCCAAAATTTCATCAAATTTCTTCCTAGGGGCCTGAGCTCAACACGTGGGTAAAACTTCATCGCTCCAGCTATATTAGTGACTGAGATACCTAATTTCCGATTTTTTCTATATATGAAAAGTGGGCGTGGTCATGGTCCGATTTCGCCTATTTTCAATACCAACCGTCCCAGTCTCGATACCAACTTGCATTTCAAAATTCATCAAAATATCTAAATTTTTGCGCTAGTTAGAGTGTTTACAGACGGACGGACAGACGGACGGACATGGCTCAATCGATTTCTCGTTTCACCCTGATCATTTTGATATATGTACATATATAAGTCTATATCTATCTCGATTATTTCATTCTGTTACAATCTACCGTTATGTGATTAAAACTATAATACTCTGTGTACTAGTACAGCTGAGTATAAAAAACTCGCCGTACTCCTCCTCATATAGATAATGTATTTTTGGCAGACATTCTGCAAAAGGAAAAAATTTGGACCACCCCAATAATTTATTGGAGCCTAGATATTTACAATCGGTTCTTAAACTTCAGAATAAAAAAATCGACGTACTCCCCCTCACATACATACATAATGTATTTTTGACAGACATTCCTGAAAAGAAAAATAAAATTTTTTTGTCCACCCTAGTATAGTATCCCAATTACCATTTTCTTCATAACCGGCATTTACAGCCGTATACTCAACATCTGATTAACGCTAACCACGGTTAAAGCCCGGTTAAACATTATTATCGACTTCATCAAATCATACATTTAACATGGGATCGATAATGCAGTCCACAGCTTAACCGGACCTTTATCCTCCGGTTAGCGTTAATCACAGATTGAGTAAACGGCCCTTAGAGTAGGATTTTAAAGTTTTTTTACAACAATGTTTTTGTCACAAGAAGAGAATTTCCTTCATACCGAAGACCATTAATCCTAAGTGCACCAATGGAGTCATTATGGCCTAGTTAGCAATTGCTATCACCCTATTGTAAATCAAAAATCATTAACCTCTGGCAAAAGAAGTATTTAGATCCATGCAATAGAACCCGAAATAAAACCATTTTATATTTTGTCCCTGCAGGGTTTTCAACTAAATTGGGTAATGGAGCTCTAAGCATGCCTGCAGGTGTTTGGAAAGAATTATTATTTTTTGAGCAAAGTTCTTGTCTCTGTTCCGATAAACAGTGGTTAGCTCAGGACGGCGCGCCGTCTTGGATACCATATAATTTTAACGGGTTTTTAGGGACTTTGGAGCTCTCTTTGTTCCACATACTCATCTCCGAGAGAGTTCGAAAACAGTTCAAAAAAATTCATTACATTAAATGATCATGCTTTCTTCAATTTTTCTTCTTCAAACTAGATCCGGACTGCTTCTAGAGTCTCTCATCTTAGCCCGTATGAATTGTGAGACTAGAAAACGTCTCTTTATAAGCAGTAACTTTCTACTTTTAGATATCTTAAGCATTTTTTATTTTGCTACCGGTCTTTTGGTCTATGGAAGGTCGCATCGGCGAACAATGAACTTCTGCTGTGAGGCACGCTGTGTCTGAGGCCTCTATAATATCAAATCTCTCGTTATCTTGCGTCTCATAGGCATCCTTAATCTTCATACCATTCCTCAGTTCTCTGCATGACCGCACCGAACGACTACGAAGCTCCAGTATTAAAAAAAATAATATTGCAAGCTTATTCTTCTTCAGCTGGTAGTACTAATAAAGCGGCTTATAAGAACGGTCCTATAAATCCTGAACCTCCTTGCTAAGAGCTGTGGTCAGCTTTCTCCATCGATTTACCACTCCACGTCTCTTCCTATATTGTATCTTAAGCTTTATTCATCTTCTTGCTATTCCAACTACCTTTAGATGATAGTCGCTGATTACTCCCAGCGGGTTAGGGAACTTAGAATATACCCGAGGAAAGAAATGCCTGTCGTAAGGTTTGACGAATGGCAAAACCAAATCGTTCACACGACAGTCAGGCTAGTGTCAGATGGGACTAGTTCTCGAACCGGAAACGTATTTATCTGGCAAAGGACTTTTACTTCCCCTAGACTTCCCAAAACCTCCGTGGTGTCTTTGTAACTACAACAATAACACGAGACTCTATACTTAATTCTTAATTTAGGATCATGGATCATTCAAGTTTTGAGTTGGAGCTTGGCAGGCAACCTTTTCCTAAACCATATTTTATCGTCAAAACACTTCAACATCCTTTAGATGTAAACGCCTCGAACGGCGATGCAGCTTCACCATCAAGAGTTGTTAGAGAAAAAGATGGATGCCAAGGCTAATTCCCTTGCTAACTAATCCATCCTACTCGATCTTATAAGGGATCTCGTTCTTTATCTAACATACAACAGATAATTTAATCTGTCTGAGCTTTGTTTTTTTTGGAATTTCAATGGCTGCCTGACCTGTTCTTTAGGTGGTTTCGGGCTTCTTTATAGTTTCTGAGTGGTGTACGACTTCTATTGTGCCCACAGGACTGTAATCCCAAAGCCTTTAGGGCTCCAACTACCGTTGACGAGGTTTTTTTTTTCTTCCTTAGGTCTTTAGAACTCTAACTATGGTTGATGAGGTTTTTTGCTTAGGCCTTTAGGACTCCAACTACCGCTAACGGGGTTTCTTTTTGTAAGCAAGATTCCGAAAGTAGTTGCGCTGAATCTGAAGTGCTGTGGAGTTTTTAGATATTGTAGGCAGCTCTATTTTGAACTCTACTTGCTGCAGAGCTGCGCAAGCATACACTGAACCTTCTATCATTTCTTGTTTTTTTTTTTTTTTTCGAGAAACCAATAAATCTCAATCTCCTCCCTCCTCCATTTCAGGTTGTCTCCTTCGACGGCTCCACCACCATCGAAGAATTTCAAACGACACTCGCTCAAGAAATTGGCACACGTGATGCCACAAATGGCTTTTGCCTGTTCAGTGATGATCCCATTGAAAAAGATCTCGAACATTATCTCGATCCATTGGCCAAGCTATGCGATGTCATCTCCAAATGGGAAACTGCGCTGCGCGAAAAGGGTTCGGGTAAATTCGAAAATACACGCGTCATACAGCTAACCTACAAAAATCGTCTGTATTGGCGACACACGGTCAAATTCGAAACGGACAAAGAGCGGTTGCTCTTCTGCTATCAAACCAATGCGCAAATTGTGCAGGGACGTTTTCCGCTATCGCGCGATTTGGCGCTTGAATTGGCATCGCTAATGTCACAAATCGATATGGGCGATTATTCGCATGAAAAGTCGCGCGGCGGCGGCTGTGGCACGGGTGGCAGCTCCAGCAGCGTTAATGTTGGCCTCAAAGCTTTGGATAAATTCTATCCGTATCGTTATCGTGATGCGCTCAGCGCCGAGCAATTGAATGAGGTGCAGGAGTTGCTCATCTCCAAGTGGTTGCTGTTGAAGGGCCGTTCCACGCTCGACTGCGTACGCATCTATTTGACTTGCTGCCGCAAGTGGCCCTATTTCGGCGCCAGCCTGTTTCAAGCCAAACCGCGTCACTCCGATCAAGCGATGGCTTGGCTGGCCGTCTCTGAGGATGCGCTCAATGTGCTGGAGTTGAGCTCGATGGCGCCGATGGCACGTTACCCCTACACAACGGTAATGACTTTTGGCGGTTGTCAGGATGATTTTATGCTGGTGGTTTCGAGTGAGGACACGCTCGCCACTTGCGGAACCCACGAACAGAAACTGCTCTTTGCCATGAGTAAACCAAAGATACTCGAGATCACTTTGCTGATTGCGGATTATATGAATGCGTTGGGTCATACGGTGCCGGGTACACCGCAAATGAATACGTTGACGCGTAATGGTTCACATCGTTCGCTGCGTTCGCGTCCACACCACGGTGGTGGCACTGGCACTGGCACGGGTACGGGCACTTGTACTGGCACCGGCACGGGTTTGGGTGGCTGCGGCACCACCACCATCGGCATGTCCACAAATGCCACCACCACAGCGCATAATACTTTGAATTCGCATGCCACGCATACGCTCAATTCAACGCATTCGCATACGTTGAGCTCGTCGCATTACAGTGGTGGCGGTGGCGGGGGCGGCGGTGGTAGTCATCAGGGCACCATGAGCTCATCGCATGGTCATGGTGGTCATCATTCGCTGCAGCATCAACATCATCATCAGCATCAGCCGGATATATTGAAAAGTACGCCGGATCATCAGCGCATTAAGTAAAGTTGATAGAAATCAGAGAGGGAGTTGTTTAATTTAATAAGCGTTTTTCTATGCGCCAAAAAATATGCTAGGCTTAGTATAGTTAAGCGTTTAGTCAGACCCATGTCAGCTGCTGCAACGTTGCATTTTCACCTACAAGCGTAAAAAAGTTAGCTGAAGTCAAAAAATCAAAAGCGAAAATATTTTTTTGGCGAAATATTCCACTAAACAACAATGAAAAAAAATAAAAATTATAAATAATAAGATAAAAATGAAGAATCGAAAATCATGTACCGCTATGTTTCCTATTTAAAACACAATAAAAAAATAAAATAAAAATAAATAAAAAATAAAAACAAAACTAAACAGCTGAGAGAGCGAAGTGAAGAGATTAACGGTGATTTGGCGTTGTTAAAGCTTTTTTTGGTTTTTTTTTTAATCGAGTATAAGATCTATGACTATCCAGCGATAGTGTAATCGATATTCTTTCATTATATAATCAAATTTTATCAAAAGAAGTCGCATTTTTTTCAACAACAACAAACGGTAATTTTATCGATAGAGTAATCTAGATTTTTCAGTAATCAAATAGCGATAACTTAATCGATAGTAATCTGTAATAATCGAAATTTATCAAGAAAAATATCCATAATTTTAACTTTATGTACTATATCGATTATAATTAATCGAAAGTTATCGATTACTATTTCAAAATATCGATTATTTCCTATCGGAAATTTTCAAATCGATTATATCATCGAAAAATACTAATTATTATTCTAATTATCGATTATTATTTATGTAAAAATATCGCCAATTTTTCTAAATATCCATTATTTTTATCGAAATTATGATTATCGATATCATTTCCCCAAAAAAAACGATTATTTTTCAAAACTACTGATTATTTTTATCGAAAAAATTTATGTTGATTATTGTTTATCGTGAAATATCGATTATTAACTAACTAATCTTAATCTAATCTATTATTTATATCGAAAGTATGTATGTCGATTATTCCTTATCGAAAAATATCGGCTATTTTTCTAAACTATCGATTATTTTCCTAAACTATGGATTATTTTTATCGAAAGTATATACCGATTATTATCAATCGAAATATACCGAATATTTTTTATCTATTATTTTATCGAAAAATATCGACTATTTTTCTAAAATATCTATTATTTTCCTAAACTATGGATTATTTTTATCGAAAATATGTATGTATATCGATTATTATTAATCGAAAAATACCGAATATTTTTTATCTATTATTTTATCAATTATTATCCTACTTTTCTTAACTTTTGATTATTTTTATCGAAAATATGTATGTATATCGATTATTATTATTAGAAAAATATCGACTATATTTTATAGAAATATGTATATTTTTATCCAAAATATGTACATATATCGATTATTCTTTATCGAAAAATATCGATTAGTTTTCTAAACTATCGGTTATTATTAAATATCAATTAATGTTTTTTCGATAAATAACGATTATTTTTCTAAACTTGCGATTATTTTTATCAAAATATGCTTATCGATTATTATTTATCGAAAAATATCGCTTATTTTTCTAAACAAAAGATAATTTGATTTTTTTAATCGATTATTTTAAATAATAATTGATATTTTTTTGATAATATAATCGATATTTTTTTGATATTATAATCGATATTTTTTGATAATGAAACGCCGATAGCTTGTTCGATTGTTGAACAACAATGCTAACAGTAAAGTGCTGGCCAGCAAGCTTTTTTTTCACTTTAACAATTTCAAAATTACCGTTAATTGTGTAGTGTGAGAAGCGAAACTGCAAAATCAAAAAAGAAAAAATATTCAAATACTGAAATTTTTTTTTAACTAAGTTGCACTCATTGTTAAATGCTGTCACACATTTCTTTGAACGTTTTTGGAATACACTGAAAAAAATTGCATATAAAAACGTAAAAAAATAGCAAATCTACTAAAAATAAATTAAAGAGCAAAAAAAGAAAGAAATATAATATAATGTATGTATGTATGTATGTATAAGTGTTTCTCTAGAGCATTTAAGTGCGTTGGAGCGTGTATTACAGCGGTATACATATACAGCCTTATCGTGAACTTCATGTGAACAAAATGTTCCCAAAAATTACAAAGCAAAACAAAAACAAAATGTGAAAAATTGTTATTGTTTTGCTTTATATTTTTCGAGGGAAATTTTTCACATGAAGTTCATGATAGGGCTGATATACAAATTTGAAGCGCTTGCATACAAAAAACTCGTATATTTTTAGTGTATGAAAAAATTTAGTGCATTAAGCGCCGTTGTAGTGTTAAAACATATTTATAGTTAGAAAATAAGAAAACTTGAAACCAAATAAAAAACTTGTAGTGTGTAATTGAAAAATAAAATGCAGAATTTTGATGCGCTTTTCTCTAAGTGTAGGTAAATAAGAACATACATAATACATGTATATTTTATTTTAGTTTATTTTATTTTATTAAAATTTATTTATTAAAAAACTTTTCTTTAAAATTTTTAATTTCTTTATGTAGGTAATATTTAATTTTATATTTTTCTTATTAAAAATTTTTTATAACTTTTTCAAATCTGCTCATAGAATTTTTTCATGGTCAGGAGATTTTACTAATGTACTATGAAGTATCTTCAGAATAGATTTCTCTTTATAACCACTAATCACTTCAAGGCTTATGTAGTCGTAAAAAAATAGTTGTGGAACGTATGTGGTTTTTGAGTGGAAATTGCAAAAATTACTTCAAACTATTTTAGCGCTGCTCATATTACTTTTCACAGCGAAATAGCTCATTTTTCATTGTAGAAATTATGTGGATGGTAAATAGAACTTGCACAAAAATAACTTCAAACTGGTATAGCAGTGCTCACTTTAATTTTCATAGCGAAACAACACTTAAAGCTATTATACGCTGCTCACATTACTTTTCAAAGCCAAGTAACACATTTTTTTTTATGTGGAACGCATGTGCATCTTGAGTGAAAATTACAAAAAATTACTAAAAACAAAGCGAAATAATAACTTTTTAGTTGTGGAACGCATATGGATCTTAAGTGGAAATTACCAAAAAAACTAATTCCAACCATTATAGCGATGTCCACATTACTTTTCAAAGCCAAAAACACATTTTTTTATGTGGAACGCATGTGAACCTTGAGTGGAAATTGCAAAAAATAACTACAACATAATAAAGCGAAGTCAACTGTAACTTCAAAGCGAAATAGCTTGCTTGGAACGCATGTGGATCATATGTTTCACTTGCAAAATTACTTAAAGGAGTATTAAGTGCTGCTCACATTACTTTTCAAAGCCAAATAACACATTTATTTTGATGTGGAACGCATATGCATCTTGAGTAAAAACTACTAAAAGTACCGGATTCGGTTATGCTCTTTATCATTCCTCGAAGAGTATTTAAAAATAATGAATACATATTAAAGAAAAAATAAAATTACAAATTGTGAAGTTTCCACTTCATATTTGCCGGAAAAATAGAACAATTATTATAACATTTTATTCCTAATAAAAAATTAACTTTTTGTTTCTACATGTGCCATGCCATAAATTAAAAAAAATCATCACCACAGAGTTTGAAAAAGAAAAAAAATTGTTGTATTTGTTTCCTTAAAAAATAATTTTTGAAAAAAAATACTCACTAAATAAACAATTATTTACATAAACAGAATCGCTGTATCGGAAATATGTATATGTAAATTTTCAATACCAAAAAACTTACGTATTTATGTATAACACGGTACTAAATTAGTGTTAAATTCTATAAACAACTATTATGTATTAGTATATTTACTAAAAAGAAAAAACTAATTGAACAATGAACGCGCGTTGTCTACTCGCGATTATTATTATTCATACATATACAATATACATACATATTATGTACAATTATAATTATTATTACTTTAATTTTTATATAATATATAAGTAGCAGGGCAATAAAACCAAAAAAATAATAAAATAAAAATCTCTATATTGAATTAATGTTTTTGCTCTTAATTAAAAAAAATGGAAGTGGTAAGTATGTACGTATGTCAATCACAAGGATGGGCATTTTTGCATTACCATTCAAATTGCATTACCATTCAATAGTGAATGGTAATGCAAATGTGGCTTGCACTACCATTCAGTAGTGAATGCAAATGCAAATGTGGCTTGCACTACCATTCATTGCATTCCCACTACAAGTATGATTTGTGAAAACCTATGATCGTAGTTTAGGTATTAAGTGGCCGATCTATTTAATAACGGGAAGGAAGTTTATGGGATATTCTACACATGGAATAAGGCTTAGAAAACTGATTGGAAACCAACGCGGCATTGCAATATGTCCTGTGTATATCAATAGGTTTTAAGGTTGTTAATAAATTTCTTTTAAACACGTAGGTAAAAAAATACTTATACTTATACAGTGGCTCACAGAGGTATTTGCATATGGCATTTGTTGAGAAAATATTGGAAATTCGCCTATTTTTTCGAATTCATTTGAAAATTTTTGACATGATCTGATAGCTGAAGCTTCATACTACACAAAAACATTAATTAAAAAACATAAACACATTTCATCTTTAATATAAAATTATCAATTTTTTAAGCTAATTCCATGTGTAGAATATCTCACAGACTTCCTTCCCGTTATAAAATAGATTGGCTACTTCATGCCTAAAATAAAATTTTCACTACCACTCATCAGAGATTGGAGAATGCAAGGCTGAATGCAATCATAATTGAATGCACTGTGCCCAACCCTGGTCAATCAAAGCCTCCAGCGTACAACTTATAGGGGCGTCAGAATGAATACTTTTCCGTCAATGCAGCAATCCATTTAACTGACAACAGAGTAAAATTACATGTATTTGGATGACGATCGTCACATTCAGTACTTCAACTTTGCCGTAACAAATATATGAAATTGAAGTTTGTGTCAGTTAAACGGAGCTGGATTGCCGGAAAAGTATTCATGACGGGCCATTACCTATTTTTTGTTTATATGTATAAAAATTGTCAATATCCCCAAAATGGAAAAAAATTAAAAAAAAAATTAAATAAACACGTTTATTTATTGTTGAAATATCATATATGTACATATGTGTATTATATTTACTCAACTTTAATTGAATTAGTTTATGCTAATACATACATACATATTTTTCTTTTCTCTTCGATTTTTTTTTGTTATATTAAACGCTTATCTGCCATAATTATTTTTTTTTTGATTTTATGTTTTATTATAAACTTTTTATTCTTGATTTTCATCAGCGCTTATACATGTACATATGTATGTGTTAAATAGTATTTTAAATTTTTTTAAACATTTCAAGATTACTAAAGTTGCATTTCAAACCAAAAGTATTACTTTAGACTGCTGCTCAAATTATTTTTCAAAGTGAAATACCACGTTTTTCGTTGTGGAACGTATGTGGATGGTAAGCGGAAGTTACGGAAAATTACCTAAAACTATTACAGAATTGCACACATCACTTTTAGTAGCGAAATAACACAATTTCATTGTGGAACGTACATATGTGGATTGTAAGTAGAATTTGCCAAAAACGATCTAAAAACATTTTCACGCTATTCCAATTGCTAATTAGAGCGACTATAGAAAAATAAGAAAAAAAAACAATTTTTTTAGCAGCTTCGCTTTAGTCACACTAACAAAACAAAAACAGTACCATGCAACAGATAAAGCAAAACAGAAACGGTACTGTGCTTCTGTAACTGAACTCTATCAATATTTTCGACTGCGTGACGTCATAATGACGTCAATCGATAGATTCTCATTTGCTTTTTAGGTGGTGACAAAGTGTGGAACGCATTATTATGACGTCATTTTTATCGACAATTTTCCCGATTTTGTTACAGAAACTCACTTCATGTTGATAAAAAATAAAAAAAAAAAAAACAAGAACTTAAAATAATTTTAATATTCTTTTTTTGATTTTCTAGTTTTAAAAGTTGGGAAAAATAAAAAAAATTAAAAAATACAATACAAAAAAAATTGTTAATTAAAATGTGTTTTTTTTTTTCTGTAGCAGTAATGTTTATTATATTATGTATAGTATATATTTTATTTATAATAATTATATTTATTTCATCGTTTTGCATTTTCGTATTTGTTTTGTCTTTAGAAGAAGAAGAACTAAAACTATTTAACAATTCACTTGCTTTTGCTTGCTTGACAGCGAAGTGCTGCCGCGTTCAAACAACTATTACAATACATTTCCCCTTTTATAATAAATGTACTATGTAGTATGTTTGTATACATAATCAATTATTTATTTAATGTATTTATTTAATAATTTTTTTATTGATACAAATTAAGAGAGTAATAATAAAAGTAATTGCAACATGTAAACATATAAGATATATTATAGTAAATACATAAACTGCAACAAAAAAAGGAGAGGTAAGGTGCCTAAAAATTCAATTGAGCGATATTTGTCAATCGCACCCCTTCAAATGGCAATAACACGGTCAAAGTTGTTAAAGGTAGATGGCTAAGGCTTTCCTACATGGAAAAAGTAACTTTAATGAAATTGGTAGCATGCTTTCTCGCCTTTTTGAAGCCGCACCACCAAAAGCGCGTGTGAAGCGTATGCGAATCATGAATGGAAATTGTAGAAAATTACTTCAGAATCTTATAACGCTGCTCATTTTAAGTTTTTTTAACGGATAAACATATTTTTCCTTGTGGAACGTATGTGGATCGTGGGTGAAACTTGCAGCAAATGACCCCAAACTATTATAACGCTGTCCAAATAACTTTTTAAAGTAAAATGACATGTTTTCCATTGTGGAACGTATGTGGATATTAAGTGTAACTTGCAGAAAATTACTTCAGACTATTATAACGGTGCTCACATTAAATTATAAAACGCAATAACACATTTTCAATGCAAAGTATTGTTATGACATTTTCATGGATAATCTTAGCGATTTTATACATTTTACGCTGTCAGACGTATCCATATAACTTTGACCGGTGTACATACATACATATGTATCGATTGAAAAATATTGTGCATTTGATTTTTTACAGGACTACCCAAATCTATACATATGTATGTACATATATGCACTACATGCATGTTTTTATATGCGTTTATAAGTTCAAATTTTAATGTTTACAGCATTTGGATTGGATTGGTGTATTTTTTTTGCTTTTGTTTTAATTTAATTTTAAAATTTATTACAAAGCAAAATAGTTATAGAAAATATGTATGTGCATATGTATGTATAGTTTTTTATGTGTTTGCATTGTTTAATTTTAATTTCCGTCCTCTCTCTCTCTCTCTCACTCCTTTCCTTCGCACACATTTTACTGTAACACAATTTTTTATAATTTTTTTAGTGCTTACAACTAACGTACATACACATTGATATAAATAGCGCAAGACAAAATTTACCAGTTTCCCATTTTTTTAGTTTGTTTATATTATTTTTATTTATTTGTTTTATTTTACTCTTTAGCAACATTAACACTTACATAATTTTCTTTTCTAGCAATGTTCGCATTTTTTTAACTCGTTCGTTTATATTTATGTAAGTAGGCTAGCACACTCCACTATTATGCACACAATTTTTAATTTACATGCTTTTTTAATAATTAATGTTTTTTGTTTTCATTTTTTTTTTCTTTTGTCATTTTTTTTTGTTAAGAATTTTTCTTCCTTTAAATACAATAACTATTCCTCGTTTCTAGTTTAGTTTATTTATTTTCGCTCTTTTCTTTTTTAGCATAACTTTTTTTTAAATTGATTTTACTATATGTATGTTAAGTATGTATGGATAAATGTCTATATGTTTACATGTCTGTGCATCTAGCTACGTATATTTATATGTAGTATGTATATAAATTCAACTTATTTAATAAGCACCGCCGCCAAATTGGTTTGGATTGTAGAATTGTGGCACCTGAAATTAATGAAAATGCAAAGGCGAAGAGTCCTTTAGTATAATTTTTTAACAAAAAATCTTGTTTTCGAAAGTAACCAAAGGCTATTTAATAGCTAAAAATATAATTTTTTCGCCAAAGTTGAGTAATTTAAAAGCCTACACGAAAGTCTGCAATATTCTAAAACGTCTCAGTAAATTATTTTGCTTTGAAAATGCTTAAGAATGTGCAATAGTCGCAAAAACGAAATAATTTGAAACTCTACACAAAAGTCTAAAATTTTGAAAACGTCCCAATTAACTACTTTTTAATGAAAATGCCTTAAAATTTGCAATAGCTGCAAAAATCAAGCAATTTGAAAGTCTACAGAGAACACTCCAATTTTTAAAACGTCAAAATTAACTATCTTTTACTGCAAGTGCTTGAAAATGTGCAATAATCGCAAAAATGGAGTAATTCGAAAGTCTACACAAAAGTCTCCTTTTATCTTAAAACGTCTCAATCAACTATGTATTTTGCTTTGGAGATGCTGAAAAATTTGCAGCAGTTGCAAAAGTCAAATTCGAAGTCTACAGAAGTCTCCAAAGTTTGAAAACATAATTTCCACAGCTAACGACGTATTTCATAAAAGTAAGAGATAGTTCTTTTTTGATCTTTTATCTGCCAAACTATTTCAATTCAATTCCCATTTCACAAATCCCCATACTCACATCTTGTTGTGGCATTTGTTGTTGATATTGCTGTTGCTGCTGTTGATAGCCATCCTCATCACCACCACCACCACCAGCAATGGCAGCTGCTCCGGGCGCCGCTCCCGGTATGAAAAAGCCACTTGAAGGCACAGCGGCTGGCGGCAAAGCCGGTGCCAAAACATTCTCTGTTGTCTTCATGGGCGCACCTGAAGGATTGAACACATCGACATAGGAATTTTTCAAAGCTGAAAAAAGGCAAACAAGAAAGCATAGAAATAACTGTGAACTATTGTTCAAATGTCTACCAACTCACTTCGATTGCGTTGCATTTTAAACATGTTCGATTGTAAACTGGGCGTTTTGGCTGCACCGGCAGCATCAGCAGCGCCACCAGTCAGCGCAAGTGCGCTATAGCCGGAGACCGGCGCTGCTGAGGCTGGTGCAGGTGAGGGAGCAGGTGCTGGTACTGGCGGCTGCATTGGTGCAGAAGAAGCAGCAGGCACTGGGGCGCCGGCCACGTATTGGTGTTGTTGTTGTTGTGCATCAAATAGCGGCAGAGGCGCCTGGGCATGCGTATATGGCTGTTGTTGTTGTAGTGGTTGCTGTTGCTGCTGCTGCTGCTGTGGCGGTGGTGCATATGCTGACGACGCTGTTGCTGCTGGCATTTGCTGTTGTTGTTGTGGTCCCATTATGTCGCTCATCTTGGGTGGCGGCTTGAAACTCTCCTCAGTTTCCTCATCACCATCCGTATTCACCCAACGCTTCTTATCCGGATCCCAGACGATGCTTGGATTCTTGTCATCGGGTAAAATCATTTGATTTTTCGGCTTCAACGAAAGCTTATTCCAAATGCCGCCAAACCAGCCGGAATTTTGATTGCCTTGCTGTGAGCTAAGCGAAGGAGGAAAGGTAGCGTGTCTTTTTATTTGACGTTATTAAAAAAATTTATTTTTGAAAAGCTTTCAGAAAGCCTTACAATATAAGCTCTACGCTTTTCAAGAACTTTCGGCAATCGTCTTGTGATTTTTTTAAATTTATTTTGGGCAATTTCATTATTAGAAGAAAGCTTTTCAAAAGCTTTCTGCAAGACTCAAGAAAGCACAAAAGCTTCAAGCTTAAAGCTTACCTTTTATTTGCCTCCTTCTCATTTTTGCCGCCGCGCTGCTGTTGCTCACTCTTATTCTTGCTGTCGTTGCCACCACTACCCTTTTGCTGCTGATTTCGCTTTTGTTTATCTTCATCCGAATCATAGCTTTTGGATTTTGGCATTGAGATGGTGGGGCGCGCATTCTAAAGGTTATTTACGAATTGTTTGGTTTAATGTGGCATTTTTTGTGTTAAAAGGGGCATTAGGTATTTAGAGATTATTGGTGAATAAATAATAATTATATACGTAGTAGTATGCAGAATAGCTTAAGTTAAATTAAAAGCTTTTGTTTAAAGATTTAATGAAAAGCTGTTGCTTATAAAAGATAGTATGTAGCAATAAGGAAATCTGTACAAAACATTATAAAATATAAATAAGTATAGGAGTTAGTAGCATATAAAAAAACGAATATAGTAGAAAGAAGAAAATCTACCAGCTTAAAAGCGCTCAAAATGTTTTGAAGCAGCTTTCATCCAAAAAAAAACTTAACAATTTGATGCTGCATAGCCGTTTTTATAGCTTCGTTGGTGTTAGTTTGTTTCCAGCTTCCTTTTATGCGCAGCATCAGATCAGCGGCTTTCGACCGATGTTATATACGTAGGTTAGCAAAGCTTTCAGGTAGATTTTAAGTTTTTAAAGCTTTTTGTTGTGTTAGAATACCTATTGCTTTTAAAATTGATTTGAATTACAATTACACAAATTCGAAGCGAAAGCTTTCCCAAAGAGCTTTTCTATTAAATAGTTTTTTAAAGCTTTTTGGTGTTATTATGCTCTTACTGCCTTTTCAATTGATTACAATTACACTTACACAAGCCCCTAGTGAAAACTTTCCATTAGAGCTTTTCCACAGAAAAGTTGTTTAAAGCTTTTTTGTGTTAGAATAGCTCTTGCTTTTAAAATTGATTTGAATTACAATTACACAAACTCTGAGTGAAAGCTTTCCCATAGAGCTTTCACTACAACTTGCGACAAGTGCATACGGCCGAGGCTTTTTTTTTACTAGTTTTAATTATAACATTTCATGGGTGTTGTTGTTCAATGGTATTGCGGTTTCGGGATTCAATATTTATTTCATTAAAATTTTACAATTTTTTTTGTGGTTTTTGGATGGTTTTTTTTACAATAAAATTTAGATATATTTTTGAGCAATACATAACACTTATTAAATTAAATGCATATAATTTTCCAAAGACAAAACAAGTACATTTCGCTAGCGAGTTTTAATAAAAATATGTTTGATAAAATTTATTTTATTTCTGTTTGAGTGTGTTCTTTGACAAACTTAAAATAAATTATTATATGTATGATAGTTTCAAAGCCAATGTAGGAGATAATTTTGAGCAAAAAAAAAACACAACACAAAAAGGAAGAGATAAAAATTAGTGTTGGGTCAGCCTAGGCGAATACATATAAAATGCGACAAGTCATACAAAGTCAAAAACATAAACAGTTTGAGAGACACTGAGCATTTGGCTGTAAAACAAAAACACCATGAATGCCTTATGATATGCTTAGGAAAAGGATGCTCAACAAAGCTGGACAAGTTTAGGAAGTAATACAATGAAGGAAGTCGATCAAAATTAAAAAAAAAAAAAAAAAAACAAGGAAATTTGAGACACTGGACACTGCTTTTTGAAGTAAATCAAAAACTGAAATGAGATTCAAATATTTTCGGAAGAACCAACATATTGTATTCATGTGGGTATTTAAAATAAAGAATAATTTATAGATACGATTATATATTAACATGTATATATTATATAGAATTATATAGCATAATTACAAAAAACAACACAAAAAAAACAAACGTATGTATGAGATTTCTTCATTTATGTACAAATACAATATACAGAAGTACTATAAAGGTAACATAACCGATAAAACAGATTTTTTTTAATTTTCGCAAATTCGAGCATTCCTAAATATACATAAATATAAATTTTTTATAATATTCTGAAAGTTGACAAAGCCTATAATAGTTAAAAGTCTGCATTATTCGCTGAAAACAACAAATTTGCAATAGCTGCAAAAATCGAGTAATTCGAAAGTCTACAAAAAAGTCTCCAGTTTCCAGAAACCTCTCAATTAATTGTTTTGCGCTGAAAATAACTAAAATTGTGCAATGTCCACCAAAAATCAAGCATTTTAAAAGTCTACACATGCCTTCAATTTTTCAAAACACTAAATTCACTGTTTCGCGCTGAAAATGTTTAAATTTGTGTAATAACCGCAAAGGTCGACAATTTTAAAAGTCTACACAAGTACACCATTTTTTCAAAACCTTTCAAATAACTATTATGCACTGAAGTTACTTAAAAATAGCATTATCCGCAAAAATTAAGTAATTAGAAAGTCTACACAAGTCTCCAAGGTGTAAGTTTTTTTTAATTTTCAGCTGTAATGCTGCGTTTTATATGGGGGGAAGAGCTGTTTCTTTACGTACACAAACTCAGTAATAAATAAATATACTATAGTATATAGTATAAAACAGCAAATAGTTCCTATAACTAGTAGTACATATGTATGCGTGTAAACTCCAATGAGCCTTCTGTCATGCGTCACACAAAATCCAACATGTTGAAAAAATGCAATGTTTGAAGAAAAACTTTTTTTTCAGCATTTTCCTTCCTTGCCCCCACAACTTAGATACGCTTCTTTTTAGCACTCAAATCGCCAATTGGGCCATCAATATCGAAGGTGCGCACTGTTTTCCTTGTTTGCGGTTGCTTACGCTGTTCAAATTGTTTTGAATCCAAATACTTTTCAAACGATGTCAAACTCTGCTCCACCTCATGGCACATTTTCTTATAATTCAAAGGTATTGAAGGATTAGCAATTAATTCTTGCATTGAATAAATTGCATGTGGTTTACTATTACCGCTGGCGCATGCGCTGACGCTTACGCTCTTCTCTTTTAAAACACCCAAGCGACTAAGTAAATTGCGTTGGCGTTGTTGCGTTGATCTGGCGGCATTACCCTCAATATCACACTCAATGTCATCGCCGCTATCATCATCCTCGTCATCATAAGCATAAGCAGCCTCTTCGTCATGGTCATCGTCATCGCCCTCATCTTCATCGTCCTCATCCTCTTCCGCCACATCATCTAATACATCCTCATCATCATCCAAATCATAATCATTCAACATATGCGCATATTTAAGACGTGCCGTTTGCGCATTCGCCTCGGGATCATAATCGGCGGCGAGCGTTTGGAAACGTGATTGCAATGGCAAATCAATTGGATAAGTGCCATTGTAGATGATTTGCTTTTGTGGTGAATTGTTGTTGTTGA
The DNA here is from genome assembly GCA_960531455.1 of Urophora cardui. NCBI lineage: Eukaryota > Metazoa > Arthropoda > Insecta > Diptera > Tephritidae > Urophora > Urophora cardui. The sequence goes on from OY482671.1 coordinate 9,916,591, forward strand.
AAGTGTGGTGTAATCGACTGCTGCTGCTGTTGTTGTTGTTGTTGTTCCTGTTGCCGCTACTTAAACCACTCAAATTGGTATTGGAAGCACTTGCACCACCACTGCTCTTGCCCACTGGTGGTGCATGTGCGTAGACATTTGTGCTGCTCGCGAGCGCTCTGCGTCCTAATTGTAACGCAGCGCCCTCTGGCGGCTTGGCTGTGTGATTGGCGTTGTGGGAAGCAGTGTTTGACGCGTTTGATTGGTTTGGCTTTTGTGTTTCAGCATTTTCTGTCCTACCACTACTATTACTACTACTATTTCTACTACGATTTTTACTACTAAAATCATTTTTACTACTAAAACTAGCTTTAGCATTAAAATTGCTCAATAATGTTTGCGGCTGCTCATTTGTCGCCTCCACCACTTCGCCCGATTTGTCGTTTGGCAAATCAAAATTGACATGCTTAACGCGCATACATGAAGTTTGCGAATTTAGTATAGAATTTATATTTAATTTCTCATTAAATGCATTAATTTTGATTGTAAGCTTTTGTTGTTGTTGTTGTTTTTGTTGTAGTGCTAGCATTTTTAGCGGCATTTGTTTTAGTATTTCTGGCGTTGGTGTTGGCATTGGCAGCTGCGTTTGCAGTTGTTGTTTTCGTTGTGATTGCAGCACAACATTTTTTGTTGTTGTTGTTGTAGTTGTTGTACTTACATCTGGTAGTGTGCTGAGAAATGATGTTGTTGCTGTTGCAAGCGATTGGTGTTGGTACTGCTGGTGTTGTTGTTCTCGTCTATCAAAAGCACGCGCTTGACTACTGGCTTTGTTGTTATTGTTGTTGTTATTCTTATTGTTATTGTTGTTTCTGTTATTATTATTATTATTGTTGTTGTTATTGCTGTTCGCCCTTTTGGCAACGCGCGTCTGCGGCCCATCATAACTGTTATATAATTTTGCTGCTGCTGCCGTTATTTCCAAAGGTTTTAATTGTTGTTTGTGTTGTTGTAATTTACTACCACTCTCCAATGTGGTTCCGTAAAGTTTTTCTGTTGCTTGTCTTGCTTTCATTGGTGTTGTTATTTGCTTCAAAGCTAATGTCTGTTCTTTGGTATTAAATATTTCTTCATTATCTGTATCTGCTAGCTGTTCTGTAGCAATATTCATTTTATTAGCGTTTAACTCATTTGCAGCATGCTGGCGTAAGCGTGTATCAATCAAGCCAATTCCAGTAAATTTTATTTTTTTTGTTTGGTAAGCATGCGTACAAATTGTGATATGATTATGATAAATTTACATAAGTACTCATAAAGCTAAAAAATATTGAAGGATTTTAAAATCTCTAAAAACCACCAAATTTTGAAAGTCTCCAAATAAATTTTAAACTATCCAACAGTTTTGAAAGTCTCCAAAAAATTTACAACATTTTTGAAAGTACACAAAGGCTATAATAGCCAGAGAAAAATCAAAAAAATCAATAAAAGTCAAAGTCTACACAAGTCTCCATTTTTTTAAACACTCTTAATACCTTGTTTTGCACTGAAAATGTTTAAAAATTTGCAGTGGCCGCAAAAAGTGCGTAACTTGAAGTCTACACAAAAGTCTCCAAAGTTTGAAAACTGCTTTTGCTCATCTAACGGCGCATTTTACAGCCGATTTGACTATACTCATAGAGTAGTGTAACTGACCTACTTATAACCCTAAAGCAAAATATATTTACGTGATTACTGTGGAATTGTAAACTATAGCGATACAAATGCTTGTCCACCAAACCAAAAATATACCCTAAAACCCTACTCTGTTAGCTTTTGATAATACAAATAACCTTAAAGCCATTTTCTCCACTTACCTCATCGCCATAACCTCCCTGTATCGGCTGCTGCTGTTGTTGTTGTGTCCAATAATCATATCCCCCCGCATTGTTTTGCGCATCTAAAGCTTCACCGCCATAACCTTGATATAGTTGCTGTTGTTGTTGATTTGGATCATAATAAGGAATCGATTGTGGCTGATCTTGCTGCAGTTGTTGTTGTTGTGCATCTGGCTGCATATACTGCTGTTGCTGCTGTTGATAATAAGCATATGGATCACTCACATCGATCGGCTTTTGTGCCGCCGCAGCATCTGCAGCTTGTTCTGCATTCACTTGCGGTATATTATAATCAGTGGCGACTGCGGGCTGTTGCTGATTATATTGATTTGTATTCATATCATTGGGTATTTGTTGTTTTATGACTGCGTCCTGTTGCTGTTGTTGTTGTTGCATTGTGTTTGGATTATAGAATGTGGGCGCAGCTGGTTCAGCATTGCTCATTATTTCATTATACTGCAAATTCAGCGCATTGAATTGCTTATTTATCTCCATAAATTGCTGATCAATTTGACTTTTAGTTTCAGCAACATGTCCGTAGCCAGTTGTGGCAGGTGTGGCGTAATCGATCTGGGGAGCAAATAAAGATAATAATTCCATTAAGTGAAATCAAATGTTAAAAAGCTTGTGTAGGTGATTTTATAGGCAGTAAAAGGATTGTTGAATTGTTATTTTATTGAATTTTGTAAGCCGATTTATAGTATTCTTGCATTTTTGAAGCGCTGATAACATTTAGTGTAGCTGAATTTCATCGAAAAAGCACTGAATGTAATTTAAGGTTCACCATTAACTTCGCAATCACTTAAACAAGTTTATTCAAGTACTGAATAGCATTTAGTATAGCTGAATTGCATTTAGAGCGCGCTGAATATTTTTCTAAAATTCGTTAACATTCTAACGGTATCTATAAAAGACTGATTGAAGCGCTGAATAGCATTTTAATGACTGAATTTTATTATATATTATGTAAAGTGCGCTGAATGTAATTTATGTACATATGTAGCTTTTAACACTACTCTCAAAGTCTCTAAACGAAGCTGATTCAAGTGCTGAATAGAATTTAAAGTGCGCTGAGTATTGTACAATGTAGAATTTAGACACTATAAGAAGTTGTTGCAAGTGCTGAATGGCATTTAGTGTAGCCGAATTTCATTAACGATGTGCCGAATATAATTGAGAGCTTACCATAACGCTCTTTGCCACTGGCATAAGCCAATTCAAGTGCTGAATGGAATTTAGTGTGGCTTAATGTTGTTTAAATCGCGCTGAATATAATTAATGTACATATTTTCCTTGCGCTCTTGTCTGAAATGTAAAAAATACACTCACCTTATGCTGCACAGCAAGCGCATGCAAATCTTGCAACCATTTTTGATCTTCGAAATTCGACAATTGATTGTTGTTCGAATTCTCATCAGCATTTTGCTGCTCCTGATCATCCATTATACGTTCTAGCACTGGGTCGTAATATTTAAGGCGATCAGCAAATTCGTAGATCTGCAAAATAAAAGGGTGACAAAAAGGTGATGAGTGGGGGAAAGAGAATGAGAGAAATAGACAAAGGTGGAAGGGAAAGAGTGACGAAGAGAAATCGTAGGAAGGAGAAAGAATGAAAGAAGGAAAGAGTGGCAAGTAATGAAACAACTTAAAGTGGCAAAGAGAAGTGTGACAAAGCCAAAGAGTGACAGAAGGAAAGTGTGCCAAAGAAAAATAATGATAAAGGAATAGAGTGAAAAGGCAAAATAATGACAAAAATAAAGAGTTAAAAATGACAGGGAAGTAGCGGTAAAAAAATTACAGGGGCAAAAGGTGACAAAGAGAAGTGTCACAAAGTTAAAGAGTGAAAAAAAGAAATTAAACCCAAACAATAACAAAAAGAAAGAGTGGCGGGCAAATAGTGACAAAAGTAAAAGGTCACAAAAGCAAAAGGTGACAAAAGCAAAAGGTGACAAAATCAAAGAGTGACTTAAAGAAAGTATGACAAAGTAAAAAAAATGGCAAAGATAGTGTGATTATCCATAATTTTCCGCTTTTTTACTCACCTTATTTATAAAGCTTGGCTCATATTTGCTCGGGTCACGTTGTACATGCAGCGCTATTTGCTCAAAATACATTAAGCTACGCAAATTGTAACCATAATCGAGCAAACGTGTGGCCAGTAGATATTTGTAAGGCTATAAAATAAAAAAAAAAAAAAGAAAATTGCATTAATTAAAAGGCGAATAGCACCAAACAAAAAAGACTGCAAGTTACCTGAAACTCAACTAGGGAGAATTTTTCATCGTTCAACGAACAAGCATACTCATAAATTTCGGTCATTATAATGGCTTCATTGGTGGCAAAATCACAGAAGGACCTGTAATGCGATGAGCCGAGTAAAACGAGTCTGAAAATGGATAAATAAAATTATTATAAAACAAGTATGTCAAACACCTCTTCATTTGAGTTAATCAACTTTCTTTAACAACTCACTTCGGCAAATGCTGTTGCAGCGTGCTCTCCTGCGTAGCCGCCTGCTGATAACGCCCAAAACCCACTTGTGCCATTAAATAACAAAAATGTGCAGCAAATAAATCACCACGATTAAATAATGAATCGCCCAGCGTTGTTATCGATTTACGATCCAATTCTGGCTTTTGTGAAGTATTCGATAGTATCATGGAGAGATGTGGACGCCAATCACCCCATTTCTCATCCTGCACACTAGTCACACTCGACGGCTGACGACCGCTCATCAGCTGATACAACGTTTGCAAGGGATCATTCAACGATAGTTTATTGGCAAATTTCATCATGACATTTGCATGTGAACGCCGATCTACCTTGGAGGCAAGGAAAAGCGCATGACCCCACAGATTGTTGTCAGTAGCCCAATCGAGCGCCTCATTTACATTGCCATAGAGTAGATAATTGCGGAATTTTTCGGTAACTTCGGCTTCGGTTAGTGAGCGTGGAGTTGGTGATGAGGGAGTTGATGGATCGTTGTTGGTTATTGTTGTAGATTTTGAAGTTGCCTTGTTGTTGTTGTTGGATGAAGTGGTTTGATCATCTTCAAGTGATTCGACATTGTCGGATTTATCCTGTTCAGCGGCAGCAGCGGCGGTTTGTTCCGCTTCTTCGGCTTCGTCGGCGCTGAGTGGCGTTGAATTGCTGTCGTGTGTGTGCTCTGTTTGAGCTTGATAAGGAAATTGTTGTTGGTTTTTGAGAAGCAACTCAGCTATATCGGTACCAACGACCATCTGTGAAGAGATGGAAAGTAGTTAATTAAAAATTTCGCAGCCACTTTTTTAACCACATTTTTAACCACTTTTAAGCTACTTTTTACCCAGTTTTTAACAGCTTTTTCAAACCAATTTTTAACCGACTTATTTAACCATTTTTTAACTACTTTTTAGCAACCTTTTTACGGCTTTTAAGCCATATTTAATCATTTTTAAACTACTTTTTAACTTTTTTAACTCCTTTTTACTCATCTTTTTATCATTTTTAAAGTACTTTCTACCCATTTTTAAAATAAATTTTACCCACTTTTTTAACAACTTTCTAACTACTTTTTACCCACTTTTCTACCAGTTTTTAACAACTTTCCAACTACTTTTTACCCACTTTTTCCACAATTTTTTTAACCACCATTTCTTAAATTAACTTACGCCATTTTGACGCAGCAACAATATCAACAAATTCCACATTAACGTATACGATCCACGATACTTTTCATAATTATTGCACACCAACAGCTGCTTGGCATAGATTGTCGTCTCCATCGGTCCCAAACGTATTTGCTCCTCGCAAAACTCAATGATGGTCTTTTTGTGTGTCAAACCACGCACAAGTGGTCCCGGATAGGCTTGGAAGAGTTGTCGTGTGCCATCATTGCCACCCAAACGTTGCAATTTCACTACATTGCTAATGGCGCCGCCATGTGCAGTGTATTTCGGTTTAACTGTTACAATAATGCCAGCACCAAGCGAAACGATTGTATGTTCGTTGACGAATTTGCGTGGCGTGAGTCGTTGTGGATCGGTTTGGGCGATGACGCCATCGGCATCACGCAATGAAGACAAATGACCCGATCTGATGAAAGGGGAAGATTTATAAAGTGAAAGTGTGAATTAGTAAAGTGTTGAGAAAAAGAAAACATTTGGAGAGCAAAAAAAATAAAAAAAAAACGGTTAAAGAAAATTCTGTTTTAGGCAGAAAATTAGAAGGAAAATTAGAAAACAGAGTATGTTAGAATTAGAAACACTGGGTCATATTAACAGAAGTCGAACATTTGCTTTTGCTTAAAATTTGAAACCTTTTAATCAAATTTTAAAATTTGGTTCATACAAATTGCTGTCAAATTTCTAAAATCTTGAGTAAAAGTATTTGCTTCGTTTTTATTAATGCTGCCCATTATTTTAATATTTTTTTTAATATTGTTGCACATGCGCATTGTAAAAAAATAAATATATATTTTTGCCCAAGAATCATGCAATAAACTTCGAACTCGGCCTAATAAGAAAAATTTTCGAAGTTCGAAAAATCAACAAATTTTCCCAAAACATTAAAATGTACAGTTAAAAAAACTAAAAAATTTGGAAATTTTCGAAATTCGAACATTTAATTCTTGTAATTTGAAGAATTAAAATGTTGAAATAAAATAAAGTTTACGAAGTTAAATAAAAAAAAAAAAAACAATTTAGAAAAAGTAAAACGCGCAATTGTAAGAAAACTAAAATTTCGAAGTTCAAAATTTTTACGAAAATTAAAATTGTGAAATCAAGTTTTTTGAACTTGTTTTCGAACTTAAAAAAGTACAGTCCCCAACCTATTATATTTAAAGCATGCGCTATTTTTTTAATTAAAAATTTATTAAATTTTGAAGATTAAAAAGATTTAATTCTTCGAAATTAAAAATATAATTTTTTTAAAATTGATAAATTGAAAATTTCGAAGTTAAAGAAATAAAAATGTTGCTCATAACCAAAAAAAAAAAAAAAAAAGCATAAGAAACATGCGAACAGGAATTTTAAGTAAACAAGTAGATATGTGCATATGTATACATAAATGTTAAACAAAAGAAAATAAACTCGTTTTTCGATAACCAAAAATCAGTTCATAATTAGAAAAGTATGAAGCAAAACAAATTTTCGAAGTAGAAAAATTTTGCAAAATAAATATTATAAATTAGTTATCTAGAGCAATACCTCAAAAACAATACAGTAAGCGTTTTCGAAGATGTTTTCGAAAACTGAAAATTTTCGAATTTAAATTTTTTTCAAATAATTTATGTAAAAATTGAAAATTAAACAAGTCGAAAATATTCCAGTTAATTTGCTTTTAAATAAATATTTTCTAATATGTTTTTGAATACAAAAGCAAATTAATTTTTTGGCAAAACATTTAATTTTGAAAAAAAAATGTATTCGAAAGGAAATTAAGTTTCATTAAGAGTCTCGAAGAGCATATTTTTTAGTAGAAGAATTTAACAGACTTTCTTAGAAGATTAATATGCTAAAATATCCGGGTGCGTTCAGCTGGACCCCCCACTCAATGGATTTGAAAATTGATAGGCTAGGATTTATGTGCTTTTTATGTGCTAATTTCGTCCCCCAACAAAAAATTTTGTGCTCGAATTTTAAGGGTATTTTTTAAAAAATCAAAAGTGGGGGGTCCAGGTGAACGTTCACCTAGACCCCCCCCTCAATGGATCAAGATGGTAATAACATAAAATGAATTAGATATTTATGTGCTAATTTCGTCCCCCAACAAAAAATTTTGTGCTCGAATTTTAAGGGTATTTTTTAAAAAATCGAAAGTGGGGGGTCCAGGTGAACGTTCACCTAGACCCCCCCCTCAATGGATCAAGATGGTAATAACATAAAATGAATTAGATATTTATGTGCTAATTTCGTCCCACAAAATTTTTTTTTTTTTTTGCTTAAATTAAAAAAAAAATTTCACTTGGGAAGTGGGAGATAGGTGAACAGTGTACAAAACCAACTATATAATCTATAGTTAATATAATATTGATGTACTAATTACCTACACCAACAAAAAAAAGTTTTTTTTTTTTAAATAAAAGACTATTTAGTATTTTTCTTATCTTAACTGCATGTTTGCTTGCATGTATGCACATATGTACATACATGTGTATATATGTACATCCATATGTAGCCGGCTCCTTTTTGCATTGCATACTTTGCGGAGAAACGTGTGTACATACATGTGTATGTGTGTATGAGAGCTTTCATATGACATTAAAAGTGGGAGCTGAGATTATCAAAATTGTAATATTATATTATGGACACAATATTTATGTGCTAATTTCGTCCCCGAGGAAATTTTATTTTTCCAACGTTTTATATGAGTTTTCATATGACTCCAAAAGTGGGGGGTCTGGATGCAACTTCTACCCTATGTTATGTATCAAGATATTGATAGTATAATATGAATACAATATTTATGTGCTAATTTCGTCCCCGAGGAAATTTTATTTTTCCAACGTTTTATATGAGTTTTCACATGACTCCAAAAGTGGGGGGTCTGGATGCAACTTCTACCCTATGTTATGTATCAAGATATTGATAGTATAATATGAATACAATATTTATGTGCTAATTTCGTCCCCGAGGAAATTTTATTTTTCCAACGTTTTATATGAGTTTTCATATGACTCCAAAAGTGGGGGGTCTGGATGCAACTTCTACCTTATGTTATGTATCAAGATATTGATAGTATAATATGAATACAATATTTATGTGCTAATTTCGTCCCCGAGGAAATTTTATTTTTCCAACGTTTTATATGAGTTTTCACATGACTTCAAAAGTGGGGGGTCTGGATGCAACTTCTACCCTATGTTATGTATCAAGATATTGATAGTATAATATGAATACAATATTTATGTGCTAATTTCGTCCCCGAGGAAATTTTATTTTTCCAACGTTTTATATGAGTTTTCATATGACTCCAAAAGTGGGGGGTCTGGATGCAACTTCTACCTTATGTTATGTATCAAGATATTGATAGTATAATATGAATACAATATTTATGTGCTAATTTCGTCCCCGAGGAAATTTTATTTTTCCAACGTTTTATATGAGTTTTCACATGACTCCAAAAGTGGGGGGTCTGGATGCAACTTCTACCCTATGTTATGTATCAAGATATTGATAGTATAATATGAATACAATATTTATGTGCTAATTTCGTCCCCGAGGAAATTTTATTTTTCCAACGTTTTATATGAGTTTTCATATGACTCCAAAAGTGGGGGGTCTGGACGCAACTTCTACCCTATGTTATGTATCAAGATATTGATAGTATAATATGAATACAATATTTATGTGCTAATTTCGTCCCCGAGGAAATTTTATTTTTCCAACGTTTTATATGAGTTTTCATATGACTCCAAAAGTGGGGGGTCTGGATGCAACTTCTACCCTATGTTATGTATCAAGATATTGATAGTATAATATGAATACAATATTTATGTGCTAATTTCGTCCCCGAGGAAATTTTATTTTTCCAACGTTTTATATGAGTTTTCATATGACTTCAAAAGTGGGGGGTCTGGATGCAACTTCTACCCTATGTTATGTATCAAGATATTGATAGTATAATATGAATACAATATTTATGTGCTAATTTCGTCCCCGAGGAAATTTTATTTTTCCAACGTTTTATATGAGTTTTCATATGACTCCAAAAGTGGGGGGTCTGGATGCAACTTCTACCCTATGTTATGTATCAAGATATTGATAGTATAATATGAATACAATATTTATGTGCTAATTTCGTCCCCCAACAAAAAATTTTGTGCTCGAATTTTAAGGGTGTTTTTTAAAAAATCAGAAGTGGGGGGTCCAGGTGAACGTTCACCTAGACCCCCCCCTCAATGGATCAAGATGGTAATAACATAAAATGAATTAGATATTTATGTGCTAATTTCGTCCCACAAAATTTTTTTTTTTTGCTTAAATTAAAAAAAAAATTTCACTTGGGAAGTGGGAGATAGGTGAACAGTGTACAAAACCAACTATATAATCTATAGTTAATATAATATTGATGTACTAATTACCTACACCAACAAAAAAAAAGTTTTTTTTAAATAAAAGAGTATTTAGTATTTTTCTTATCTTAACTGCATGTTTGCTTGCATGTATGCACATACATACATGTGTATATATGTACATCCATATGTAGCCGGCTCCTTTTTGCATTGCATACATTGCGGAGTCACGTGTGTACATACATGTGTATGTGTGTATGAGAGCTTTCATATGACATTAAAAGTGGGAGCTGAGATTATCAAAATTGTAATATTATATTATGGACACAATATTTATGTGCTAATTTCGTCCCCGAGGAAATTTTATTTTTCCAACGTTTTATATGAGTTTTCATATGACTCCAAAAGTGGGGGGTCTGGATGCAACTTCTACCCTATGTTATGTATCAAGATATTGATAGTATAATATGAATACAATATTTATGTGCTAATTTCGTCCCCGAGGAAATTTTATTTTTCCAACGTTTTATATGAGTTTTCATATGACTCCAAAAGTGGGGGGTCTGGATGCAACTTCTACCTTATGTTATGTATCAAGATATTGATAGTATAATATGAATACAATATTTATGTGCTAATTTCGTCCCCGAGGAAATTTTATTTTTCCAACGTTTTATATGAGTTTTCACATGACTCCAAAAGTGGGGGGTCTGGATGCAACTTCTACCCTATGTTATGTATCAAGATATTGATAGTATAATATGAATACAATATTTATGTGCTAATTTCGTCCCCGAGGAAATTTTATTTTTCCAACGTTTTATATGAGTTTTCATATGACTCCAAAAGTGGGGGGTCTGGATGCAACTTCTACCCTATGTTATGTATCAAGATATTGATAGTATAATATGAATACAATATTTATGTGCTAATTTCGTCCCCGAGGAAATTTTATTTTTCCAACGTTTTATATGAGTTTTCATATGACTTCAAAAGTGGGGGGTCTGGATGCAACTTCTACCCTATGTTATGTATCAAGATATTGATACTATAATATGAATACAATATTTATGTGCTAATTTCGTCCCCGAGGAAATTTTATTTTTCCAACGTTTTATATGAGTTTTCATATGACTCCAAAAGTGGGGGGTCTGGACGCAACTTCTACCTTATGTTATGTATCAAGATATTGATAGTATAATATGAATACAATATTTCTGTGCTAATTTCGTCCCCGAGGAAATTTTATTTTTCCAACGTTTTATATGAGTTTTCACATGACTCCAAAAGTGGGGGGGTGGAAATTAGCACATAAATATCTAATTCATTTTTTGTTATTACCATCTTGATCCATTGAGGGGGGGGTCTAGGTGAACGTTCACCTGGACCCCCCACTTTCGATTTTTTAAAAAAATACCCTTAAAATTCGAGCACAAAATTTTTTGTTGGGGGACGAAATTAGCACATAAATATCTAATTCATTTTATGTTATTACCATCTTGATCCATTGAGGGGGGGGTCTAGGTGAACGTTCACCTGGACCCCCCACTTTTGGAGTCATATGAAAAATCATATAAAACGTTGGAAAAATAAAATTTCCTCGGGGACGAAATTAGCACATAAATATTGTATTCATATTATACTATCAATATCTTGATACATAACATAAGGTAGAAGTTGCGTCCAGACCCCCCACTTTTGGAGTCATATGAAAACTCATATAAAACGTTGGAAAAATAAAATTTCCTCGGGGACGAAATTAGCACATAAATATTGTATTCATATTATAGTATCAATATCTTGATACATAACATAGGGTAGAAGTTGCATCCAGACCCCCCACTTTTGAAGTCATATGAAAACTCATATAAAACGTTGGAAAAATAAAATTTCCTCGGGGACGAAATTAGCACATAAATATTGTATTCATATTATACTATCAATATCTTGATACATAACATAGGGTAGAAGTTGCATCCAGACCCCCCACTTTTGGAGTCATATGAAAACTCATATAAAACGTTGGAAAAATAAAATTTCCTCGGGGACGAAATTAGCACATAAATATTGTATTCATATTATACTATCAATATCTTGATACATAACATAGGGTAGAAGTTGCATCCAGACCCCCCACTTTTGGAGTCATGTGAAAACTCATATAAAACGTTGGAAAAATAAAATTTCCTCGGGGACGAAATTAGCACATAAATATTGTATTCATATTATACTATCAATATCTTGATACATAACATAGGGTAGAAGTTGCATCCAGACCCCCCACTTTTGGAGTCATATGAAAACTCATATAAAACGTTGGAAAAATAAAATTTCCTCGGGGACGAAATTAGCACATAAATATTGTGTCCATAATATAATATTACAATTTTGATAATCTCAGCTCCCACTTTTAATGTCATATGAAAGCTCTCATACACACATACACATGTATGTACACACGTTTCTCCGCAAAGTATGCAATGCAAAAAGGAGCCGGCTACATATGGATGTACATATATACACATGTATGTACATATGTGCATACATGCAAGCAAACATGCAGTTAAGATAAGAAAAATACTAAATAGTCTTTTATTTAAAAAAAAAAAACTTTTTTTTGTTGGTGTAGGTAATTAGTACATCAATATTATATTAACTATAGATTATATAGTTGGTTTTGTACACTGTTCACCTATCTCCCACTTCCCAAGTGAAATTTTTTTTTTAATTTAAGCAAAAAAAAAAAAAAATTTTGTGGGACGAAATTAGCACATAAATATCTAATTCATTTTATGTTATTACCATCTTGATCCATTGAGGGGGGGGTCTAGGTGAACGTTCACCTGGACCCCCCACTTTCGATTTTTTAAAAAATACCCTTAAAATTCGAGCACAAAATTTTTTGTTGGGGGACGAAATTAGCACATAAATATCTAATTCATTTTATGTTATTACCATCTTGATCCATTGAGGGGGGGGTCTAGGTGAACGTTCACCTGGACCCCCCACTTTTGATTTTTTAAAAAATACCCTTAAAATTCGAGCACAAAATTTTTTGTTGGGGGACGAAATTAGCACATAAAAAGCACATAAATCCTAGCCTATCAATTTTCAAATCCATTGAGTGGGGGGTCCAGCTGAACGCACCCAAAATATCCACTATATTTATACATATATAAATACATACATATATGTACATACATATGTATATAGATATGCAAGGGTGGCAAAGCAATTTGACTAACGGAGCCATGCGATAACGTCATAAGCCTTACAACAACACCGATTGAGCATCATACCAGCAGCAGCACTTGATTTGTTTGTTGTTGGGAGCCAAACAGAACCAAAGTGATGTTGTTGTAGGTTACAGTGCGCCAAAAAGAACTATTGGCTGGCCCACCTGCATATGCATAACTAATAAAAGAATCAAATATTTTTTTTCAAATGCATATCTATTTTAAAATATGTATCCGAAGATTTGTTAGTTGAAAAAAGTTCCCACTAAAATAATATTAATTGAATACCAAGATAAAAAATTGAAATTCAAAGAAACTTAAACATACATAGTCCACTTGATTTTTGTATAGTTAGAGCCCACATACAGAAGTAGAGATATGCAATTATGTACATACCATTAATACATAACTACTCATACATTCAACATAGAAATTTTGCTAAAATCGATGCATTCAATATGACCAATTGGGAATTATGTACATGTAGTACATGTAGTATACATAGAAAAGTATGCATATATCAAAAATGCAGTTATGAAATGCCAATTACAATGAAAGTACATAGATCAATGCAACATGATACGGAGTATATAATTAAGGGTATTCACAGGATAAGTTAATGTAGTAATGATGGTTTGATTAGATCATAAATCATCGCAATCGTATGTATGTACATATATTTTTTGCCAAGATGTCATGTATTTTTGGGGTTAGAAACGTATTGTTTACATGTGGAATGTATTTTCCAAAAGGATTTTTTAAGTGTGTAACGCATTTAAAAATCTGTGGAACGCATTTAAAAATTTGTAGAACGCGTTTAAAAATCTGTGGAACGAGTTTAAAAAATTGAGTTTAAAAAATTGTGGAACGCGTTTGAAAATTTGTGGAACACGTTTGAAAATATGTGGAAGGCATTTAAAAATCTGTGGAAAGCATTTAAAAATTTGTTGAACGCATTTAAAAATTTTTGGAATGCATTTAAGTTTCGAAAAGTTTGGAACATATTCCAAAAATATCTTTCCCGGTTCGCAACGTCTAGTTAACTCCAAAGGCATTATAAAGCATGAAACGTATTCAAAATTTATGGAATGTATTTCAAAAATTGTGGAACGTATCTCAAACATTTATTTTCCACAAGAAAATATTTAGGAAATTGTCGTCCTTGAAATGCTGACAAAACAAGTTATATATGTACATACATACGTGTTTTGTATTCAAAAAATTGTTGAACGTGTTTCTACGGGTGTGGAAAATATTTCAGATGGTGTGGAATGTATTCCAAACATTTATTTTTTCATGTCTAATATCTAATTAACATAAAAGCATTTTAAAATATTTGCGGAATGTATTTGAAAATAAAACTAATTAGCATAAAAAAACTTGATTCCTTTGTTCTGAAAAGCAACCGACACTGTGCAGGCTGCACACAAGCAGCTGTCCACTGTGAATACCCCCACCTCCCTCTCCCATTTTTAACATACACAAATAGAGCGTAAAAAATGTTGTACGACCGTTTTATATACGAAATTAAAATAGTGGTAGAAATAGTAGTAACTAGCAGTAGTAGGTAATAGTAGTAGTATGTGGTAAATGTTGCTTGGCAGCACCTGGACTCTGCATAATCGGAGCGCGCATAATAAGCAGCTGCGCCGCCTGCGTTGTACGGCGTGAAAGCGCTTGGACCACCACCACCACCAACACCGATGCCGACACCGACGCCAATGACACCGATGCTGCTGCCAATTTGCGATAAATTGCTTGTAGAGCGTGTGACACGCATTATTCCAACGCCAACGTCGCCGACGACACCATCATCACTCATCATGGTGGAATTCAAATGTTGTTGTTGCTGTAGCTGTTGTTGATGGCCATAAATCAGCATGTGTTGTTGTTGTGGCTGCCGATAATGGCGTTGATGATGATATTCATTGGCTTGTGTTATATAAGCGTGTGTATACCTAAAGTGGTTTGAATAGGCAAGTGATTTGATTGATTGATTGATTGATGAGCGATTGACAAAATTCAATTTTTTTTTTAATTTTGTATGAAAAATTTTGTTTTAATTTGTAGTTACGGTTGTTTTTTTTTTTTTTTTAAATTTAGTATTTGCTTTTCAATAGTTTAATTTTAATTGGTTTTCTAATTGAATTAGCTCTACATAACAATTACAGATGTATGTACGACAATCGTGTTTCATTGTTTGTTTTGGATTTTTTAGTAGTTTACAGGTTGCAAATGGGGTTTTACATACATATTAGCCACACACATACACATACGAACATACATAGAAAACTACATTTATTTTAAGGATTTTAGCTTATTTTCTTCATTTACGCCAATGAGCGATGTGGTGCATACTTTTAGGCACTAGAGGGCTGTTAATAATTAGTTATATTAAAACGTCTAATGCGCATATATATTAGGTAGTTTGAGGTGCTATAAACCAGATTTTTCCTTCAATTTTATACTCTTCGATGAGTTAAAAAAATCCCAAAGGGAAATTTTAAGAAATTTTTTTAGAGTTGAAATCTTTGCAGCGTTTATTTATAAGTATTTTTAAGCTATTTTAAGGGTTTTCAAAAAAATTTCCAAGAGGGAAATTTGAGGGAAATTTTTCAGAAACAGCAAAAATCTGTGCAGCGTTTATTTATAAGTATTTACAAACGGTTTTGAGGGTTTTCAAAAAATTTCCCAAGAGCGAAATATTAAGAAAGAGTTTTTAGTGCTTAGCACGAAATTTTTATTTTAATTCAATTTTAATTGTTGGGGTAAGTGGAAAAAAATTCAACAACTATTTACAGCGAAGGTTGAGTGTATAGCTATTTCACGAAAAACCATTTTCGATCATCAGCACTCTTTTCGGAAGTGGATGCACCGGGGATTGAACCCGAGTCCATTCCATCTTCAGCCGCAATGACCCAACGCATAAACACACTCGGCCATTGAGACTCTGTGCAAGCTGTTGGATTTTCCCCACTTTTGCCTTTTTCATTTTCAACATTAACGTTAGTGTGTATATGCTTTTGCATATATTCTCCACAAACGTGCTGAATTTTTGTTGTAGGCAGTTCGCAATGAACATTGTTGTTGGTATTTATTTTATGTATATACCAAACAACGTTAACAATTTTACTTGAAAGAGTTTTTAGTGCTTAGCACGAAATTTTTATTTTAATTCAATTTTAATTGTTGGGGTAAGTGGAAAATAAGAAGATGGAATGGACTCGGGTTGTTGAATTTTTTTCCACTTACCCCAACAACGAAATATTAAGAATTTTTTTCAAAAACAAACAAAATCTCTACAGCGTTAATTTACAAGAACTTAGAAGCTATTTGGGGGTTTCAAAAAATTTCCCAAGGAGGGATTTTTCAGGAAATTTTTCAAAACAGCTAAATTCTGCATAGCATTAATTTAGAATTATTTACAAGCTGTTTTTGGGCTATTCAAAAAATTTCCCAAGGAGGGATTTTTAAGGAAATTTTTCAAAACAGCTAAATTCTGCATAGCATTAATTTAGAATTATTTACAAGCTCTTTTTGGGCTTTTCAAAAAATTTCCCAAAGAGAAAATTTTAAGGAAATTTTTCGAAAACAGCCAAATTCTTCACAGCATTAATTTAGTAACATTTTCAAGCTAATTTGAGGGTTTTCAAAAAATTTCCCAAAGAAAATATGCATGTTAATGTATTAAACGGAGTATAAAATCAGTATTAAATAAATTTCTCTAAAGAGAAAAGGAACACATAGCAAAATAAAAGAAAACTCAAATGTTTAGGGAACCGGAAACAAATAAATTTAAATTAAATTAGAAAGGGAATAAAAATTCAAATGCAAATGGGAAAAAGCACTTAAGAAACTTCAAAACCAGTTAAACTAGAGTAAAAGCAAAAGGTAAAAAATGTCCGAAGTGAAAAGTGAGGTTAGGGAGCAGCGAACATATTAAAAGCAGTTAGGTTACAAGCAGAAAAGTAATTAAAATCTACAAAAGTAGTAATCAAACGCAATGCAAACACAAGCTAAGCTAAAACTTAGTAAACATACGCAAGGCAACGCAATTAATAAAGCAATTAAATATAAAAATTCATATTAATATATAAAAATTTAAAACTCAGCGCACAAACTTCAACAAGCGAGGGGGGCAAAGTTTAAAATTTAAACAAAAAAGCAAAATTAATGCACAAAAAAGTAAATAAATAAAAATCAAGGCAATCAAGGCAATAATTCTCCCCAATTCCAACTCAACTTACCGCTCTTTATCATTTTGCACCGAACTGCGACCCGAATGCACCGACTCACGCCCATCAGCCGTAGCAGCTGCCAGCGAGCTGCTATTCAAGCTGGCATGATCACCAGCCAATGCGCCGCCAGAGGCAGCAGCGGCAGCAGCAGCATGCGCACCCAACAAACCAGCGCTCGTAGTGGCTGTCGTCGTCACAGCCGACGCCGCCGCCGCCGCATGACCATAGTACTTTTTATACCATTCGGAATATGCTTGCGGATTTGTGCGCGCCATTTGTTCATAGTAATATGAGGCATATGGATCATAGCCATAAGCTCCTGGCGCATAACCATACATGGCGGCATGACGGGGATCGCGTGGATCATAGCGTGATGTGGCGGCAGCAGCTGCGCGCTCCTTCTCCAGATCACTATCGCGTGCATTGCGCGAACTCTGTTTGCGATATTCTTCATAATCTACACCGCCACGTTCAGCACGATCGCCACCGCCACGTTCGCTGCGCATTGACTTATCAGCGATGTTGCGATTGCGCCGCTGTTCAATTGCATCATAATCATTATTGCCGCCACGTTCGGTGCGACGTGTACGCCGTTTTTCACGCCGTTCATCCTCCAC
Source organism: Urophora cardui (assembly GCA_960531455.1). Lineage (NCBI taxonomy): Eukaryota > Metazoa > Arthropoda > Insecta > Diptera > Tephritidae > Urophora > Urophora cardui. Next base: position 9,934,528 of record OY482671.1, read on the forward strand.
ATATGTGCTGCGACGTGCCTCACGTCCATCGTCCATATTGTTGGCCTTTTCGGTGCCGCGAATTTTGTTGCGTTGCCGACGATTGTATTCATCGTATTCACGCTCACTGCGATCACTGCGTCCAGCGCCATCTTCATTGTGATGACGTGCACCACTGCGACGTGCTGGGCCTTTAGCGCGCCCACGGCCAGCAGCATCATCATCATCATCCAACATCTCGTCTTCGTAGTGGCGACTATGGCGCATACTGCGGCGTAATTTATCTGCATGGCCGCCGCCATCACGACCGCCTTCACGCGCATAATACTTGTCGCGCAGCTTTTCACGTTCACCGGCAGCAACGGCGCCATCACGCTTTTCACCACGCTCAGCGCGTTCACCACGTTCGCCACGTTCGCGTCTGCGCTTATCCTTAGCATATTCGCGTTCATCACGATCATGATCGCTGCGCACGCTGCCCTCACGATAGGCACCGCCGCTACCGCCGCCGCCACCGCCGCCACGACGGCGTTCTGGCTCACCATCGCGATAGTAGGGTTCGGATTCATCCAGCTCTAGATCGTCGCTTTCGTAACGATCAACTGAACTGCGTTGTTTGTCACGACGTTGCAGACGCTCGCTCACTTTGCGATCCAATTCGCCGCTCGAGTGTTTGCGCGGCTTCGGATTGCTTGTTGAGGTCGTGTAACGCACGTTGCTAGCAAGTTGATGGTGGCGATGATGATGATGATGATGATGAGGCTCAGTTAACGGATCACTTTCATCGTTGCCTGTTGAAGCATTGGAGAGGTCCTTAGATTTCGTTCGCGAGTGATGATGATGAGAATGCTGCTGATGATGCGCATGCCCCTCCTGATGACTGTCTACGCCAGCAGGCGCCGGCGGCGGCGGCGGCTCTATAACAGCAGCAGCGCCCTCTAACGGCGGTTCGTCACGACTATTCACCGGTAGAGTAGGCGCTTGTTGCATATGCTGCTGTGTCTGTTGGTACTGTTGTTGGTGCTGCTGTTGCTGTTGCTGTTGATCTTCCAAATTCTCGCCATCCAACTCGATTTCACGCTGCTGCCCACTAGCAATTTGTGCTGATGGCAGTGGCGCAAGTGGCGGTGACGCAAGCGTATTCAGTTCGGGTGTCATTTCGACGCCCGTAACCACGCGCTGTTCGTTGCTTACATTACTCTCACCGGGCACCAAATACAAATTACGATCTGCGATAACATCAAGGTTTCTGTTGCTGTTCAGGGTGATTGCGGCTACTGCAGCCGTTGCCATTGGCTGTACTTGCTCCAGTGAGGTATCCTCGCCGTCAGCATGCCGCTCTTCTCTATGCATATTTGCCGGCTCTTCGGTACCGGTGACCATACGCTGCTGTGAAACGTCCAACAGCTCAGGCTGGCCGAGCACGAGTCGTGAGAGACCGGGTGGCGGTAAACTATCGGCTTCTAAATTCAATTCCTCATCGGGGTTTTCGGATAGCGGACTTGTTTGCAAGTATTGATTGCGCTCATCGTTTGGTGGTGGTGGTGCTGGTGGTTGTGGTTGAGGTTGAGTTTGTGGCGCGAGCAGCGTTTGCTGGACTTGTTGTTGAACTGCTTCAGGCGCAGCCGATGCGCCAGGCAGCGTGATAGCTTGTGCTGGTACTGCTGTTGGCATTGCTGTACCGCCACCAACCAAAACCTCTTGATTTTCATGCAAAATTTCCGAATTATCTGGTACCAAATGCTGATTGCTAAGCATTTGGGGATTGGCAAAATCTGTTGGCGGCGGCGGCGGCGGCGGAGGGACAGCTGTTGCGTTAGGCGCTGCAATGCTGCTGTTGCCGGCCGTGGCCAAAAGCGCATTACGGTGATGCTGTGCAGCACCAGCACGTTTGAATGGATTGCCAGCAGCAATGCTGCCAACAGCAGCAAGTGGTGGTGGCAAATTGCTGGGTGGCGTAATGGCAGTTGGTGGTAATTGGTTTGGTGGATTATTAACAACAGCAACCGCGGCGTTCAGTGGAGCACCACTAGTTGGTGGTGGGGCTTCTGTCTGCATTGAAGGGATTTCATTTTGGAACGCCTCTGGTGGCGTTATGGCTTTGCCCATTGCTTCATTTATGGGACTAGCTACGCCAGGCGGTGAAGCGTATTGGCGTGATGGGCGAGAAACCGGTTTGGCTTGTGATACATAAACGGAGTTGGGAATGTTGCTATTTGCTAAGCTTGAAACAGTTGCAAGCGGTGCGGCGGCTGTTGCGGTGTTGTTGTAGTTATCATTGGTCGTTTCGGAGAGTGGGAGTGGCAGTGGCAGTGGCAGTGTGGTGGGTTTAGCTGCAAGAAACAAAAAAATATGAATTAATTACAAACACCGGTTTTCTTTAGTATAATTCCATACCCATTAAACTGCCAGCTGCTTTTGCTATGCTACTCGCTTCAGTCACAGCAAATTCAGGCGCTTTTTGCGGTGGCAACGGTACACTGCTGACGACTTGACGTGGCACTTGTGCGGCCTGTTGCCGATTATGCGCTGCTGGCGATGTTGGCACTTGTGTGAGAGTGAGTGGTACTTTTGTTGTGGTTGTTGTTGCTGTAGTTGTTGACTTTTCAAGCGTTACCGTATTTGCATGCGGATTGGCACCTTCGCCCAAATTCCAACTCCAGTTATCGTTCGTTTTTGTGCCAAAACTGTCCGCTATAATATTAGCATTGTATGGCTGTTCTTGCGGTGCTGTTGCTGGTGCTGGTGGTGCTGCTGGTGGTGGTGCTGGAAGATGTGCCGGTTTCTGTATCGGCAGCTGCGTAGCATTATGCTGGTATTGCTGCTGCTCTTGCTGCCCGCCAGCTGGCGTTGTTTGCTCCAATGCTTCGCTACCAATTACATTACCATTATCATTCCAATCCCAATCGCCCCAGCCATCGCTTTTATTTGCATTGCCATTATCGAAAAACTCTGTAGCTATGGCAGCTGGCTGCGTCTGCGATTGCTGCGGCTGTGGCTGCGGCTGCGGCTGCGGTTGAAAATAATTAGCGTTTGCGGGCGCTTGCGGCTGCGTTGGCTGCTGATATGGCGCCGGTTGTGCGGTTGCCGGCTGCAGCGGCTGCGTTGGCTGATTTGCTGTAAAATAGTTGTCATAAGTTGTTTGATGTGCATATTGTTGTTGCTGCAATGGTTGCTGTGCATGGTTGGCTGGTGGCGCCGTTTTGACATCTGGCGGCTGCCAAATATTGTGCGGAGCCATTGAGTTTTGCTGATGCTGCTGCTGTTGCTGCTGCAGCGACGTTTGTGTACCATATAAGGTGCTATTATGTTGTTGTGACCAATTGTTATTGGCTGCTGCAGCAGCATTCGGTTGCATTATTTTTGATTGTTGCGCGTACGATTGTTGTGTTGGCCAAGCCGTTGAAGCTGGTGTCGACTGATGAAGGGAAAAGGTGGATAAATACGTATGAGTGATATGGTAAAATAACTTTTTTTTTATTGCACTCTTTTTTAAGTCTTAAACAAAATTATGTACATAAATGTGAGAAGAAAACAGATTCATTAAAAGTTCCTTCGCTACAGCCATCTAGTTGCTCTACTAACTAAGCTACAATGGTTGCTTTAAGTTGATTGAACTGAATCTCAATTTATGCTTTGCTTTTTAATTCATACTGCTGTTGTTAGCAGGTCATTTGAAGCAAATTTTCTTTATTCCGTAGTGGCCAATTCACTTTATATGTTCAGCACAACAGCTCCTAAGAAGCGCTTTCTCTAATACTCTTTAATAGAATATAACATTTAGGACAGGGCTGCTCACCTCATAGGCACTCAAAGCACAATTGTTTTTGTTTTGTACCGAATCATAGGCACAGATACATATTTTCACTTCAAATATGAAAATAAAATTTTCTTTGCACTGCCATAAGCACTGAGATATAAAAAAATTTTATATGTATGTGCCTATGATTCATATTGAATGTGCAGAGCAAAGGCACTTTGTATAGGAGCTCGAGCACTGCCGTAAGAAATGGAAATTTACAATAACAAATGTGTAATGAAAAAAAATTAAAAAAATGAAAGCACTGTAAAAAATTACCCCCTTATTCATAAAAAATAAAATAGATTTATAAAGCTGTTAAAATAGAAAATTTGTATGAAAATGTCACTTTATACAATTGTTAAAACCTATTTTATTTTTTATGAATACCGACCTTAGTATTCAAAAAATTTTCATATAAAAAATAAAAAAATGTGTATGTATGTGATACTACCATTTGAAAATAAATTCTAAAATAATATTTTATTGGAATTCATAAAAAAATTTAAATGAGCAAAAAAAAATTTTCAGTGCATATACAGAATTTTTAGATGTATTGAGCTTTGTACTTTCAATACAAGTGCGTTGAACAGCCCTGATTTAGGATTCCTAAAGAGGGCTGACCGAAAAAAAAAATTTGTTTTCAATTCAACTTTGTAAAATTTTAACGTAGAATGCTTAACAAAACAATACTGTTTTGATAATTCTGTGGTCACAAGCCATAACCGCCTAAGTCGACTTAAGACAAAATTGAGTTATACCCTGCAAAAAATGCGATTAATCCGGGACGTGTCCGGGATCATCCGCAAGGGAGCATGCGACTAATACAATTTTACATCCCTTTATATAGAGTGAATTGATCGCATTTGTTCGAGCATGTCCTATGAAGAGATTAATTGTTCAACTTGTATACCCGAACGGGTACCAATGTAGATTAATCGCTTTCATCCCGAACGGGTACAAATGTAGATCAATCGCTCACATCCCGCATGTGTACAAATGTAGATTAATGGCTTTCATCCCCAACGGGTACAAATGTAGACCAATCGCTTTCATCCCCAACGGGTACAAATGTAGATCAATCGCTTTCATCCCGAACGGGTACAAATGTAGATCAATCGCTCACATCCCGCATGGTACAAATGTAGATTAACCGCTTTCACCCCCAACGGGTACAAATGTAGATCAATCGCTTTCAGCACGAACAGGTACAAATGTAGATTTTTCCCAGTTGTTAGCCAAGGCAATTTTTAATAAAAATCTTTAAAAAATTGGAAATGTTCATACATATTTAAATAAAGATTATATAATGTTTTACTTTTGTAAAAAAATCTCAATAAATAAATAAAAAAATTGTAAGTTTTAAGTATGCATTATATGAGCGTAATGTAAAGGATTTTTTCATAGGATATTTTAGGCAACATTTTGTTAAAATTGTTATTAAAAGAAAGAGTGTTCAATTCGTTTTACCGGTTGTTCTACAATTTTTTAAATACATTGCATATTTTTGTAAAATTTCTACATTTAAGGAATCTAGATTTTTACCCGTTCGGAATGAAAGTGATTAATCTACATTTATACCCGTTCGGAAACAATTGGTCTACAATTAGTCTACATTTATACCCGTACGGGAACAATCGGGGACTAATTGTGGACCGATTGTTCTCGAAAGAGATCAATCCGGGACAAATCTCTTTCGGGATTAATCGCACATTTTTTGCAGGGTATATACCACGTTATTATACATTAAAAACTCTATATTTCTGTAAAACACCCATACCTATAACGTATTCCAATCAAAAGATATTAATAAAAACATTTTGGCTTAACTCACAATAGAGGTATATTAAATTTTCTATAACAGCCAAAATTTATATATATACTTAATCAAATTTCTTCATAACATTTTGTTTTATATACAAAAATTTAATCGTAGCATCGGGGATGGCTCATCGATTTGGCATTCATGGTTTTTAATCAACTTTTATGATTTTTCAAAAAACGCATTCGAATATAAAAAGCAATTTATCTCGAAATCATATTTTACGACTTAGGCGATTATGGCTTGTGGCCACAGAAATATCAAAAAACATTATCAAAAAGAATTTCGTTTGTTGATTATCAAAAAACAAATATTAAAAAATTTCGTTTCGTAAGCCCGAAACAATTTTTTATTATTATTTTGCATACATATAGTACTTCTATATTCGTAATACCTACGAGTTCCATCAGCCAACATTACAGTACAGAAATATAAAAAAAAGAAAGAGAAAACCAAGCAATCAAATTTGAAAAATGACATATGAATTCAAAATAAACCGCAGTGACGGCACATTAAAAAAATTATAGGGAATTTACATATTTATTATTTGCTTCTCGTATTAAAAAATTTAAAAAAATGTCGAAGCGGTGCTATATTTGTGTTTGTGACAATAAAAGGGATAAAATAAATAAAATAGCTTTACATACATAATAGATAGATAGATTTCGTGGGAACATGTAAGTAGATGGTTTGAAGTTTTTAAGTGGTATGACCGAAGTATAATTTTGGCGATCTTGCAAGCTGACATCCACTGGGAATCGCCCGTACGTATCAATGCCTGAAAGATACTGCAGTAGTCCGGGACTCAAAAGGATTTTTTAATCCCAAGCTCCGTACAACCCAGTGCATCTCCCACCCGTCCACCTGTTATCCACTGTAAATATGTGGAACATATAGCGATTGGTTCGTAGTCCTTTATTTCATCCATCTTGTTATATTATTACCTGTGGTCCCCTGTTGAGGTCGGTTTGGAGAGTAATGTAGTCTGAACTTTGGTCCTCATATGTTGCTGTGTCCAAAAGTTCGTTGTCTAAATTGTCCTGTTATTCAGTTTAGAAATTCGCAGTACTTTTGCTTAGATCACCGTGTTGACGGTCTTCGAACGTACATACTTTACAAACATAACCCTCAAGCGGCATAATTCTACTTTTTGATATAATGCCCATGGATCGGACCACAGTATTTTAACATGGAACGCTTTCGGTCGCGATTCATAAAAATATGAGTGCATAGAAAATAGATTTTTCTAGAAAATTTCCACTAATTTTCATACAAAAATTCACAAAAGTTTGCGTCTCAAAATAAATGTGGCAAATTTCTTATGTTAATTACAAACAAATTCAAAAACTAAAATCAAAGGGGTATAGGTCCCCTAGAACACAATTATGCCTCTCAATTTTTTTTTTTCAAACGCCTCTGAACTCAATTGGATGTATTTGTCACACATATTCACAGATGACATTAAATGTAATTGAGGCGCATGCGCACAACTGCCAGTTGCACAAAATTTTTGGATGAATTCATACACATTGCACAGATAGGATATTATCAATATAGAAGTACTATATATATGTTATTTTGTTTTTGATGATAAACGAAACGAAATAATTTTGATAATTTTTTTTTTTTTTTTGATAATCAACGAAACGAAATAATTTCAATAATTTTGATTTGATATTCAACAAAACAAAATTTTTTTGTTAATTTTTATTTGATATTCAACAAAACAAACTTCTTTTGTTGATATCGTTGTGCAGTAGGCATATAACAAATTTTGACGAAAAATTTGGCATACCACCACGTGGTGGCAAATATTGTACAAGTAATGAATATCACTTTTTTATGTGATTTCGGTTCAAAAACGTTCCGCGCAAAAATGGATTTCTAAAAAAAGTCAGATTTTTTTTTAATTTTTTTTTTAATATTTTTATTCTTAAATTTTTGTATGTGATGATTTCCACATTTCTTTTAATAGACCTTAAGGTAAATATCTATTATTATGAAGAAAAACGTGTACACTGTACAAAACTTTTTTTTGTTTTTTTCAGCAGTTCTGATAAAAAGTAATTTCGTTTTGCGCGTAAACTTTTTTGCAATTTCGCAAAAAAACATACTGGGGTTCATACTTTTTAACACGCTTTTTTATGCTCTATTCGACTATGGTATGCCGTTTTTCGTATTTGCAAAAATTTTAAAAAGTTATATGCCTATTGTGCAGCCTTGTTCCTAAATCTAATATTCTTTATATATTGATGCATATTGAGTCTTTCAATGGACGTGGATTGAATTTCTGAAATCATATTCGTGATAAATCCTCGATAGTACAGTGGTTATTAACCTTTTTTACTTGATCGCCTATAACGTTTCCATTTTACCATGGATTTTCTTCGTTTATAGCTTATCTTTATGCCAATTGAATGGAGCTTTACGTAAAATAGTAAAACTAAAGGTAAAATCGGTTGATTTAAAGATCTTGCCTGACAAAGTAAATTGTTCCTTCAAATTGACTCATCTAGACCTAGAGAAAAATGTTATAGAAGCCATGTGTAGGAAATTTAATTTTCGGTTGGTTTTACTCCAACATAGATAGCTTAATGTGTTAAAGAGACATACTGGATTAAGTGAAGCCATTGGCCAAATAACGGTTAATTGCCGATATCTCAAAAACCTTCCCATAGAATTGAAAATGAACCCGATTTTCGGAATCAGCAACCGATTTTACATATATATAGGGTATTCACGTCCAAAGTACAGACAACAAATTTCATTTTGTGATCCAGTCTTATTAGTGCTGTATCCTCGATAGTATAGTGGTTACTAACACCGCCAGTCTAAGATGCTTATTCACAAGCTCACATTTCATAAAAAATCTACAAATTATGAATTATTAGTGTTACATCCTCGATAATATAGTGGTTACTACCTCCGCCAGTCTAAGGTCGTTACTCACAGGCTCACATTTCACAAAAAATCTTTAAATTATTATTTCATTTCATTTCATTTCGATATTTATTTAAATTAGTACAATAAGATCTTAAACGATCTTTTATAGTACAACAGATGATATACAAACAAGTAACAAAAATAAAAATTAACCAAATAATACATATCTTAAGTTATATTAAAACTAAAATTAAAACTACATTTAAAAATAAACAAAAACTATACAGCCAAATAGTAACTTTTTGAATAAAGATAATAAGCAAAACTCAGCGCCTAACATGTCATTTATTATTTGTTTATATATCACGAAAAAACGAATATATAACGTTTTTGAAGTTGCTCTTATTCATCCTACTACGGATGTTACTAGGAATAGAATTCCATATGCGGATAGCATTGACAAAAAACAGCCTTGCAGAGCTCAGATAATTATACCTAGGAACAATTAGGTCACTAACACGAACAGATTTTGTAAATTCCAATTTTTCATACAAGTAGGCAGGCACCCTTTCTTCCATTACCCTGTATAGAAGAATACAGTTTCTTGCTTTGAAGTAATCTTGGATTTCACAGCCTAAGAGACGCTTTTTCCACTCAGATATATGATCGAACTTCGCTAACCCAAAGACGTAACGTGTTATATGGTTAAATACTACTTCAATTTTATGAGCAGATGTGGAACTTAGCTTGCTGTAAACACACTCTGAGTAGCAAATTATAGGTAATATTAATTGTATAGCAAGCTGTCGTCGTATTCCAACTGGGGTAAATGACGCTGATATTCTCAAATTACGCAGAACATGGTAGACTTTACTAACAACAACATTAACATGATCATCGCACGATAGACTGGAGTTTATAACAAAGCCAAGATTCGTTACCTTAGAGACATATTTAAGAGGCATGCCGTTAACATAGAGACAAGGAAGTTCTAACATATTTATAGACTTTTTGGCATATAGACTTTTTATTAGTGGTATATCCTCGATAGCATAGTGATTAGTAAACCCACCAAGATTGGACTCACATTTCACAAAATAATAATTATTATTATTATTATTACTATTATATAAAAAATTTTTATTAAAAATAAGTCGCATTTTCCTCCCTGATGATTTAACTCCAGAACGGCTGGACTGAATTAAATGAAATTTTGCACGTAGTTTCTGATTGAGCCCGACATGGTTTATGGCCAAAAAAAGTATAAGAATCCGGGAAGGTTTTGGAGATATTCCACAAAATGTGGACCAGGGTAACCCTATAACGGGTTCGTACGATATGGGTATCAAATGAAAGGTGTTGACGAGTGCCTGAACAAGGTGTAGTTATTGGTCCCGTATTCGAGGGATTTCTGAAATATGAACCAGATGTGACCCCAAACGGGTTTTCTACAAAATGGGTATCAAATAAAAGGTGTTGGTGAGTATTTAAAAAAGAGGTGATTTTCAAGACCCTATGCGACCCGTTTTCCGAGATATCGACCAAAATGTGAACCAGGGGTGACCCTAGAAAGTCTGGAGGGATAAAATAGGCATAGGAATAGGGCTAGAGATATGGATAGGGATAGGGGTAGGGATAGGGATGGGGATAGGGATAGGGATAGGGATAGGGATAGCGATAGGGATAGGGATAGGGATAGGGATAGGGATAGGGATAGAGATAGGGATAGGAATAGGAATAGGAATAGAAATAGGGATAGGGATAGGGATAGAGATAGGGATAGGAATAGAAATAGGAATAGGGATAGGGTTAGCGATAGGAATAGGGATAGGTAAAAGGATAGGGATAGGGATTAGGGATTAGGGATGATGGATAGGGATACGGCAACACGGTAATCTAGGACTTTTCCTTTAGGCTTTATAGGAATAAATTTTAGGCAGAACAACGTCTGGCGGGTCAGCTAGTAAACTATAAACTTTTATTTAAAAAACCATATCGATTTTTCTGCATGGCTTGATTTCAATTTTTCATGTATGTACCTAGAAAAAATGCTCTCTTTAACTTTTTACATAAGAATACTTTAAAAGTATTTGCATACGTATGCATGCACGTATTTAGAGGAGTTGCAATGCAAAATAAAATGATAATGAGGTCGTGACTTGGCATACATATATGTATGCATGTATATTAGGGTGGGGCGATTTGTATGGAGGGAAATTAATCGATACCGCGCGATCGAAATTTGGATTCCTCTCATTTTTCTGAGTAGAAAACTCCTCCACGACATTTGCCTAAAATTAAGTTTGATGTTCCGGAATTTGGTTTTTATGAACCAAGACGAATTTTTGAAAATAAAAATTTGGCAAAAATCGACAAAAAAATATCCAGGTCAATATGCACATCGAGTAGAAGCAGAATTTTATGCTGAATCCAGATATGAAATCGAAACTAAAATCGGATGATCCGTTTTCGAGATATAGCCTGATTTCCGGTTATGGAGGCTGAATGCCGAAAATCGCATATTTTCGCGATTATCTTTTGCTGTGTACAATATATCTTAACTTTTTTTGCAAATTTCTTAAAGATAGGTCAATACAATATATGAGGAATATTTTAAAATATTAATTTATCTTCCTGTATAGGAAAACTAGAATGCACTTTTTTTTCCTTGGCCCAAAAGCGCGGTATGGGTTCTCTATGTTATAGTCATGCGATACCGATGAATTTCGCCGACAGCGCTTTGTGTACAATAAATGCTCTAAATACAAAATTTCAGAATTTTAGCTGCAAAATTTGAAGAGTTATTCCCCAAAACGTAGACTTATGCTTCTGAAATTTGTTTTTTGCTTCCAATAGTACGCTATGGCGTATGAGTAACCTTGAGTTTTTTTTAGAGTTGACTAAAGTAAAAAAACAAGTCCCAAACGGCATACGTCTACGTTTTGGGTTATAACTCCTCAATTTTTGCAGCTAAAATTCTGAAATTTTGTATTTAGAGAATTTATTGTACACAAAGCGCTGTCGGCGAAATTCATCGGTATCGCATGACTATAACATAGAGAACCCATACCGCGCTTTTGGGCCAAGGAAAAAAAAGTGCATTCTAGTTTTCCTATACAGGAAGATAAATTAATATTTTAAAATATTGCTCATATATTGTATTGACCTATCTTTAAGAAATTTGCAAAAAAAGTTAAGATATATTGTACACAGCAAAAGATAATCGCGAAAATATGCGATTTTCGGCATTCAGCCTCCATAACCGGAAATCAGGCTATATCTCGAAAACGGATCATCCGATTTTGGTTTCGATTTCATATCTGGATTCAGCATAAAATTCTGCTTCAACTCGATGTGCATATTGGCCTGGATATTTTTTTGTCGATTTTTGCCAAATTTTTATTTTCAAAAATTCGTCTTGGTTCATAAAAACCAAATTCCGGAACATCAAAATTAATTTTAGGCAAATGTCGTGGAGGAGTTTTCTACTCAGAAAAATGAGAGGAATCCAAATTTCGATCGCGCGATATAGGTTAGTAAATCGCCCCACCCTAATGTATATGCAATTAGCCATATAGGAAAAAATACAGAAGTATTATAATATATGTATATGTATGTAAAAATTATCAAAAACAGCTGCGATAAGTACAAAAGTAAGAAAAAAAAAACAAAAAAAAACCCCCAAGTCGAGCACAAGTGTTATTGTGGAAAATAGCGCAACGCCTCACACAAACATGCATACATTTACACTGGCGATAAGAAAACACTACACTTCCATGCAAATAGTTACATGTACTATACATATTTGTACATACAAGCATCATTTAACACAAAAAATATCAAAATTTACCTGCTGTAAGCCAATGTGACCGGGCGGCTGTGGTTGCTGCTGTTGTTGTTGTACCTGTGGCTGGTATATGCCACCATTAGCTAGCATTTGTGAGCGCAGGGTATTTTGTTGGGTTGGCAAAGCATTGCTGTTGGTGGTATTGTTATTGGTACTATTGCTAGCGTTAAGCGGTTTACTCAAGTAAGCGCCAGTTGGGGGAGGAGGCAAATTTGAAGCGAGAGGCGCTGTTGCGGCTGGTGTTGTTGGTACTGCTGCAGCGGCCGTTGACAAATTTGTGTAAATGTTTGTGTTAGCATTGGATTGTTGTTGTTGTGTATAGGGATATAGATGTGACTGTGCCGGTGACTGCTGCGATTGTGGTGTTTGCATTGACTGTGGCGGCGGCTGCTGCGCCGGTTGATGTTGTTGTGGCAGCGTTGGCGCTAATGTTGGTGCATTATGTTGCACCCAAGACATTTTTTCCACTTTATTTTAGATTCTTACAATTTACATGCACCGAAATTACAGCTAAATTATGGAAAAGAAATTTATGTAATGCAATGAAAGAAACCCATGAGTAATGAAAAAATTGATATGTCAGCTTAAATGTACAGTATGTATGTAATTATATTAATATGTATGCATATATATACATATGCTGATAAATGCTATGTAAATACCTAAGTATGTAGATGAATAAGGTGAACGACCGGCTAAAAATGAATGAATGAAGTGATTATAAAGACAATGGTATAAATACATACATATCTTTGTACGTATGTAAGTAAATATGTAAGTAAGTATGTAAGTAAATATGCACAGACGATCGCTGAGCCGTAACAATTAATGGAAGCCATGCAATACCCGAAACAAAGTAGGGGGTGGGTAACATTTTCCAATAGTCTACCACGCGTTGAACCCATTCAACTACCAATAAATTAGCAATATCTCGTGAACTATAAGCCTCCGGCAGATTTCGATTTCAGCTTAGAGATCTGTGAGAGGCCCTCTACGCCCCTGAGAAAGTAATTTTTCTTGGACCGCGCTTCCTTAATGTAAAGCCGGCATTTTTGGTAGACAATTGGATATCTGCGCCAAAACGTGTCTGCGCAAACAAACCTCCAATTGTGAATAAATATATGAAAATAATATACATAAGCCTGCCATTGCATATGCACATACGTGAATAATATATATACAGTGCACCTTTTGTGATATAAGCAGTAAGAGAAAAGAAAAACCTGTGCAACGACTGCAGGTTTTCGGCTACACCATATTCATATCTATGTACATGCATACATAACTCCCATACACCACGCAGCCGTAATTGTCGTTGTTGTTGTAACCAAAGTTGATAGCTGGCCAGTAGGTACTAGCCGTACGGCATATGGAAGCACATACATATACGCATAAGCGAAAAAGTTTACGTGGAAGTTTTTATCGTTCACTAAATCCACAACCAACAACAACAACAACGAGCATAAATCAAGTCTCACCTTTCTATTTTAATTGCTGCAGCCAAACAAATAGTGATGAATCTTATTACACACTTTCTATCAAGTATGGTTACCTAATATATTCTCAAATACTTGTGCTCTAATAATTATTGCACTCTTTTTTTGTAAAATATTTAGAGCATACGATTTTTCATGAAGGTTGAAAAATTTTTTCACAGATGAAAAAAATCTGCATAAAGTACGAATGAAAAAACCACAATGGATGGAGAAAACAAGTGTAAAACGTCAAATGTCAAAGAATGACAAGGGACAAAGCAAGTGAATGAAGTGGAGAAACAAAAACAAAACCAATTGGGGCGTACAGGGTTGCTTTATTTCACGTATTGGAGTTTTTTTTATGGGTTGGCTTTCCAATAATGTCACACGCCCCGAGAAAAACGACTTTTACTGGGTTGTAGGGGAGGAGGAGTAGGTTCTGAATTAGTTAAATTTAGGCGCCGGACGTACCTAGTTTTCCCGGAATTTGTTAAAGTTGTTAAATTTTTACCAACAACAACCCCAATTCCTCATTTACAAAACAAATTTCACTCTTTATTTTAGTCACAACACGTATATTACTAATACATATAATTAAAAAATTTTACAATATTGCGTTAAAATCACTCTTATTAAAAATTTTGCTAATAGCGACTTCACAGGGTGTACTACGCAGAAGGACATCACCGTGGCGGTAGCCACGGTTAGGGCACACGTCCGGACGGATGGCGTAGCCCAGGGTTATTTTTTATAAGCGCGGCGAAGGCCGCCAACGCAGAAAAGAGTTCTGCGCAAAATTTTTTTTTCTTTATCGAATTTATATGGAGAGTTCTAAACTTTAACCATAAATTCCTCGAAAACGAAGTACGTCCGGCGCCTAAATTTTACGGATTCAGAACACCCTTCCCCTCCCCTACTTACCGGTAGAAGTCGTTTTTTTGGGGGCGTGTGACATTATTAGAAAGTTTCCCCACTTTTTTATCTCATTGGACCCCTTTAACGATTTTTTCAACTTACGTCTTTGTTAATCAATTATGTATGTAGGTATGCATGTATGGATGTGTACTTTTTCTTTAGTTTATTATCCGCTATTACAAGCAATTAAATGGATAATTTCGTTAGTTTTTAACTTGATTTAGAATTCGTTTTCGTTTTCACTGTATTTTAAATGTTTCTCAACTACATTATTTTCGAAAATTTTTAGAACATTTTCGAAATCGTGTAAGGAAAATTTTCGCTGCCAACTCGTAATGATTTGTTTTTGCATTTGACGTTTGTCAAAGCAGTTTCACCTGATTGTCACTAAACACAGGGTGCACAGGGAGCGTAATAATAATTTTCTTGTTGGGAACAAGGCAGATATACCAGGTAGGCGCAGTATTTTGTTATTGTAATTGGTAGAGTGTAATGTCAAAATGATATTTCGCCGTGTTTAAAATCTGAATTCGCTTGGGACTCGCTCATTCCTATTGGCCATGATTATAATTCGCTTGGATTTTGGCATTACACTCTACGAGCGCTTTCACATTACTCGGTGCGGTATCGGATCGACAATTTTGGTTTTTGCCGAAAGTATACCGAAACCTTACCGACCACATGTATTTCAATTGGTACTTTCACATTAGTGTTGCATACATGAAATCGGAGCGGATTAAATTCGGTATACCGCAACGCGGTAAGACCGGTCAGTAAAATTTGAGGAATTACTGCATACATTTTTGCGGCGTGATAAAAGAAGAAGAACAAAGTCAGTAAAAAACTCGTTTCGGCTATAAATGTATCAAGTTATAATGTCTTCGTTTTCGCTAGAAGACATTATTGTTATTATTGAGTGATTTGTTGAAGTTAAAAATTTTGTTTTGCAAATTTCGATGTTTGTTTTCCTATTTTCTGCCGATTACGCACCGAAAGTATTCCCACAAGTGTGAAAAACACAGCAACGCGGAATCGTTTCGGTAAGCTGAAAATACCGAGCAAAAAATGTCGATCCGATGTCGTGCCGAGTAATGTGAAAAGGCCCTACCTTTGGAAATAAAAAAGTAGTTTCTGAATTCGCCCGTGCGCCTACCTCTAAGTTATTGTACCATGTATGTAAATACAAATTTTGTATACCCCGTATTGCTTATATGCAACTCGCAAAAATAAATAAATCCAATTAGCCGAACCACCCTGCATATAATTGACATTACAACCAGTGATGCCGAAATTGGGCCTTCGGACCAAATCTGGTCCGATAAATTTACTTTGGGCTGTTGGGCGGCTAAAATCAATTTTGGTCCGATTTGTAATATGAATATTTTTAGTGGAGACAATTTCTCCGACGCTAAACATTTTATCTTTCCCGTGTAAAGTTCTTTTATTGTTAGTGAAACACACTATTCGCATATCTATTAGAGTTGGGAAATTTAGTTCACTTTGTCGAGCGCTCAATTGGTGAGCGGTCTCTTCATTGAACTAGTTCACTTTAGTGACTTTGCATAGGCTATCCAGGAAGGAAGTCCCAAGAAAGCGTTGTCTTCCGCTGTTAAGAGCCGAGCAAAGCAATGGCAGATGAGGTGTTCGATTGTCTCCTCGCCTCATCATCTTTCCAGCTTATGCAGCATCTGCGCTAGGGTGGACATAGCCTCTCTGCGTGTTTCCCGATGAGGCAGTGTCCTGTGAGTACCACCACAAGGTTCGAGATGTCATCTATCCTTAGAGTACTTATTTGATGGGATCGCTTGTGAACCCATTTCTGCCAGATTTGCCTTGATGTTCGACATAATGGCTTCTGTTGCCATCTATCGCTTGCTAGTTTATAGACTTGCTGTTTAAGAATTAGCTCGTTTGTGGCTAAGGCATACCTATGCCTTATGGAAGAACCTGCTCGGTAGTGCCCTGCCTCGCAAGTTCATCCGCCCTACAATTGCCATTGATATCCCTATGTCACGGCACCTACACGAGGTGCAGACGGGTCTGTTTGGCCATCTCCTTTAGAGATCGGCGACAGTCTAGTGTTAGTTCTGAATTAAATGAGTGGGAGTCAAGATTACTTAGTATGTACATATGTATTTAAAAATAAATATGTAATTCAGTTTTAAGTTGACTTCTGATTTTTGGGCCTTTTTTGGCGGAATTGGGCGGTAATTTGGTCGGTAAAATTTTTTTTTAGTGGCAACACTGATTACAACAACAATGCGCACAATTTCGCCAACTTTTGACATTTAGCTGACGTGTTCCGATTGCTCCAATGCTTTGTAAATTTCATCAAATTGCAACAGAAATTGTTTTGTTGCATTTTTCTGTATTTTTTTTAAATATTTTGCATCGGGAAAAAACGCAGTGTTAAGATTATAAAAGACAAAATATAAATTCCAAAAATACGCGTAGAACGGCAATGAGACCAATATTGGCAATAAACAATTGAAACAAAAACGGGGAGACAAAATTTCTAGGCGTAGTAATCCCACAGCTATTGCAAATAAAACAACCACAAACATTGGATAACATATAAAACTTGCACTAAAAAGGGAAAATGGCACTCCTAACTATGATTGCCCGTGTGATCGATGGGCTTCCATTGGTGGGCACAATGCAAGATGATGAACAGGTAGGTGGTGCATATATAATGGAATGCGTATAATAAATATAACTGATTTATTGTTTATCAACTCTCTCCTTACAGTCCGGACGCAGCATATTGGAATATCAAAATCAAGCCAAAATGTTATTCAGAAAATTGGGTTCACATTCGCCAGCGCGTTGCAGTATTGAAACGGGACCATATTTATTCCAGTGAGTCATATAAATATGTATATAAATGTTATAAAATTAAGTGCAAAGTGCAAAGCGTAATTTTTAGATTATATTTTGAAAATATTAGTAGATTCTATAGGGATTTTTGAGACTTTAGTACCAAAATGTTGTTGTTGTATCCGTTTCGCTTGTTGCTTATATGTGCCACTCTTGCTTTTCTTGTTTCTTTTGCAGTTATTTAATAGAGAACGATGTCTGCTATCTGGTGATGTGCGACAAAATGTATTCCAAACGTTTGGCCTTTAATTATTTGGAAGATTTAGCGCAAGAATTCCATGCCAATTATGGACGACGTGTCAATTCTGTGACGCGACCATATGCATTTATCGAATTCGATGTTTATATACAAAAAGCCAAAAAACAATTGACCGATCGAAGAAGGAATATAAATGCGATAAATACACAATTGCAGGATGTACAGCGTATAATGGTGAGCTATATATGGACATACATATGTACATACCATATAGAAATTGCAGAATATATATAGTTTTTATTAATTTCTTTTTTTTTTATTAGGTACAAAATATCGATGATGTACTGCAGCGTGGCACAGTGCTGTCGGGTTAGTGCATACATAATTTTAGCTTAATTTGTTTTTTTGGTAGATTTTACAATAATCATATTTTTTTTATGCTTTTTAGAATTGGACACGAAAACGCAAAACCTCTCGATGATGTCACAGAAATATAAAAAAGATGCGACATATTTAAATCGAAAATCAATGTATCTGAAATTAGGCGCCGCTGGCATAGCTATTGTTGTATTTATTTTATACTTTTGGGTTTTGTAATAAATTGTTAAATTTTGAATTAAAAAAAGGAGTAAACAATTAATTATACATTTATCTATTATATGTGTATATCTATTAAAGACTAGCGAATTTTTTGCATGACAACAAAATACATATATATTTGGCAAAAATTGTAAAAAAGAAAAAGTTTAATGAATGCATATACATACATACATACATACTATGTACAGAAGTTTGTATGCACGTTGGTTTGGTTATTTACATTATTTTTTAGGCTATGAAATAAAGATTACTATTTAAAAAGATTTACATATTACTTTCAATTCAAACTATGTAGAATCTACTGAGCAGGCTGTCTTATAAAGGTTACATTATATTCAAATTCTTAATACTTATGCTATAGACACACATCGTAGTATAGTAATAATATTACGATCTATACCACATATATGTCAACCTCATATTGTAGTTTAATTGAAAATTTTCATAGTATATCCAAATCATAGTATTGATATTATGATATTCATACCACATGTGTGTCTGAGGCATTAGACCTACACTTTTACACATTTAAGATAATAAGCTTAACTCTTACTGCCGCCCTGCTCCTCCTCAGTTTCATCACCCGAAGACGCCGATGATGATAACATTTCCCATAATTGTTCATCGCTAAAGAGAAAATTACTAGGCGCTTTTTCAAATTCCTCACGCTTGCGTGCACGCGCCTCACGCTTTTTTTCCGCTAAAATTTCTGCCAATTTTTTAGCTTCCTTTGCCGCTGCACTTTCAACTTCATCGGCATGATTGTTTGATTTTGCCGCAGCAGCAGTTGCTAAGCGTTCTTGCCGTAGAGCCTCCATGGCAGCTTCGTGATGTTTTGTTTCAGCTTCAACGTCTTCATCTAGGCGAGCATGTTTTGGATAGAGATTCAAATATAAATTCAATTTACAAATAGGTATCTATGTATGTGTTCTTCAACGCTTACCACTATCAATGATATCACAACCAGCTGGCTGTTGTTCATAGCTCACATAGATACAAGGGAATTCCACCAATGTTTTACCCGCTAAATTCGCTTTTAAAGTTTTACGTGCATCCAACACATGGTAACGCGTACGCGAGCACCTAATCCCCTCGGCTTTGAGCAATAACTAAATAAGGAAAAAAGAAAACTTAATAATCTCTGTCATAATTCCTCAAATCCAACTAACTCACTAGCTCACTCACCTTCAAACCATATACCCCCACACTTTGATAGTATTCCAATAATTTCTTTTGTGGCACTGCCTTCACATTTTTCACATTCACGTATTTATCCAGCAAATGCGCCAAAGGCACATCTTCATCACAACGCTCATCTACATACTGCAAACCGCCCGCATTCATGAATATCCATTCTATACGCCAACAAATTTTACGTAATTTCCAATCATAATACGTTGTATTCGATTTGTGGCGCGTAAAATTGGGCAGCAGAAAACGTAATGCCGTTTTACGTTCAGCCGCGGCGCCTCTCAATCGATACAAATGTGTTGGTAGTGTTTTGTTGTAACGTGTGAAACGTTTCAATTTATCATTCTTACGATCTTCCACATAGCGTGTACACTCCTCCAAGAAATAGTAATCATTCATAAAATCCATGCGTGTCATTTTACGCAGTGGTATGAATTTGGTGCGATCACGTATGCCATCACATTCCAATTCCTTCTTGTGTATTTGCACACAACGCAGTGAACAGGTTTTCACTTCGCATTTGGGACAGGAGTAGCGTGCATCTAAACTGGCGCAAACTTCACATTTACCCAAGCGGGGCAGGTGGCTGAAGCAAGAAAATGTCGGTAAGTTAGTAAGAGATGTCAGAGTAAGTTATATTAAATGCTGAATAGTGTGGCATTCAAATGCCTACCGCTTGTTGCTCCTCGCTTCATTATCGCTATCACTGTCGCTGCTGTCGCTCGGCTCATCCTCTACTTCACTATCGGTAACTTCCGCCGCGGTTGATGTTATCTCATTTGTCTTCAACTTCTTATCAGCAGCCGTTAAACATTTCGTATCTGCAATTGGTGATAGGATTTCCTGCGTCTCGTGAGTGCGCTTCATTTTTTTCGCTAAATTATATACAAAATATATTTGAAAGTGAAGATATTTGTGCTTTGCGGGTTAGTTAATCAATAGAATTTTGACAGCCGCGCGTTCTCGTTCGTTCTTTTTTAACACGCTTTTATTAGCTTCACCTGTATGTATGTACCCTGCAAAAAATGCGATTAATCCGGGACGTGTCCGGGCTCAATCGCAAGGGAGCATGCGACTAATACAATTTTACATCCCTTTATATGGAGTGAATGGATCGCATTTGTTCGAGCATGTCCTATGAAGAGACTAATTGTTCAACTTGTATACCCGAACGGGTACCAATGTAGATTAATCACTAACATACCGAACGGGTACAAATGTAGATCAATCGCTTTCATCCCGAACGGGTACAAATGTAGATCAATCGCTTTCAGCACGAACGGGTACAAATGTAGATTTTTCCTTAAAAAATTGTAAATGTTCATGCATATTTAAATAAAGATTATATAATGTTTTGCTTTTGTAAAAAAATCTCAATAAATAAATTAAAAAAATTTGACTCAAAACTTTTGAGTATCCATTATATGAGCGTAATGTAAAGGATTTTTTCATGGGATATTTTAGGCAACATTTTGTTAAAATTGTTATTAAAAAAGGGTGTTCAATTCGTTTTACCGGTTGTTCTACAATTTTTTAAATACATTGCATATTTTTGTAAAATTTCTACATTTAAGGAATCTAGATTTGTACCCGTTCGGAATGAAAGCGATTAATCTACATTTAAACCCGTACGGGAACAATCGGGGACTAATTGTTGACCGATTGTTCTCGAAAGAGATCAATCGAGGACAAATCTCCTTCGGGATTGATCGCACATTTTTTTGCAGGGAAGGGAGCATGCGACTAATACAATTTTACATCCCTTTATATGGAGTGAATTGATCGCATTTGTTCGAGCATGTCCTATGAAGAGACTAATTGTTCAACTTGTATACCCGAACGGGTACCAATGTAGATTAATCACTAACATACCGAACGGGTACAAATGTAGATCAATCGCTTTCATCCCGAACGGGTACAAATGTAGATCAATCGCTTACATCCCCAACGGGTACAAATGTAGATCAATCGCTTCCAGCACGAACGGGTACAAATGTAGATTTTTCCAAGTTGTTCGCCAAGGCAATTTTTAATAACAATCTTTAAGAAATTGGTAATGTTGATGCATTTATAAATAAAGTTTATATAATGTTTTACTTTTGAAAAAAAAAATCTCAATAAATAAATAAAAAAAATTGTAAGTTTTGAGTATGCATTATATGAGCGTAATGTAAAGGATATTTTCATAGGATTTTTTAGGCAACATTTTGTTAAAATTATTATTCATCATTGTTATTAAAAGAAAGGGTGTTTAATACGTTTTACCGGTTGTTCTACAATTTTTTAAATACATTGCACATTTTTGTAAAATTTCTACATGTAAGGAATCTACATTTATACCCGTTCGGGATGAAAGCGATTAATCTATATTTATACCCGTTAGGGAACAATTGGTCTACAATTAGTCTACATTTATACCCGTTCAGGAACAATTGGTCTACAATTAGACTACATTTATACCCGCACGGGAACAATCGGGGACTAATTGTGGACCGATTGTTCTCCAAAGAGATCAATCCGGGACAAATATCTTTCGGTATTAATCGCACATTTTTTTGCAGGGTATGTATGTATGTATGTATGTATGTATGTATGTATGAATGTATGTAAACATTGCATAGCTTTAGGCGAAAGCGTGTGCTTTCATTTACTGAAGAGTTTTTCAGTGTGAGATGTGCTTATTTCCTCAGCTGTTCAACTCAGCCAAAAAAAAACCAGCTGATTGTTTTGTTTTTGTGTGCAAAAGTTGGTATATCTTATATTTTTACTGTGTTTTTGCATAAAAAGAAGTCTAAAAAATTTTTAGTGTTGTATTTATTAAAATAAAAGAAAATTAACTTCGTTTAAACTTACTTATTATTGGCCTCGAGGTGAGAAACAGGTTGCACGAAAAGTGGTTTATGTAGCTGTTTGTGATAAAATGTTGTTTGCAGTTTGTGCAGAATTTACGTAATAACTTTTTTGCAAATGCGCAAATAAACAATAGCTATACACAGTTATTTAACTAAAACCGCAGTGTAAATGTTTTAACTTTCCTAAATTGCATAAAAATTGGATAAAAAATAAAATTTATAAATTGTTGACCACGTGTAGAAGAAATGAACGGTTTCTTCTTTTGCTTCTCTTTCGTAAATAAATCGTGTTGCCTTCTTTCTTTTATTTCTTTCTTCTTACTTTTGTTTCTTTCTTCTTCTTTTGTTTCTTTCTTCTTCTTTTGTTTCTTTTCATTTCATCTAAAATGCGAATTAAACCCAGTAGCAAAAATAAATGACTCAATTACTCAAGCTACATTCTGCTATTTTAACTTGTGCCAGTTTGTGCTAACAGCCAATAATAGGTTCTTTTCTTTAGTTTCCAGCAAAATATTAACTAACATTTCTTGCTAATCTCTTTTAACGAAATTTGTGAGAGTAAAGTGACATTTTCTCTCAGTGAGAGATGTTAGCAAAATAGATAAGGAAACTTCAATTAGCAAATGTTAGTGACATATCACCGTTTAAACTTATAACCGCCTAAGTGAGACTTTAATAACCGCTTAACTCTCTGACTTCAGAGCTGAAAAGAACGTTAGAAGGAAATATAGAGCTTCCCAAAGACAAAAAGTATGGTATAAATCGATAGAGCTGGACGCCGGGAGTTAAAGTTTGGCAAATCACAATTTTGGCATAGGCGGTTATGAAAGTTTCACTTAGGCGGTTATGCAGGTTAAACGACGATATGATTGTTTGGTGCGTGAAAAGGGATAAAAGACACGCCCGAAAATTTAAGAAAACATTTAAATCATCACCAGAAAAGGAAAATATGAAGGTTGTTCTCTGTGTCTAATATTTTTGCCGAGATATCATGATATCTTGAGAAATTTGCCACACAGAGAGAGCGCACCTTTAAGAAAATAAAATTCTAACTGAGTTCATTGTGAACTAGCATGTTAGTCATATTCTTTCCACTCTTTATACGACTGTTGTCGCTTTGCTTTGCTTGCTTCAATCTCGAATTAATTAATTTTTTATCTGAATAAAATAAAATAATTAAAGAAAAGAACTAGAAACATAAATTTTAACTCACTTCTAATAGAAGACTATTGTGAATGTAATAACATGGTTGCATTTCCCGTGATATTTTTCTCATGATATCAAATATCACGGGTTGGGGTATGAGAAATTTGCAGAAGCTCCAAATTTGACAAGACGTGTATTTTGTTGTTGTGCTCGGCAAATTTATCACACTTATGTCATCTCGGCAAATTTGCCAGGCCAAAATCACACAGAGAGAACAACCTTATGGATTTAAATATTACCCTTTAAGCGTTCTATTGCCTTAGAAAAAAATTCGACTGACATACTGGCTCGAGGGGGTTCAATGCTTTCAAGCAAGCTTCTGGAAATTCGAAAATTATGAGGATAGCTCGGAACTACAATTTCAATATACTGAAGTAAACAATTCCTGGTATTTCGATTGGTTAGAAACAAGCCGATGTCGACTGACCTTAAACTTTCTACAGCTACTTGTTCAATCTCATCATCGCTTTCAATAGGCTCCATAAGCATTGTTACAGTTCTTAAAAATCTCTGCATGTATGAATATGAATTTGTCTAATAGCAAAGAGTGAAAAGTAAGAGTGAATTGTAAGAATAAAATTTCTTACTTCTTCCATTACAGCCGATCCGGCGGAAGATGCACTTTCATATTGGTTCTTGTTTTGAACCGCTGTCTAATGTACATATATTTCAATACAGGACTAGTTTGCCTGCATCCATACATTATAAATAACTTGCCGTGTCGATATTAAACCTTTATTTAAATAAAAATAGCTATATAACTTAATTTACTACGTATGTACATATTTACTTTTGTATTTTCCAATACAAATTTGAATTCCTTTTTCCACATTTGACATTTCTTCTTCTTCTTGCTAGTATCTTGCTAGTGGAAATTTGTCCAGTATAGAAATTAGTGTTTATTAACGTTAATTAGTGGATAAAGAAACAAAGCTAATGTAAAGCTCCTCTGAAAAAAATCAGAAAATATAATATACATATGTACCAGAATCTTAAGATCTCTCGAAATAAAGTTTAACACTGCTATTCCGAGCGTTACCGGAAAATTACTTTACTGGTAATTTATGTTGCTGAAAATTGTTACCATCTTTTCAATTGGTATTCTGGCACAAATGGTAACGCTGTCAAAGCATTTCCATACGAACTAGACTGCTGCATGAATACATTCATATGTCCAAACGAGTAACTCGTTTGGTTTTCTTGTAGTGAAGTACAACAACTCGCTTTATTATGAGAACTATACTACTCGTACACGAACCACAATGAATAGTGTGCGTACACTATCCGATCGTCATGAGACATTGCTGTACTGCTCAGAAGTACATGAATACACAGAAAAGACAGTTGTATAAAACTGTTATACAAATTTACACTTGTACAACAACAGCAACAACAAGCGTGTATGCACAAGCAAAAGATAAACTTACGCTACAATATTTTAGCTATGTACTTACGCATATGATTGTACATTTGTTGGCAAGAAAACTCTGCAAAAATCGTTGCATTATTTTATTTTATTAAGTCAATGTTTCAAGTAAGTATGTACATATGTAGGTATATGTAGGTATATGTGCATTTAATAAAATTATTGCAAAAATGAAGGTTGAAAATTATATGTAGATATCTACATAAACAATTTTAGTTTACATAGCACCATTGGAGTGAAGAAACATAATTTTATTAAAGTGGCTCGGATTAGAACCAATTACACATCGTTTTTCCGACAGCAAATTTTTTGCCGAAGAAAAGGTTCTCTCAGAAGGAGCACTACTAGCGGGTGTAGATAATATTCTGCAACTCACACTGAATAAAAGTGGGAACTGTAGTTTATTTGTATCCCACCATTTCAATACATCGAAACCATCGTGGTATGATACAGTCATATTTTCGTATCGTTGGAGCTCATTCAAAATATTATCACCAGGTTGTATTAGAATGGAAGGGGGATCAATAAAAGCTTGTAGGAGTTCAGCTTCGCGTGACCTACGATCTGAATTTACAAAATTAGTTTGATCGTCAACGTTATTCAAATTTATATACATTTCCATTAATTTTTTTATTTCCATTTTTACCAACACTTTTTCGTCTTCTGAAAACTGTACAAGCTTTTTAGCTGATGGATATAAAAATAAAGCCATTTTGTGAATTATGGATAAGTTTTTTTCCACTGTGTCCGTTAAATGAGTGAGTAATTTCGTTTTTAAAGATTTTATAATATCTAGGTCAGACTCAGTATGCACACAAGCTGTTTTTAAATGCAGAACATGAACTAAAGTCAAATGAAGAGTTGGGTAAGATGATCCTTCTAACTTTTCCGATGCTTCGGCAAAAATTTTTAATATTTTAGCTACTTCATTGACATGCATTAAATTTATATCGCTAATTCTGTTAAGTTGGTTTTTTTCTGTTAAAATATTAATTATTTCATTCCAATTTGTTCCTACTGAGTACAATAAATTATAAATTGTGTTCCAGCGTGTAGGTGAAAAACTCTTCAAAGAAATGTTCAGAAGGGAATTACTGCCAGATGTTTTGAAATACTTCACCAGCCGCGTACATCGGCCACACATCTCAGATATTTCCGGTAGCTCCTTAATTGTTTTTTCAACAGTATTGTGCAACAAATGGTTTATGCAATTTATGTGGTCATTTTGGTTAAAGGCTGCCACCATATTTTTTCCTCTGTCCGTTACGGTAATAACTTTATTGGTCAATTCGCAGGCGAAAGTATTCAGCACGTCGCATACTTTATTCCTAATGTTTACGCCTGCAAAATGTATTTAGGTATGATATTAATTACTATCAATGATCGGCTACCAACAAGCTAAGCTTGTTACATGAGGTGGTCAGTTTGTACTATCTAATAGGGCTTTTACATGATCAAATCATTTGTTTAAATCGCGTGTCTGGGTGATTTGACGATTTGGCATACGTTTACGTAATGAAGTATATATGTTATATTACATATCGACATTTCCAAACAATATTGTACTAAGTTGACTTAGTACATTTTCCCGTTTTTGGTGGTTTCATGTATAACGTGTCTTAATTTGGATGCTGTCAAATTTTGGTATTAATCGGACAATCCAATCAAAAGTTATAAGCAAAAGTGTACATATAATACCACTCGAGATTTGTACAGAATAAAAAGTTTGAGAGCTTGCTATGAAAAACCACGTGGCAAATTTTTATTTTTTCTTACGGTTTTATATAAAGCGTACCGTAACTTTGATATTGTCGAGTTTTGGTGTTGATCGTCCAATCCAAACAGAAGTTACAAGTGAAAATATACTTAGCATACAACTGAAATTTAATACCGAGTTTAAAATTTGAGAGCTTCTCCTGCGAAACACAGTTTTCAGACTTAGTACAGTGTTGTTTGGAAGCTTCGATATTATGTACTTACTTGTGCAAGAATCACCCTGCATGGATTTTATTCCTAGTAGTACATTTACTAATTTCCCTTCTATTATATAATGCATTGTTAAACAGACAAATGAAGTTCGATAGTAGCTATCCGTCCAAATATCTGATGTAAGGCCATATCCAATATTCTTTATTGTTTGAATTTGACTCTTTAGATTTTCAAACTGTATTTTATACCAACTTTCAATGCTTCTGGAAATTGTAGTTGAGTGGGGAAGTAGTGTTTCCAAATTAACATTATGGCCAAATTTGGCACCAACACTTATTAAAAACTCGGCAAATTCCTTTAAACCGGAATCTTCAACAATTCTAAAAGGTCGGCAATTTTCTACACTCCATTTGGTAATTGTTTTAACACACTTTTTTTTCGTTTGCATATCAACCTCGATTTTTTCTTGTGGACTACAGTCATTAATTTTTGAACTGGTATAGCACTTATGTTTAACTAAGTTTGAAGTGATGTTAGTTTTAAAAGTAAGTATAGTTGTGCACATTCGACAAGCTACAAAGTTTTCTATCTCCGTGCAAGATTCATTAAGAATTTTTCCGAAAGTCTCCCACACTTTGCTTCGCCCTTTTTTTTCACTTATTTTGTAAGAGCCACTTATAATATTTTGTTTGATAGAATTTCTATCGTAAACCGTCCTATTTTCCATTATTTATTAAAAAATAAGTTTGCGTAAACGTCCTGTTATACCGACACTGCGAAATAAACTGATATTCTATTTTCTAGTACGAATAGCACTGTAGTTGGAAGCAAAAACTACGCAAATGCAACTTGTACGAATGTATCTTTCCAATACTCTACTACAAACGTACAAAAAATATGTCTCATACAAGCGAGACAACTCGTGCACTCGTGTACTACCCAAACGAAATGAAATAAATAAGCGAACAAACGAATAGAGAACTGTAGCAACAGCTATCAAACTTGTACTTGTATTACCACTTCTCATTTGAAATTAGTACGAGTAGTACAGTAGTCAAAAGCAAAAACTACACGAGTCTGCACTTGTATGAATGTCTCATTGCAGCGCTCTAATACGAACGGAATGGAATCGGGCTGAAATAGTAACAAATTCCCTGCAAGAACTGTGCAGGTCATTTGACCGGTCATATGACCGGCAGGCATGACCAAAAGTATTTGCTATCACATTCTTAAGGGCGTCGGTAACTTTTGTGACCGTTTCATTCATCACGTTCGCGTATGTGTATTTTCAAATTCCATTCTATCCTTATCTATCTCATTGGTTTTGAACTTGGCTAGAACACATACGAGTGCAAATGTGTTGGTAAAAGCCTCCGCACACGAGCATGATTTAAGGGTGTTTTAGGCAAAAATCGTGTTTTCGGCGTTAATTCCCTGCTAGAATTGTGTGACCGAAAGTACTAACACTATTACAAAAAATAATATTACCAACACATTTGCACTCGTATGTGTTTCTAGCCAAGTTCCAAACCAATGAGATAGATAAGGATAAAATGGAATTTGAAAATACACATATGGGAACGTGATGAATGAAACGGTCACAAAACTTCCCGATGCCCTTAAGAATGTGATAGGAAATATCCCAAAACTTTTGGTCATGCCTGCCGGTCATATGACCGGTCAAATGACCTGCACATTTCTTGCAGGGATTACCCTTAAATAACGTTGTTTTGCCATACAAAAATGCCAGCTGAAATCACCCTTGAAATGCGCATTTCGGCGAAAACACTCACAAAATTACTCTAGAATCGGTCTCTTCTCTAAATTTTATCGATTATAATCGAAAACATCTTTACCCATCGCTAATATTTCACATTAGCTGAGTTTTATTTTAGCGCATATACATCTGCGCTAAAATAAAAACGGCTATTAAATTTGTTCGCGACGGTTTCTTAGATATATTCTCATTGTATATTGCATTAGCGATTCCTTAATTATAAAAAATTTAATTTGGTGGGAGTATTTTATTAATGATATTTTCATTTAAGTTGACCATGTACAAATTTTTATTTGGCGCAGGAACAGCGTAAATGAAACCCGACTAAATGAAATTACTCAAAAACGTGTGTGAATGCGCGTGTTTTCGGAAAGTGATTTCGGCTAATCAACGTAATTTCAAATGCTCGTGTGCGGAGGCTTTAATATTATATTTTTGTAATAGTGTTAGTAGTTTCGGTCACACAATTCTAGCAGGGATTGTTACCACGTATTGAGGTGGTAACTTAATTTTCTGCTGCCAGAATACGAAAAGAGTGTTTAAAGTACCAGATTCTTTATTTCACCAGTGAAGTAAATTATGTTACCACACCGGAATAAGGCCGTAAGCATTTATTACAAATTGTTTCCTTAATCATTTATCTCGCACGATTCGCTGTAAGCATAACAGCGCTCTTTCAAGGAATGTTAATTCACAGACTGTTAACAGCTGTAAATTTATCGATGTATCGTTGTCGACAATAAAGCGTTTTCAAAAACTAAATCAAAATAATATAATAATATCCATTTTCTCTTGCGAAAAAATAAATAAATTTAATGTTGTATTTACGAATATACATACATATGTATGGATGTATGACTTAAAAAAAATCTTCATCTGGCTCATATCAGAATCAAGCTGATTCGCTGACTATTGATGACTTTTTGATTTTTAATGTTCTTATCAGCCGCATACATATATGCATGTATACATACATACATATATGTATGCTTATTACTAAACTGTAGTGGGATAATCAAAATAACTAGTATCGCCGGTGGTCGAAATTCGACCATGCAATTTATTTTTTCAACTTTGTATTGGTACAAAAATTATTCCTTTTCGCGGAGATAAGCAACACTTTCCAAATTCCAGTTGTACCGCAACACTGATTTGCCCTTTTTTTTTTTTTTTTTTTTTTTTTTTGTAGGTTGGCAAGGTTTGTAGCCACAACCTAGGGCTAATGCCAGGTTTTCTTGCGAATAATTGATTTTATACGAATGAATGTTTTTAAGCAATATTGGTATCAAATGAAAGGTTTTGAGCAGGATTTCTACACGGAGCACCGAGATATTGGTCGAACGTGGACCCAAATGATCTTGCATGTTTCTGAGCTAAACAAAACAAAACAAATCAAAATCAGAAATCAAAAATTAAAAATCAAAAATCAAAAATCAAAAACCAAAAACCAAAACAAACAAAAACAACAAAATGTAGCAGTGACAATGACAAAAAAAATTATAAAAACGACAGTCGCGTTGTAATCCATAGAAAACCAGGGAAAAAAGAATAAGGCAAAGGGATCCGATTTCCAAACTGTTTACACATCAATGTTCATGAGTACTCGTTACTCACGCTTTCTTTTTTTTTCTATAAATTATTTAATTTCTTTATAATTAATAAAATTTTTAGTTAAGATAAATAGATATCGTAAACGTGTTTACAAATATCGTAAACACAGTTGAAGAGTCGCTTTAATTTAAAAGCGCTCACCACCGGGCCTACCTTCCTAGATCTGCCTTGATTTTCACCATGATTTCGCGTCGGACCGTGATCAAAAGGGCAAATCAGTGTTGCGGTACAACTGGAATTTGGAAAGTGTTGCTTATCTCCGCGAAAAGGAATAATTTTTGTACCAATACAAAGTTGAAAAAATAAATTGCATGGTCGAATTTCGACCACCGGCGATACTAGTTATTTTGATTATCCCACTACAGTTTAGTAATAAGCATACATATATGTATGTATGTATACATGCATATATGTATGCGGCTGATAAGAACATTAAAAATCAAAAAGTCATCAATAGTCAGCGAATCAGCTTGATTCTGATATGAGCCAGATGAAGATTTTTTTTAAGTCATACATCCATACATATGTATGTATATTCGTAAATACAACATTAAATTTATTTATTTTTTCGCAAGAGAAAATGGTTATTATTATATTATTTTGATTTAGTTTTTAAAAACGCTTTATTATCGACAACGATACATCGATAAATTTACAGCTGTTAACAGTCTGTGAATTAACATTCCTTGAAAGAGCGCTGTTATGTTTACAGCGAATCGTGCGAGATAAATGATTAAGGAAACAATTTGTAATAAATGCTTACGGCCTTATTCCGGTGTGGTAACATAATTTACTTCACTGGTGAAATAAAGAATCTGGTACTTTAAACACTCTTTTCGTATTCTGGCAGCAGAAAATTAATTTACCACCTCAATACGTGGTAACAATCCCTGCTAGAAACGTTTTGACCCATATCTCCGGACCCGACCTAGGAACCATAAAGAATAGAGCTCCCTGTAGAAGGCCTTCTTAAAACCTTTCATTTGATACCAATATTGCTCAGAAACATGCAAGATCATCCTGGTCCTCGTTTTGACCCATATCTCCGGACCCGACTTAGGAACCATAAAGAATAGAGCTCCCTGTAGAAGGCCTTCTTAAAACCTTTCATTTGATACCAATATTGCTCAGAAACATTCAAGGATCATCCGGGTCCTCGTTTTGACCCATATCTGGAGACCCGGTCTAGAGGTCGCAATGAAAAAAGCTTCATAGCGAAGTCCTGCTCAAAACCTTTCATTTGATACCAATTTTGCTCAGAAACATTCAAGGATCATCCGGGTCCTTGTTTTGACCCATATCTCGGGACCCGACCAAGGACTCATAAAGAGTAGAGCTCCCTGTAGAAGCCTTGCTCAAAACCTTTCATTTGATACCAATATTGCTCAGAAACATGCAAGATCATCCGGGTCCTCGTTTTGACCCATATCTCCGGACCCGACCTAGGAACCATAAAGAATAGAGCTCCGTGTAGAAGGCCTTCTTAAAACCTTTCATTTGATATCAATATTGCTCAGAAACATTCAAGGATCATCCGGGTCCTCGTTTTGACCTATGTATATCTCGGGACCCGACCTAGGAATCATAAAGAGTAGAGCTCTCTGCAGAAGCCTTGCTCAAAACCTTTCATTTGATACCAATATTGCTCAGAAACATTCAAGGATCATCCGGGTCCTCGTTTTGACCTATGTATATCTCGGGACCCGACCTAGGAATCATAAAGAGTAGAGCTCTCTGTAGAAGCCTTCCTCAAATCCTTTCATTTGATACCAATTTTGCTCAGAAACATTCAAGGATCATCCGGGTCCTCGTTTTGACCCATATCTGGAGACCCGGTCTAGGGGTCACTATGAAAAGAGCTTCATATCGAAGTCCTGCTCAAAACCTTTCATTTGATACCAATATTGCTCAGAAAATTAGATAGGTAGATGTAGGTATGCATATCCATACATTTGCATACATGTTCAAACAGGTTGGTCCTTTTTATTTTGCCTATTTGTCGCATTGTTGCAGAAAACAACAACAACAACAACTTCGCTTCGCTTCGTTGCTGTTGTTGCTGATATTTGCATTTGCACGACTATGCATGCAAGCATTTGTAAGTACATGCCTAGCTACCTACCTACCACTGACAATGCCAAGGTCATTTACGGTTTACGCATTTACGCATTTACATGTTTACCCGTTTACATGTTTACGCGTAAACTTTACCTGTTTTTCGAAATTACTCGTAGCTACAGCAAAGATGTTTACACATCAAAATTATATGCCTATGCACTGCTCCTCACTCATACGAACACATCCATATCAATTTTATGTGGATATGAGTATGTTAAATGTACAAAACAGCCTGGCAAGTGTTTGTATGGAAAACATGTTAGCCTATTAATATATAGATTTACAGTAAATACGTACGTAAATACATATATCCGCATTAAATAGTATACATAACGTAACATATATGTAAATATAAAATCCCAGCTTGAGATAAGAATTATTTTTCTCGCTACTACCAAACAAAAAATGAGTTTTAAGCGTGTATTTTTATGAAAACCGCACCACTTTCAGAGGACAGCAAGTTACAATGCTCAATGCCGAATGTTTGAATGCACTTAATTGACGTGTTACATATGTCAAAAATTTACGAGATCTGTTAAATAAGTCACTAAAATGACAAAAAAAAAAAATTCACACACAAAAAGTTTAGCTTGAAATAGATTGCCTTTAGAAAGCTTTAAGACATTCTCTAGTCAATTTAAGTGATTTCTCACCGTTTTCGTCTGTGAATTTAGGAACCAAAAATATGCAAAAACAGAAGAGTTCATTAGTTTTTGAATAATTCATACTGTCTCTGTCGTTGCTTTAATTAAATCGTTGCTATTTCTTTTTGTACAATACTTGTATAAGTCCTCATACATACCCAACAAAAAGTTTCTTAAACATAAGCTTAAGCCTAAGCTATTAAAACTGGAATTTGATGGCAGCGCTGATTGCTTTTATGCGCTCATTCGCTCTGCTTCAAACGCTTGAATACATAATTACCACAGATGGCCGTATTATCAGCAATAATCTAAGTCTTATTTTCCCCTTATTATAAGGTATATAGACACCACATAAGGCCTTATTTTCAGGAAATATCTAAGCCTTATTTTCATGGCGGATAGATCTTGGGAAAAAAGGTTTCCTCTCGGCCTGATGACATTAACACAGGAAAATCAGCCTTATTGTAAACCAGGCCTTATTTCGTTTGCCTTTAAATCTGCTGTTTTAATTCTTAAATAAGGCTTAGCTTTTTTTTGTGGGATATTGCTTTCATTTCTGTTAAATTGTTTATTTTACCTTTTTCCACATTTCGCATACATATATACTAAGGTGGAGTGAAACATTTTTTTTGGAAATTCAATTTGTTCCAAAGCCAGAACGGCACCTTTCTAGCCCAGTAATATGCCTGTAAAATTTTATTGACCTACTCGCATGTTTAGAGGAGCCCCCAGCCCCACAAAGTTGAAAAAATAGCACGATCTGGTACAAATGTTAAATTTCTAAAATTATAAAAACAAAAAACGAAGTATGAGGATTGATAAAGATGGCTAAGCTGAGTATTAAAGTGATTTTTTTTTTTGGAAACAACAACAAAAGTTTTTAAAGGTCAAAGTTTATATTGTGCAGTTTTTAAATTGCAATTACTTAAAAACTACTAAACCGATTTCGAATATTTTTATACCATTCGATAGGTAATTTGATTCCGTTTAATTTGATATACATTTTATGTGGGTTCCATAATACCCCCTGCGAGGGTCAAACCCCCTTTTAATCCCCTTACTTTTCATATACAAAATGTATACGAATGGTATAAAAATATTTTAAATCGGTTCAGTATTTTTTAAGTAATTGCAATTTAAAAAATGCATAATATAATCTTTGACCTTTAATAACTTTTGTTGTTATTGTTTCCAAAAAAAAAATTTCACTTTAATATTCAGCTTGGCCATATTTATCAATCCTTATACTTCGTTTTTTGATTTTATAATTTTCAAAATTTCATATTTGTACCAGATCGTGCTTATTGCTTTCAACTTTGCGGGGCTGGGGGCAGTTCAAAACGTCATCCTATCGCCATAAAATTTTGTGGGGTTCATTAACTCGTATAAAGGCAAATTTTCATTGCTGGTACGTTCAAAAAAAGAACAAAAAAAATCTTCATATGATTTCACTCCACCTTAATATATACGCTCAGTTTCAGCTATTGTTGCTCACCTAAACATGTCTCGACGTGCGCTATTGTTAACCAGTCGCTTGTCAACAGTGGAACAGCAGAGAACTTATTTCACGCATACTCGGCAGCGGCGGCGCGTCAACTACAGCAACATGTTGCGAACTGAAAAACCACTGTCAGTGGCTTTGTTGCCACAATCAGTAGCCAAACCATCATCACCACCAATAATAACCACAAAACGTTATTATGCTACACAAAATCATCCAGAAGTACTTAGCATCGATCAGCAATATGAGGTAAGTGAATTGATCAGCCAAACCGCCCACCAAAAACAGCGATCCAAATGACAGCTGTGATTTGCTTGCTATTACACGTGCTGTTTTTAGTGAGTGCTTGTTGACGCGTGAGTTGTCAAATGTGTGTTTTTTATGTAGGTACATACGGATGTATGTATGTATGTTACTACTTCCCTGCAGTAAAAATCCGCAATGAATCCTTAATGAATCACTGATACAATTCACCTATGACGAGGAGGCATCAGTGAATACTTTCATATAAAGATTGATGAATTTTTCATATAAATGGTTTGCTTTCCTCAGAAAAAAAAACAAAAACAAATAAAAATATACTGAGTTATGACGACAGTGATGAATATTCAACAAAGAATCATCACTGATCCTTCAGCAATGAAACAAATTTACTGCAGGGTTGATATGTATTACCTTTTCTGTTTCAATTAAATTTTTTGCTGATTTGCTTTATTTTTTTTTAGGAATGCATAAGTGATTTAAATGGCTTACAATCGAATGCGATAACAATACGTAGCTCTATTTTAAATAATAATAAACAAATGCCTTTAACAGACACTTACAAATATATCGAGCGTAGTGGCCTTAATTTAGCTGATTTGGAGCGTATACCCTTCATACATGTGTCGGGCACCAAGGGCAAGGTGAGTAGGTGAATTTGTAATTAAGTGGAATGCAATTGATAGTGATGATAGAAGTTGTCTAGCCTACGATAAGTGGCCTATCTAATTGATGTTATTTCTATTTTTTAACTTTTCCATTTCAGGGCTCCACTTGCGCCCTCACCGATTCCATACTCTCTGCGCACGGCATCAAAACTGGCTTCTTTAGTTCACCACATTTGGTTTCGGTTACGGAAAGAATACGCATCAATGGTCAACCGATATCAAAACAGAAATTCGTACGCACTTTTCGACGTGTCTATACACGTTTACGTAGCCAACAACAAAATGAAGATGATATGCCGGCATATTTTAAATTTCTAACCATATTAAGTTTTCATATATTCTTGGAGGAAAGAGTGCAGGTGGTTATATTGGAAGTGGGCATTGGTGGTGAATTGGATTGCACGAATGTGATAAGGTATTTTTTTTCGAAAAAATTCCCAAAGGGGAATTTTAAGGAAATTTTCAGAAAATATCGTTGAAAAGCTAAAATTACAAAATTTTGAAAAATAATGTATGTATTTTTCAAAAAAAAAAATTTCACAAAAGGGAAATTTTCAAAAAATAGCGTTAAAAGGCTAAATTACAAAATTATGTGGAAAATAATTAAAAAAAGACAAAAAAAAAACAAATAGTCTTGAGAGCTCAATAATAAAGTAGTTATAAAAATAAAAAACGACCAAAAACCAAAAGTAAAAATTATTTCCTAAATTTGCTAAATATTCTCAAAAAACAAATTCACAAAAGGGAAATTTGTGGAAAATTTCTCAAAAGTTGCTTTAATATATTTGGTTTAAAAATATAATAATTTTTTAAGTTTTCAAAAAAAATTTCCCAAACGGGAAATTTTTTCAAACTTGTCAAAATGCATCCAGAAAAAAATTAGAAGCATTGTTTAAGGGCAATTGTCTTACAAAAGTTTTAGGTTACAATGCAAAAGTTTTTGGCAAATTTTTAAAAGAGGGAAATTTTATTTTAATGCAATTTATATCGTTTATTGTTAAATATAAAATTATTATCTTTTTCTTCTACAGCAACACCCAAACAGTTGGCATTTCCTCACTGGGTCTCGAACATACCCATTTGCTGGGTGATACACTGCGCGAAATTGCCTGGCAAAAGGCTGGTATTATAAAAGAACGCTCAGATGTTTATACCTCGGTAACACAGCCAGAATGCTTGGAAGTTATTAAGGCGCGCGCAAAGGAACGTAATGTAAGTAGAGGAACGCTCAGAAACTGCAAGAAGAATTGCAAATGTGGTTCGGGTTGTTTTGTGACTAACCATCGATTCGAGGAGCTCGCAAGAGTAAAAAAGAACTTGCTCTGCGATTGCCCAGTTGTAAGTAGGAGGGAGGCGACCGAGGCATTTAAGAGCTTAACATTTTAGGGCTCTCGGAGATCTAGTTACAATGGAATTAAGAAAAGTTTTAAGATTTGTGGAGTCCACATGTTTTTCCGAATAGCGGTGTCTTTGGAGCCACGTGGTAAGGCAAGCTAAGAAACTTCGAAAGGGCTAAAAGTGTTTTTAGAGTCCTAATAGTTTCGCACCTAATAAGATACTGAGGTGCTTTTTTCAGCTTCGGAACAAATCTTTTTCTTAAGAGGCGTTTCTTCATATATATATAGAGGAGTCTCAGAAACCTCAAAAGGGTTCTGAAAGTGTTTAGAGTCCTGGCAGCTCCAAGACTGTTAATCCATCTCAGTCGCCTTTTTTACAAACCTAAAGCAAATCGTTCTTTTGGATGACGAGAAACGCTGAGAGACTTTCAAAGATCAAAAACAAGGATGGAAAATAATTATTATTTTTAAAATTTTGACCAAAAAAATCAGTATGTTCCCACTATCGCAAAATAAATTTGGATATACCACTATATTTATCTCTGTATAATCTGCGGCTATCTGCAAAGATTTTTATTTTAAGAGTTTTATCCATAAAAATCGAAAGTAATAATTACAGCCTGAGTTTTATTTTTTCGATCGGAAGTAATTATTATTATGTAATTTTAATTTTGTTGATCACTAATAAGTATTATTCTGGGATTTTAATTTTTTTACTCAATCATAATTATTATTTCTTGATTTTTACTTTTTGCATCAAAAATAATTATTATACTTGATTTTTATTTTTTCCCTCAAGGCATAATGATTATGTGTAATTTTTATTTTTTTTACTCAAGAATAAAAATTATGGTCTGATTTTTATTTTATTATTCATAAAATAAAACTCAAAACGTCATACAGCCTTAACCATTAGGATTTTTGGCTTAAAATTTTGCATGCACACACCTTCTACTCTGCTCTAACTACTTCCGAAGATAAATCGTTGGAAATTTTGTTATAAATGGTGGAGAAAAGGTGTTGAAGTATGCATGTAATTTGCTTTAAAATTCATACAAAAATGTTACGTATACGCTACGGCAATATGCTCATATATAAAACTAGCTTATATCCTTGGGTTTCACGCCTTGGGTAGATATCAATTTTTTTCTTGCTCAAAATCCTAACTTTTCCATACATAAATCTAAACATACCTTGAAATTCCGGGAATTTGCGCGGTTTTTGGTGTGCGGTTTGGTGGAGAGGATCTAAAAACACGCATCAAATGTACATATGTCTGAAGATATGCATCAAGTTGCGTCCTAAACGGATTGGCCGATAAATACATCTTACACACACATTGGAATACAATAGAATTTTCTGAAATACAGCTGGAAAGGGTGCATAAAAAATTTAAAATTGTTCTTTTTTCATTTATTTTGCATATTTTATAGAAACGCGGCGTGAAACCCAAGGATGTAAACTATGTAGTTTTACATATGAGCGTATTGCCGTGGCGTATACGTAACATTTTTGTATGAATTTTAAAGCAAATTACATGCATACTTCAACACCTTTTCTCCACCATTTATAACAAAATTTCCAACGATTTATCTTCGGAAGTAGTTAGAGCAGAGTAGAAGGTGTGTGCATGCAAAATTTTAAGCCAAAAATCCTAATGGTTAAGGCTGTATGACGTTTTGAGTTTTATTTTATGGATAATAAAATAAAAATAAGACCATAATTTTTATTCTTGAGTAAAAAAAATAAAAATTACACATAATCATTATGCCTTGAGGGAAAAAATAAAAATCAAGTATAATAATTATTTTTGATGCAAAAAGTAAAAATCAAGAAATAATAATTATGATTGAGTAAAAAAATTAAAATCCCAGAATAATACTTATTAGTGATCAAAAAAATTAAAATTACATAATAATAATTACTTCCGATCGAAAAAATAACACTTACAAAATAATAATTATGTTTAATCAGAAAAATATAAATCGAAGAATAATGATTATACGGTGATTTATATTAATTCGCTTATAATGATTACCGTCCCTGATCAAAAATATTCTGAAAGTATCTTAAGCATCAACTTTGCCGACTATTAATCAGGGCTGCACATTAACGTTATTTTTTATCAATAACCGAAAAAATATTTTGTTTTCAATTCAACTTTGAAAAATTTTAACGTTAAGTGCTGAACAAAAAAATACTGTTTTGATAATTATCAAAAAAAATTATGAAAAAAAAATTTCGTTTTGTTGATTATCAAAAAACAAATATTGAAAAATTTTGTTTCGGTCACGCTAGGCAGGAAGCGACGATAGGTTGCATGAAAATGTCGAGAAAAAAGGAAAGTGGGGTTGTGTTATGTGATGTTTATATATTAAACATCCGTTAAAATTAAAATCCGAGCTGCTCCTTTTTCAAGGATATCCACATTTTTTGTTTTTTTTGAAAGGATCAAATATTGAGGAAATCGAAAAGTCGCCTCCGTCCAAATTTTTCCCATTTCAATACATTATTTGGTCGCTAAGGGATACAAAAAAAGGTATTAAAAAGAAAACAGGACACCTGTAGTGGAAAAATCCAATGTGAACAGGGCCTAAAGTATAACCACTGAAATATAAAATAACACAAAAAGGACCCACTTTAATTTGCGTATAACTCCTAAAATGTTAACTCTACGTGAAAATTGCTTATGATATGTTTCATTCGGAATAAATAAAGAAATATTTCTTTAATATACAATTTTGATGTACCTGCAGTGCTTAATGTACTTTGGTGCATCTAAAGTGAAAATTTCAAAAAAAGTACGTTTTTTTTATGGTGCAAATTTAAGTTCAAATATTTTGCAAGTTTATGTAAATATTTTAATCTAATGATCCAATTCCCATTCATACATATTTATACAGCAATATTAAAAAGAATTAGGGCTAAAATACGCGCTAGCTGTGCACGGTGGGCGGTAAGCAACAATAGGTTGCATGAAAATATCGAAAAAACGATGGCCGGCTAAAAACTTACGTAAAATGATATTCTAGTCTACTTCATAAAGATACAGCAAGCGTGAGTAACATCTCCAACATTTTTTTTTAACGAGAATTAGTACCGGCGCACAGCTAGGCACATATTCGTTGGGCCATAATTTTTTCGATATATTCATGCAACCTATTGTTGCTTCCCGCCCACCGTGCACAGCTAGCGCGTATCTCAGCTCTAACTTTATTTGGTTATTAACGTATAAATATGTGAGAATGAGAATTGGATCATTAGATTAAAATATTTACACAAACTTGCAAAATATTTGAACTTAAAATAGCACCACTGATTGATTATAATCAACGAAACAAAATAATTTTGATAATTTTTTTTTTGATAATCAACGAAACGAAATACAGTAGAATCGCACAAAAGTTAACTCGCGAGAAAGTTAAACCAAAGAACGTAAATTTTATAAGAAGGGAATGTTCGTTATTTTGGACGAGTTCGATAAACTCTGCTCTGAAATTTCAATCCAGTATGCGCGAGTTGCCTCACACTATTTTTCGCGTCCCGAATTCACTTGACTTTTTTATTTTGGTTTTTCGACGCGAATAAGTAATAAGAACGAATAAGAATAGAAAATAGAAATCTCTGACTTATGCATGCATACATTTGGCATACATATGTACATATGTATGTATGGACATGCAAATATGTGTACATATGTACATACATATATACGTATGCAAAATTAATTCGGCGCTTATTTTTATTTTTGATATGCGCCTGGTGCATCAAAATTATGAATCAAGGCAGGGTTGCGTGATTTTGATTTGACTGAATCACTAATCAAAAATATTTTCTGATTCTTGATTTAAAATATTTTCAAATCAAAGATAATTTTTATTTGTGATTCCTTTCAAAAAAGAATCAGAAATACCATTTGATTCGTGATTCAAACTATTTTCAAATCAAAGATAAATTTTATTTGTGATTCGTTTCACAAAAGAATCAGAAATACCCTTTGATTCGTGATTCAAACTATTTTCAAATCAAAGATAAAATTGATTTGTGATTCATTTCTCAAAAGAATCAAAAATCTTTTTTGATTCTTGATTCAAACTTGATTTCGAATCAAGATTCTTAATAAATTTTTGATTCGAATCAAACTTTTGATTCGAATCAAAAAATTATTTTGAATCAAAACTTTATTTCATATAAAAAATACTTTAGTACGTGATCCCACCACCCCCGCGAGTTGAAATGCAAAAAATCTAAAATTTCAACAAACGTCTGCGTTGTATGGGAGGAAATGCAAGCAGATTTTCGCAGTTGCTTTAGCCAAGCACTTGCGCATACATATGTATGTATATACTTACATACATATATATAAAGAATAAATGAATGAAAGGATGAATGAATTATGGTTGGGTGTATGCATACAATAGAATCCCTGCAAAAAAACCGAGTACTCCATGCACGCGTGTATAGAGTACTCGCTATGGACCAACCGAGTACTCCTCAACCTGCCACATTTCATATAAAAAATATGGTCCATTTAACATGGCATTATTTATTATCTAGGCCTTATTTCGCATGGCGGATAAGCATTAGGAATAAGGTGTGCTCTCAGAGAGAGAGTACTCCTTATGGCGTGATGATATCAACACAGGAAAATCAGCCTTATTTTAAGCCTTACGCCATACAAATTTGCTACCTTTATAATTTTCAGGCCTGATTTCGGAAGCCTTAAAATCTGCGGTTTTAATTCTTAAAAAGGCTTAGATTTTTTGGTGGGAATATACATACATATGTACGCGCAAATGGCTGGCTAAGGCAACTGCGAAAATCTGCTTGTATGTATGCATATCCTTCCCTACAACGTAGCTGAAAAATGTTCGTGATAAATTGTTTTCGCGAATGCTTTGTTAGTTTTCGCGATCAGTTTGTCTCACATGTGAGTGGCGCCATGCTGCACGAAACAGAAACAATTGCCGCACTCTACTGGATTCCGCCAGAATCGTCTAGACGGTTACGTGCCAATTAAGGAAGGAAGGAAGGAAGGAGAAATATTGTTTTGTTATTTTTCGCGCACAAGTGGAATAACTGGATTTTTTTGTTTGATCGCTTCTTGCGAGAGAGGAGCATATTTTTTTGCATTTCTCTCTCGTGATAAAAGAACGAAGAAATATTCGTGAAAATTCTCACAAATGAATGAAAATGAGTAATCTTAAATGAGAATATCCGAACCATGGTTTAATGTTGAAAGTGTATCTGTAGTGCGCGCATCGTTAAGGAACAAAAAAATTTTTTTTTGATTCCGCGAAATGCCGCCAAAATTGTTTTTTTTTTTATTGTAACATTGTTATTTGACACCCAACTATGAGAAAACATCTTCAGAGTTCAAAAGGACATTCGAAGGAAATATAGAGCTTCAAAATACCAAAATAATGACGTATCAATTTTAAAAATCGGATGTCAAATAACAAAGCTACAATAAAAAAAAAAATTTGGCGACATTTCGCGGAATCAAAAAAAAAATTTTTTGTTCCTTAACCCTCTCAACATTAGCTTAAAATTTAGGGGCGGACTTTTATAACTTTGTTTTTCGCATGGGGACCAACACTTACCTCCTGACTTCTCCACACATATGTACTTACTTATGTACTTATAATTTATATATTTTACATACATTGAATGAACCCAATAAAAGAACAAAATAACAGAATTTAAAAATAAATAATAATAATGCATTTACCCAAAATGATCTCGTACTAAAAGTATCTTTTATTTGAAATATATTTAGGATTCACTATAGGTACATACATACATATGTATATTTTAAACCCGTTCAAATTAAACGAAAGTGGTTTGTTGTATTGCTTTACGAACAGCAATTCAATCAGGGAATTTATTGGTAAAATTGATTCTTATTTACCTATACACAAAATTTCTTATGTACACACTACTTATTTACTATAATACATGTATATCTACTCTAATTCTTACTTCTATGTAGATATGTACATATATATGTT
Organism: Urophora cardui; assembly: GCA_960531455.1. Taxonomy (NCBI): domain Eukaryota; kingdom Metazoa; phylum Arthropoda; class Insecta; order Diptera; family Tephritidae; genus Urophora; species Urophora cardui. Next base: position 9,977,456 of record OY482671.1, read on the forward strand.
CGGCTAACTACGAACCGATGCAGATACACGAATCGGTCGCTTGGGCTATGTTAGTGGTCACTTTGAAAGTACTCCAACTTACCACAAATGGAGCATATAATCCAATGATTTTTGCAGGGTATGCACCCAAGTGCCTATGCACATACATATGTATGTATGTATGTATGTACGTACGGCGTAGCACAAACGTAAATACGACAATCAGAAATATGTATATATGTACATACATATGTACATATTTGGCGTCAGCATACAATTTGGCTGTTGTTGCACTTTTGGTGCATTTTATACATTTTTGTGTTTTAAGTTACCGAGAATGTACTTGAATATTTCTGATATGCTACAGTATTTTTGATTCTAAATAAATTTTTGATTCGAATAAAATTTTTGATTCGAATCAAATTTTTGATTCGAATAAAATTTTTGATTCGAATAAAATTTTTGATTCGAATAAAATTTTTGATTCGAATCAAAAATTTGATTCGAATCAAAGATATTTTTTGAATCAAGAATCAAAAAAGATTTTTGATTCTTTTGAGAAATGAATCACAAATCAAATTTATCTTTGATTTGAAAATGGTTTGAATCACGAATCAAAGGGTATTTTTGATTCTTTTGAGAAATGAATCACAAATAAAAATTATCTTTGATTTGAAAATAGTTTGAATCACGAATCAAGTTGATTCTTTATTTGAAAGTTGATTTTAAATCAAAATTGATTCGAATCACGCAACGCTGAATCAAGGTTTGTTTGGGACTTCTTCCCTCAAACAACGCCTTTTCGTCATCTAGAAGCCTAACTTCAAATAAGTTTAATAAGTTTCAGGATTTTAGATTCACCTCCATAAAATATGCGATTAATCCCGAAAGGGTTTGTCCCGGTATAAATGTAGGCAAATTTTTTCAAAAGTAAAACTTATTACATTATATTAAATTATATTATATTATATTATATTATATTATATTATATTATATTATATTATATTATATTATATTATATTATATTATATTATATTATATTATATTATATTATATTATATTATATTATATTATATTATATTATATTATATTATATTATATTATATTATATTATATTATTTAAAACTTATTGTATAATCTTTATTTAAATCTTCATGACTGATTTATAAAAATATTTGGAGAAAATACTTAATTTTAATTTAAAAGATTTCACTACAAGATGGAACCGAATCGAATAAACTTTGTTCTAATATACATATACATATAACAATTAACCATTTTTAGAAATTTTCATACCAAAAAATAGCCTTATAGCTTTGAATGAAGGAGATTAAACTACATTTGCAACCTTCGGGATGTAAGCGATTGATCCCGAACACGTCCCGAATTAATCGCATTTCTTTCATACAAAATGTTAAATTCGAGTCTGCCAGTTGGATATAGAAACTTACGTACATGCATACATAAATAATCATAGGCAAAACTGGTTTGCCAAAGAAGTAAGATCGTCATCATTAGAACCAAAAATGCAAAGCATTTACGAATATACCCAACAGCGAAAATGTAGATTATAGAATAGATGATGTTTGCATATATGTACATATACAAACCTCACAAACAAAACCAAACTCAAAAAATAACAAAATTAATATTTGTAAACTCTATACACTTCTTTATGCACATTGTAAATCAGTTTGCATTGTGTACAAATTGTGGTATTGGTCGTTCAAAAGGTGTAATGTGTTAGGCATCTTGGCATTGGGTATATGTCACTAGAACAGAATAGCGAAGAAGCAGATATGTGTGGTGATACAAAAACAAAAGCAGCCAATCGAAGCCCATGTTATTTGTCAACATCGCGAAAAAAAAAACCGCGGACACCAACACAATTAAAATTGTCTGTATACATATGTGGCCTACGTAAGATGTGTGCGTAGCTCTATCGCATCCCTGCAAAAAATGCGACTAATCCGGGATACATCCGGGATCACTCGCAAAGGAGCATGCGACTACTCCCTTTTTGTATCTCTTTATATGGAATGAAGTGTTCCTTTTTGTTTGAGCATGTCCTATGGAGAGACTAATTGTACCCTTTTATACCTGAACGAGTACGAAAGTAGAGAACTCCACTTTGATGCCAATCGGATATCAAATGGAAGTTGTACCCTTTTATACCTGAACGTGTACGAATGTAGAGAACTCCACTTTGATGCCAATCGGATATCAAATGGAAGTAGTCCCATACGACTATTTTTCCACAAATAAAAACATAGTTTTGTGTGATTATGTATTTATTTATAATAAACATAAAAAATTAAATTCAATTCAGTTTTTTAATTTTAAATTTTTTAAATTTAAGTTTTTATATAATAAAAAGAACAATTTCAGGTAAAATCAGCCAATTGCATGAAATACTCGATAAATAACACCTTTTCGCTTCTTACCGCTTACATATACGCGGATACAATTTTAATTTTCAAAATCATTTAACATTCAAAATCAATGTAGTTTTTTTTAATGTCCGTTACTTACTGATTTTAATATGTTTTAAAGGAAAGCTTATTGAATTAGACATACTTTAGTTCTGTTCGGCACGCTACTGAGTCAAAAAGACTCAAAACTTGCAACTTTCTCTGCAAATCAAATGTAAAAATGCACTTTCTCCTTGCAGTGCCGAACACCATTCGACAAAATTTCAGGAAAATTTGTACAAATTATACAAATTATCAGCATGCCGAACAGTCTTTTTTACAAATCATTCGTAAAATAAATTGCATTTTTTAATTTAAATTTTTTACTGTATGCCTTGTGCTGTTTAAGTTACATATACATACGTAATACATGCATATTATAAACAGGAAAACCAATTATTTGCAATTTAAGAAAACAAGCCCTTTTATAGTGTATGTACATACATATACTTAATTGTAAAAAAATGCAATTACAAAAGCATATTTCAAAATACGTTTATAACCTTTTGAATAAAATTGTCAACAATTACTCTACATTTTTACCGTTCCGGGTACAATTGGGAGTAATTGTAGCCAAGTGTACCCGAAAGAGAGTTGTCCGGGACAAATCTCTTTCGAGACTAATCGCACAATTTTTTACAGGGATTTTCTTCTTTGTGCAGCCAGAATGCCCTGTGCGCATAATCAGCATTTGGAAAGACAAAATAAAAATGGAAATCATAATTATTTGATATATTGCTAAATTTAAACACCATAAATTCTGATTTCGATAACATCCATTGTTAGAATGTTCAAAAAATGTATATGATCAATAAATTTGCATATTGTCATAAACAATATATGTATAACAACACGTAATGTATAGAGATAAACATGTTATTATTAATTATATATATATTGTAGAACCACTTAAAACATATATTTAGTTATTATTTAAATAATACTTAATATAAATAATAAGCTAAATATTTTGATTTTGAACATATGTTATGGCTCTTCAAATTTCGCATTGGGTAGAAAAGCAAATGACAAAGAATAAATTGAAACAAAAATGGCGTTAACTTTATTTCGCCACGAAATTACGGATGAAAGAATCAAAACAGAAATTCAACCTGGATTGAAATTTCAGCCAATTTCGTAATTCACTCGCTACATTTTTCGTGAGCGGATTCTTCCTTCTTATAAAATTTACGTTCTTTGGTTAAACCTTCGGGTAAGTTAACCAAATTTGAGCGTCAACGTACGGCTCTAAAAAGTTAACTCTTGGTTAACTTTTCTGAGCTTGATCGATTTTTTTCAAATCCAACCGTTTATTTCTCAGCAAAAACAAGCTCATTCCTCTTGTTTCTATGTATTCCCGGAATTTGCGTGCATTCCCCGAATTTCTGTGTAAAAAATTATTGTCGGTGTCGCGAGGTACAAATGTAGTTAGTCGTTTGAACTATTGAGTGGTGTAAACATAGTTTGGGTGTTAAAAATGGCAACAAAGCGGAATAAATCATCGCAAATTAGATTGAATTTACATCAAAAAGCTGATATTTTAAGAAAACTTAATGAAGGTATTCACGGAAACCGCTTGGCATTAGATTATAGTGTATCTAAAGTGGCCATCTCAAAAATAATGAAAAAACTAGGCATGGGTAACACTGCGCTGCGCGGCGCAATTGCGCTGACACCAACCCTGGTGTTATTGCGCTAACTCCGATTTGGGAAATGCGCCAACTCAATATAGCGCCAAGCAGGCCCGTAGCCAGGAATTCGTTTCGGCGGGGGCTTACAGAAATCATGGACAAATTGCACTCCCCCCTCCCCCCCACATACATATATGTACATACATAGGTCAAATGAAAGTTATTCATATTGGTTGATTGTTTTGAAAATGAATATGGAAAAAATTTGTACATATGTACAAGATTACTGAAAAGCTATTTTAATTGACATTTATTATGTACATACATACATATACACATGATACAAACAAACAAGGTAGTTCCATTTCACTTTGACATTGTCATTTTTGATTATAATATGGATTTTTGACGTCTTATTTTAAGTCAAAAATTTAGGATAGCGTTGCCCAATCAAAATTTTTGGCTGAGGGTATATTTGAACAAAATATTGGGTATTTTAAATGAAATGGTGTTTTTCACATATGCTAATCAACAAAACAAATAAAAGACAACAATCAGCCGATGTAATGAGTATATTTTAACATTTTAAAAAATTTAAAAAAAAGCTTTCCATAGAAAATAAAAAATAAGTTATTCATAAAAAATAAAATAGATTTATGCAGTTATTAAAGTCGAAAAATATTATCAAAACGTCCATTATATTTCAATATTTGAAAACTTTTCGATTTTTTATGAATAAGGTAAGAGTTCTTGATTTTCTTTATATCGTCGCTATAGAAGAAAAAAGACGCAAAGTGTTTTGTTGAGGAAGAAAGACGCAAACTTTTTTTTTTTTCAAAGAAAGACGCATTAAAAATATTTTTCGAAAGAAAAACTCTTTTTTTTTTTTTTTGATAACGAAGAAAGACGCTTTATTTTTTTTACTATAAAGAAAGAAGCATTTAAATATTTTTTAGGAAAGAAAGATGTATTCGATTTTTTATTTTTCTTTGTCAATATTAATGCATATGCGTCTTTCTTCGCAGTTAATAATGCTAATGCGTCTTTCTTCGTCGAAATATTTTATAATCCATCTCTGTTCGTCGAAATATCTTTAATGTGTCTATCTTCGTCGACATGTTTTGTAAAGCGTCTTTCTTCCCCGACATATTTTTAATGCGCCTTTTTTTCGACAAATTACTGGCATGCGTCTTTCTTCTTCCGGATCGACGATATATATAAATACATATTTGGTTTCAATGTTTTATACAAGAATTTTTCCACATTTAAAAAATATATTTATTAAGAAAATTGTTTAGCAGTTATATAAGAATGTAAATTTAATTTAAATTTTTATGTTGCAGTTTTCCTTAGATTTTACTTACGTTACTAATTTTATTTTCCTTTATTTTATTATTTACCCAATTCTGAAATAGATTCTTCGCAAAAAAAAATCTTTTTACTAACTTTTCATCTAAATTAAATATTTTATTTACTAATAAATTTTGCATATAACTAGAGCCCTAGATACCCGGGTATCGAGCAATTCGATCTGATCGTTTTTGTTTGAAGCCCGTTTGTTGTTCAAATGCCCGTACAAACATACGGGTAATGAACAAACAAATAACTGTTCGAGCATTTGAACAACAATTGTTCGGGCTACTCGAAAATGTTCAAAAAAAATCGAGAGCTCTACATATAACCATGCCATCAACCGCACTTTTTTTTCGGTTACAAGTACATAAGTCTCGCCAATATTCATAATTTCTAAACCACTGAAATTTTTCAATGAAATTCACAGCATGTGTAGTGGGATTGTAGTATGTACTATATTCCACAAACTTGCCGCAACTTATTTTAAGAATAAATCTTATTTCTTATATAATTATTTGTGATCTGATATTATGAAGAATTTAATACGTAAATATACGTAGGTATTTATATATATATATATATATCAATATTCAAATTAAAAAAATTCGTTTTGTTGCAATCGATACCATGGTTACCATGGAAATAAAAAATAACATAAATGGAGGATTTTTAGCACTGAGTATGGCAGCACGAAATGTCATAATCCATATAATTGTCAGGTGGTTAATATGGCGACAAAAATTTGACGTTTACACTACCTTCTTTCTTGTATCATGCATATACATATGAAATGTGGTACAAAATTTCATATAAAACTTTCTTTTACAATAACCTTTTCATCAAAGAAGTAGCCTTCTGGATTTGTTTTTTGAAAATGGGCGGTGCCACGCCCACTTATTAAGGGTCAAACATTCAAAGTTTTATAAGCCATAACTCAGAAACCGTAGCAGGTATATCGATGAAATTTGGTATGCGTGATTTACTTACTTAGGCAAACGTTTTGAGGGAAAATTGTCAAAATCGGTTGACGGCCACGCCCACTTTTATATATGGAAACTATGAAGGGGCCTAATAAAAACATTTTAAACGATATCTCTGTCAAATATAAAGATATATCATTGAAATTTTATGGCAAGAGTCCAACTATGGACATAAAACAAAAAACACAAAAATTTTGGAAAATGGGCGTGGCACCGCCTCCTTTTAGAAGCAGGAATATACGAGATTTCTTAGCCTACAACTCGACAAATAATTGAGATATTATGACGAAACTTGGTGTATACACTTTTATTACTTGTAGTAATACATGTTCAAAATTTTAGCGAAATCGGTTGACGACCACGCCCACTTTTATATATGGGTATTATAAAGTGGCCTAATAAAAACATTTTAAGTGATATCTTTTTCAAATATAAAGACAATTCATTGAAATTTTGTTGCATGAATTCTAGAATAGACCGGAAACAAAAAATAGAAAAATTTTGGAAAATGGGCGTTGCATCGCCTCTTTTTAGACAAAGGAATCTACGAGATTTCGGAGCCCATAACTCGACAAATAATTGAAATATTATGACGAAACCTTGTTTATACACTTTTATAACTTGTGTTAATAGACACGCAAAAATTTATTGAAATCGGTTTATGACCACGCCTACTTTTTAACAAAGATATTTCTGGAACACCCTTTAGGAATTTGTAACGTGACATCTTTGTAACTAGAAGTCATAAAGGAATGAAATTTTGCACAAAGAATAATATTCATATGCTTAGTTGGATGACTGATAAAAATTTTGAAAATGAGCGTAGCTACGCCCACTTTATGCAGCACTCGCTTTATATAAAGTACACCGTGTTTCCATCAAACGCAAACAAACAATGAAAGCATACAACTGAGTATCTAATGTTCGATTCCACTCGAACTTAGGCTTCCTTACTTGTTATCTAGAAATTTAGTGTTGGCAGAAAAAATTTTGATTTATTTAATTTAACGAGCACAGGCCCATGTTATATTTAATTTTTTATTTTTTAGAAACTAGAAAAAAACTTTTTAAGCATGGATGTAACTACAGCTGTTTCACCTTAGATCCCTCTAAGACTCATCAGGTTACTTTTGCTTCTGCCAAGACTCGAACTTTCGCACTTTGGTTGGGGCTAGGTTCACGAAAAAAGGGCTTGAAAGAGCTAAATTTCTTCAAGAAAATCCAAACCCGCTTTCGCCATGCTTGACATTCGAATTTGCGAGACGCGAGTTGAGGAAATTACAAAAAAAAAATACTACCTTCGAATTTCGGGGGGGGGGGGGAGGGGCTTGAGCCCCCCGATCCCCCCCCCTGGCTACGTGCCTGGCGCCAACTCAATGTAGCGCCAACTCAATGTAGCGCCAACTCAATGATGCGCTATTGCAATATAACACTGACTCAATTTCGTGCCCTAACACCAGCTCCAATATAGCGCTAGTGTAAAATGGCGCAACCACAACGCCAATAACAGCATCATAGTATATGTATACGTATGACAACGTCACAATTATGTGTGCTTGATAGTGATCTAAGTGACTCTAAGAGCCCGTGCACAATTGACTTCTACCTCGCTTTGCTTCAGAGTTTTGCTTTGACAGTTTCGTTCAGCATGTGCTTTTCAAAGGGATATGTTCACAATTGAGGTGAAGCGAGTAAAGCAAGGTATAAAGTTAGCCATCTTTCAACTTTTTTACACTTTGCCAACATCTCCCCTTGTGTGTGTGTGTGTATGTTTGTATAGCTACACTTAATTTACCGATTTCGCGCAATTTCGTGAGAAGTGAACAGAGAAAAGTAAAAAATAACATTCCAATAAGCAGAAAAAAGCTAATTCCCCAAATATTTTACCAAAAATCAGGTTTATAAATTAAAGCAAAGAAGTGAGGTGGAAATTGTCAAAGTGTTAATTGTAGCAAGCATCTGAAATTTCGCTTTGCTTTAAGGTTTTTTCTATCAAAGTTGGAGCAGACAAAGCCAATTGTGCACGGGCTCTAATTTCCAGCATATTTTCACATATACACGGAATATTTTTCCAAATGATTATGAAAATTAAAATTAATTGTGCCCTCGTATATGTAAGCAGAATTGCGCCAAAAGAAATAAAACGGGGATGGTAAACAGTAACAAGCGAAAAAATGTTATTTATCGATTATTCGATGACAATTGCGCTAAAGGTGTTATTGCGCCAGTACCGTGAGTTGGCGCCACGGTTGGCGCTGGCGTTATTGTATCAGCGCCAAAAAAATTGCGCCATTACCCATGGCTAGAAAAAACGATATGAAATTTTGGAGGCAGTGGCAAGCACACAGGAATTGGCAACCAAGAAAACTTTGCACAAGTCGGAATATCCCGTTCTCGAGGCAAGATTGTATAAATGGGTTTTGAACCAAAGGCAACGCAATTGTGCAATTAGTAGTCCAATTTTAAAATCAAGAGCTAAGCTTGAATTTGCCAAAATGTACCCTGGAAAAAATTTGTATGCAAGTGATGGATGGCTAGCAATTTTTATGTATTTAAATTAAGTGTAAGTTTCTGCTTTGTAATGAATAAAACTGAGATATTCAAATAAATTTGATACGTTATATCCTAAAAATTATGTTTATTAGCGTATTCTATCAATTTTAAAAACCACCTGGAAAAGTTACTATTTCGGAAAAGTTAAATGCCCTTGGGACCATTTGGTTAACTTTTGTGCGATTCTACTGTAATTTCAATAATTTTTATTTGATATTCAACAAAACAAAATTTTTTTGTTAATTTTTATTTGATATTTAACAAAACAAAATATTTTTGTTGATATCGTTGTGCAGCCTTGCTATTAATACGCCTCAGCTTTATTTTAAGTTGAGGACCATATCTTGATTTTAAGGGTATTTTTATTAAGTGTCGGGTAGGCTCAGAAACTTCAAAAGGGTCCCAAAAGTGTCCTAGTAGCTCCAAGACTGATAATCCACCTCAGCCGCCCTTTTCACAGACACAGACCAAATCGTTCTTCTAAGAGAAACATTGAAAGATAAAAAAAATTAGTTTTGAAAAATTTTGGTTCTTCTTGCGTTTGTACTGATCCTTACCGATACCAGCTAATTCTACAGAGAGAATAAGAATTTACTGACCCTCAACATAACCCTTTTCATTAGGTTTTACGTCAGCAAACATCGCTGATCCATCTACATTTCCCAGTGGCGGATCCACGGGGGGTTTTGGGGGTTCAAACCCCCCCCCCCCCCTTGTGGTTTATCATAGATCCCAAATTAATGCCTTTATAGATTCTGCGCCCAAACTGATCAAGGAAAACTCTATCATTCCAAAAGCAATGGTTGGATGGGTTTAGCTGTCCAATGGCAAAACTCGACATTTATTTTCATTTATTTTCAGATTATATTTTATATGCACATATCCACAAGGTGAAACAGGTACAATGGAATCAGTTCATTAAAATAGTTGTCCTTGTAGGCAATAATAACATACAATTACAACTTATAGTTAAATAGAAAATACCCGAAATTTAGAAGAATTAAATCTAATACAATAAGCGCGTACTATATTGTCGATTCTGTCAAACTTTCAATCATATTTAAATTTTCGAGGCTTTTTGAAAAATTTTTGAAGGACTTTAACTTCAGTTAAATATATACTTCTGTGAATGTTCAAGGAAGCAAGACCATTGAGACGCTCTTGTCCCATCGTGTTCCTGAGATAACTTTTAATTCTTCTTAAAGTGGAAAATGATCGTTCTGCGCACTTGTCGCCCATCGAAAAAGATGCGAGCATAGTAGGTAGTTGAGAGAAATACAATTAAAGTACAGCGTTTGACATGCACAATGTAAATGGCTCGTTGGCGTAGCTGTAGCGCCTTTGATTCGCATTTTGTCGATCGCGGTTCGAATCCTGCCTGTGGCTTGTATTTTTTTTTATTTATTTAAAAATTAAAAAAATATTTAAAAATGAATAAAAAAATATATTTTATTCATGCTTACTGGGCACACCACATACATCCTACATGCGAAAAAAGTTCATGTAGATATCTTTGGACGCACGTGCATAAAATCAAATTTGTCAAATGCTATTCGCAAATTGCCAAATCGCAAATTTATTTTCTTTTCTTTCTTATCCCTTAAAAATATAAATATAACCAAAAAGTACTACATACATATATTCTTATTTATTTTGGCTTTAAATGCAAGGGTAAGTGAAATTGATGATCAATTTGCCACCAATACCATACGATACTCATTCGCACGTACCAATGCAAAAATATACATATGTACATACGTTACATGTTATTTAGAACTTCAATTGAAATCTCCTGAACTTTATGTGATGACATACATATTGTTAATTTGGAGGGTTTTGAGTTTGGTGTTTTTAAGGTGCGGGAAATGGCGCAACTAGTATATAGAATAATAATAGTAGGTGGTATTAAAAACAAACGTAAATATGTAAATCGGAGAGCCTGCCGAAAGAACAAAAATCTGAAACAATAACAAGCATTGCCTGTACAAAAGCTTTGCTTGTTAATAGCTTTAGAACTTTGTACAAAACAAAACACACAATCGCACCAACATAGTAGGTAGCAAAGACAGAGTGTCATTAAGCTACTGTTGTTGGTATGTGGATTGTAATGGAGGGAAAATTGAAATTTAAGCGAAACAAAGCTGACGACGGTGGTAGCTCAATAGGATAGACATTGGACTACCAATCGAAACGACCTAAGTTCTATTCTCGGTTGAGGCCGCTGGAAGAAGTCTGATTAGGGGATGTGGTGGTCTCCGAAATGGATCCATAACTTCTACCAAAAAAATTTTTTTTCAATTTTTCTTAATTATAAACTGGCCAATAGCTCATATAAAATTCACATAAAATAATTATTAAAATTAAAACGGCCATGTAAAAACAAACGTAAATAGGTATTAGTCCATATTTTTACCAGTGTCTGCCCTTAAAAAACATCTTCCAAAAAAATAAATTTTCAAAACCCCCCCTTGCCGAAATCCTGGATCCGCGCCTGACATTTCCTCTAAAGAATATTCTGCCTTCTTCATCTACTTCCAGGCCACTTTACACATCGTACCCGAATATGAAGAATATTTTTCTAAGCCAGAGATTACAGCATTACTGTCACACCTCAATGACGTTATAAAATTGAATGGTTCGCTAGCGATACAACTTGCCTACGATTGGTTGCGTAAGCATGGCTATACACGTTACAAACATATTGCGGCAATAAAGTTGACAAGCGAAGCTTTAAAGGGATTGCAACACTGCAAATGGCCTGGACGTTGCGAGATTATAAATATTGGCAATTTTATGTGAGTTTTGCTTGAGAACATTGATTACCAAGATAAGCGTTACATTAGTTACCAAAGGTTTACATGTAAATTTAATATTCTCTCTCTCTCTCTTTTGAAAAAAGCTTTCACATAGATGGCGCACACACCGTGGAAAGTATGCGCGTTTGCAGCGATTGGTTTAAGCGCGTGACAGCGAAAAGGTTTATAGAAAATTATTTCAAAAATATCATTATACTCCTTCAATTATCTTCCTCCATAACTCACTCTCTCTCCATCTCTCTTTCTCTCACCACAGCCCGCATCCACGCATTCTCATCTTCAATACCACCGGCGAACGTGATACACGTCGTTTACTTGAGATCATTCATCAGGCACACAATGAATTTGCGCTCCACTGTTTTGTGCCCAATTTCTCCACAGGTGGCAACTCCAATCACCATGACAACATCACAGTTTACGGTATTAACGAACAAATGAAACGTGCGCGCCACAATGCGAACATTTGGCAGCAGCTAAGCAGGCAAAGTGCAACAAAGGAAGCGTCGGATGATACAACAACAAAGACTTTCGGCTCGATACTTGATTGTTTGTTGCATTTGTGTGCCGTTTATGGCAGCGAAGAGCCGCTAAATATATTGGTTACAGGCTCCATACATTTGATTGGCGCTACAATGGCGGCATTTCCGAAATTCCAAGAATTAAAATAAGGCAAATTTTTCTTTTTATGTAGCATGTGTTATAGAATGATTTTAGAATGAATTAAGAAGAATGTAGCAGATAAATTGAATTAAGAAGACAATGAATTAGGAAAATTAGAAGAAAATAATGACTTCACTCAGAAAAAAAAATCATCAACACGATTCATGTAAAATTAACACGATCGATCTTTACACATAGAACAGCAACAATTTTTTCAAATTACACGATGTTTGGAACATAATTTTGGCTTTGTAACTGTCATCTGAAAATTTGGTAAATTCAACCAAATTTTATTGTTGATACAACATGAAGAAATTTTAAAATATACAAGATGATTCAAATATAAAATTTTATTCCTAAATGTCATTTGGAATTTGGTTTATTTAACATGATGATAGTGTCAATATAAACTAAAAAAAAAAATGTTAGAAAAATGACGTCCCAATTTTAGTGTTAATACAACATGAAATCAAATGTTAAAACAACAAGAACCAAAATTAACAATAAAAGTTGGTTGATATAACAGGAAACAATGATCAAACATAAACGTCATTTGGAATATTGGTTTATTTAACACGATGATAGTGTCAATATAATTTAAAAAAGTGTTAAAAAGAACGTCAAAACTATTTTGAAACATACACAATTTTTTCAACATTTGAAGTTCTGTTGTTCGTGCAAAACACAAATTAATATAATTTATTTTTAACAAGAAGGAAATTTTGTGCCGTGGCAATGATAGGAGTTTAGCATCATTGGCAGTGCGTGATAATGGTTTTTCCATTTATATTTTCAGTTCGCAGGTAAGTTAAAAGTGGGTTGAATTTTTGTTTCTAAAAGTTTTTACTGTTCAATATTTTCTTTTTCCTCTTCATAGTTTGCAATTTTTACCACGAAGAGATGTTTAGCGAATGGAGTCTTTCACGCAGCATGCGGTGCATATACTGTTGCATTAGCGGCCAAACATTACTCCGTGCCAGTGATAGTAAGTACTATCGCCCATGTATAAACTATTCGTATGAGAAGGTCGCTTTCAATTTGGTCGGTTGTGCGGGTGATGTACTCAAATATGCTTTATTGATCTGGTGATTATATATTTGATGTTTTATATGTTTTTTTATTTAAAAAAAAAAATAAATTGTAAAATCAACAAGACTTTCTAGTTAATTTAACAATAAATTTAAGGTAAAATCAAAAAGATGTTATTGTTAATTCAACAGGACTTTTTCGTGTTAATTTAACCAGCTTAAATTGTAACATTAACTAGATAAAATTGTAAAATCAACAGGAAGACTCAATACTTTTTAGTGTTAATTCTACAGTTGTCATCCTGTTAAACTAACACTTGACAGTAGTGTTAAATTTATACGATTACATGATGGCATACATTAAGCATCGTGTTGAAAAAAAATAACCACAAAATTTGTTGGTTTTTGGTTGATTTCACACTATTTTTTTTTCTGGGTGTTGTAATTCTCTATTGGTCTATGGCATGCGAGGCAAATATCATACAAAAACAAAAAAAAATTAAGTTAAAGAAAGACAATGGGAATACAAAAATATATAATTTCAGAAGTTTCCGCCTCTTCATGTCCTGCTCCTTTCTTTTATCATTTCAGAAGTTTCTGCCTCTTCATTACCTTGCCCTTTTTTCTTCGTCTTATGCCGTTTTATTTTATTTTTTTTTTCAAAAAAATGTTGCTCTATTTGATTTTCTTAGCTATTTTGTAAGCTTGTCTGTTAATTTTACCGAATATGGACCTCTAACTAAGCAAGAGGGCACCATTATCTACAAATTTGGCAATTTTTTAGAAAGTGAGGATACCCAATTCGATAATTGGGATATATGTAGAAGGGCAGCATTTTTTTGCAGAAAAGAAAACGTCATTAGTCTCCAACTAACACTCTCTTTCATTTCCGTTTTCTATCCCCTTTCCGTTTTCTTTTCCCTTTCTCTTTGCCTTACCTCTCCTTTCTGTTCCTCCTCTTCCTTTCCTTCTTCCGCCCATTCCAACCCTTTCCCTGGCCAACTCTCTGCCTCTATTACCATCAGTGTTGCCACTGAAAAGAAATGTTACCGACCAAATTACCGCCCAATTCCGTCAAAAAACGCCCAAAAATCAGAAGTCAACTTAAAATGGAATTACATATTTATTTTTAAATACATATGTATGTATGTACATACTAAGTAATCTTGGCTCCCACTCATTCAATTCAGAACTAACACTAGACTGTCGCCGATCTCTAAAGGAGATGGCCAAACAGACCTGTCTGCACCTCGTGTAGGTCCCGGTACGTAGGGATATCAATGGCAATTGTAGGGCGGATGAACTTGCGAGGCAGGGCACTCCCGAGCAGGTTCTTCCTGACAAAGAACACATAGGTATGCCGTTAGCCACAAACAAGCTAATTCTTAAACCGCATATCTATAAACTAGCAAGTGATAGATGGCAACAGAAGCCAGTATGTCGAACATCAAGGCAAACCAGGCAGAAATGGGTTCACAAGTGATCTCATAAGTACTCTAAGGAGAGATGACATCTCGAACCTTGTGGGGGTACTCACAGGACACTGCCTCATCGGAAAACACGCAGGGAGGCTAGGTGCACCCTACCGCAGATGCTGCATAAGCTGGAGGCGAGGAGACAATCGAAGACCTCATCTGCCACTGCTCGGCTCCTAGCAGCGGCAGACGACCCTTTCTTGGGACTTCCTTCCTGGATAGCCTATGCAAAGTCGCGGACGTCGACATAAAGGACCTGGGCCCTCACTCTGTAGTTTAATTCGAAAGAAAAATCGTTCGATTTCGAGTTCTATTCCATATATTCTATGCAATAAGAATGTGCTTTCGAATCGCATTTCGCTTTTAAATATAACTACATAGTGAGGGCCCTGGTGAACTGCATTAAGTTCTCAAATTGGTTCAAAAAGGAGGACTAATCCGTTTTCTTCTTGTGGTATCACAACGGGCCTCCGCACCGGCCTAAGTGCAACTCTATGGCAGCCACTCCAACCTAACCTATTCGTGGAATAGCACGTATATTCGCTGGCGCTTTTCAAGTGAAACATAATTTGTGTTAAATTTCAGCATTTTATTTGCAAAATAAATATCAGATTGTCTGATTTTGACGTTTCATTAAACTTGGCATGCGAGACGAGTCCCAAGCGAATTTAGATATAACAATAAAAGAACTTTACACGGGAAAGATAAAATGTTTAGCGTCAGAGAAATTGTCTCCACTAAAAATATTCATATTACAAATCGGACCAAAATTGATTTTAGCCGCCCAACAGCCCAAAGTAAATTCATCGGACCAGATTTGGTCCGAAAGGCCCAATTTCGGCATCACTGATCACCATCCCTCCCCATCCAATTTTCGTCGGATTTTCCTCTCCTTTTCCGTACCTTTTCCTTTCCCACTCTCATTCTCATTACCCTTTTATTTTGGCTTTCCCCATCCCTTTCCCTACACCCAGAAAAAAAATAGTGTGAAATCAACCAAAAATCAATAAATATTGTGGTTAATTTTTTTCAACACGATGCTTAATGTATGCCATCGGTGCAGTGAAATAACGCCCGTGGAATTAACGCCCGCGGGCATAAGACATTGATGTATCTGAAATGGATTGTTCTGACTATGAAGAAACGGCGGACAATTTTTGCGAGAGTCAAAGCATGTTGTTGTGTGTTATTTGTTCTACCAAGCCACGCGATGTTCTCTTAAGCCCATGCAATCACTTTAAATTGTGTGCGGATTGCTTTGGAGAGCACAGTAAGGTTGCAATCGTAAATGGCAATAGAAATATTTTGTGCCCGGTTTGTCGTCAAATTGTTGAAAACTCTATATGAGTATTTGTTTAGATTGTGGTCTGAAAGTGCCAATATGTATGTAATGAAGTTTTGTTTATTTTGATTGCGTATTTAAATATTTACTTACTTAGAGACCTTGAAAATTGTTACTAATAAATGATTATAGAAATCTATGAAACTTTGTTTATTTTGATTGAGTATTTGAATATTTAGAAGGGGATTTAAAAAAAATTGAAAGAATCGAAAAATCATAGTCAGAACAATCCATTTCAGATACATCAATGTCTTCTGTGTCATATGTCTTATTTTCGGGATTACTCATTTGATTCGCCTGCGGCGCTTTTTCCAATACTAATACACCATATTAAAAAAAAAACGAAAAATTGGAATTAAAAATCGCGCGATTTTTTCCAATAATAATACACCTATTTAAAAAAAAAAAACCAAAAATTGGAATTAAAAATCGCGCGATTTTTTATTCCAATTTTTCGCCTGCGGCGCTTTTTCCAATACTAATACACCATATTTAAAAAAAAAACGAAAAATTGGAATTAGAAATCGCGCGATTTT
Organism: Urophora cardui; assembly: GCA_960531455.1. NCBI lineage: Eukaryota > Metazoa > Arthropoda > Insecta > Diptera > Tephritidae > Urophora > Urophora cardui. The sequence continues at coordinate 9,994,280 of OY482671.1, forward strand.
TTATTCCAATTTTTCGCCTGCGGCGCTTTTTCCAATAATAATACACCATAATAAAAAAAAAAAACGAAAAATTGGAATTAAAAATCACGCGATTTTTTATTCCAATTTTTCGCCTTCGGCGCTTTTTCCAATAATAATACACCATAATAAAAAAAAAAACGAAAAATTGGAATTAAAAATCGCGCGATTTTTTATTCCAATTTTCCGCCTGCGGCGCTGTTTTCCCTAATACACCATATTTAAAAAAAGCCCGTCTGCGGGCTTAATTGCCCTTCCGAAAGAGAAATAAAGCCCGTGGATCAAACGTAATAACGCCCGCGGGAATTATTTCTTTTTGAAGAAAGGAAAAAATGGCCGCGGGTGTTATTTCCTTTTTTTTTGGGAAATAACGCCCACGGGCGTTAATTCCACGGGCGTTATTTCACTGCACCTATGCCATCATGTAATCGTGTAAATTTAACACTACTGTCAAGTGTTAGTTTAACAGGATGACAACTGTAGAATTAACACTAAAAAGTATTGAGTCTTCCTGTTGATTTTACAATTTTAACTAGTTAATGTTACAATAAAAGCTGGTTAAATTAACACGAAATGGTCCTGTTGAATTAACAATAACATCTTTTTGATTTTACATTAAATTTATTGTTAAATTAACTAGAAAGTCTTGTTGATTGTACAATTTATTTTTTTTAAATAAAAAAAACATATAAAACATAAAATATATATTTATCACTTCAATTAAGCACATTCGTACATCACCCGCACAACTGACCAAATTGAAGGCGTCCTTCTCATACGAACACGAATGTACCGGCGATAGTTTATACATGGGCGATAGTACTATCACTTACACCTAGTAATGTTTGGCTGCTAATGCAACAATCGCATGCTGCACGCAAACCCCCATTCGCTAAAAAACCTCCTCGTGATATTGCAACCTATGAAGGTGAAAAATAAAATATTGAACATTAAATACTTTTAGAAACAAAAATGTAATCCTCTTTTAACTCACCTGCAAACTGAAAATATAAATTGAAACCCCACTATCGCGAACTGACAATGATGCTAAACTCGCATCACTGCCACGACACAAAATTTTCCTTTTTTTTAAATTATAATTTGCGTTTTGCACGAAAATCAGACTTCAATGATCAAAAAAATTATGTATGTTTCAAAATAGTTTTGACGTTCTTTTTTAACACTTTTTTTTAGATTACATTGACACTATGATCGTGTTGAATAAACCAAAATTACAAATGACGTTTATGTTTGAACATTGTTTCGTGTTATACCAACCAAATTTTATTGTTAATTGTGGTTCTTGTTGTTTTCACATTTGTTTTCATGTTGTATTAACACTAAAATTGGGACGTCATTTTTCTAACATTTTTTTTAGTTTATATTGACATTATCATCATGTTAACTAAACCCAATTCCAAATGACATTTAGAAATAAAATTTTATATTTGAATCATCTTGTATATTTTAAAATTTCTTTATGTTGTATCAACAATAAAATTTGGTTGAATTTACCAAATTTTCAGATGACAGTTACAAAGCCAAAATCATGTTTCAAACATCGTGTAATTTGAAAAAAATTGTTGCTGTTCTATGTGTAAAGATCGATCGTGTTAATTTTACATGAATCGTGTTGGTGATTTTTTTTCTGAGTGTATGCAACCGTGTTGAGCATAACATCGAAGAGAGCTCTATTTTGTAGCCTATGTACCTTCTTCAAAAATTTTTGACCAAAGAAAAGCACAAAAACAAAAAAAAACTCCTTCAAGTACGCACAAGTGCCACGCACTCAAACAAACACACAAAAATTGCTGATTAATTATGCAGCGGCATATGTCTGCATTGGTTGGCCTTTTCACTTCAACATGGTAAAATCACCTCATACCCACGGTATATATATTGAGACGGTAATGCCAGTAGGCGGAAATGTCAAATACTGCTTACGTCACAGGAGTCCTGTGACAGGACCAATAAAGCCGCCATGACTCATGAAAACCAAACAAACAGCTGTGCCAATTGCAAAAGGAAATGACGTAGGAGGACCTGATACTTTTTTCTAAAACCGAAAGAAATATGGCGGCCAGCGAACTGACATGACCTTTTAATTAGATCATGCCTCATACCTACCTCAAAACCAAAACAAACCAACAACAAAAGAAAATGGTGACCGGAAACGAAAAATTTTATGTCATTTGCTTAAATAAACGAACAAATTAAGCTAAGCGAGAGCACAACAAGACAAGCACAAGTCAAATTGTTCACCGCGTGAGTAGTGTGGGAGAAACAACAACAAAAATTTAATGGAAACATTTAACAAAAACTACAGGGGGTTGCTAAAAAAATGCGTCAACCAATCAGAATGCAAAGAAGCGAGTTAAAGAAATAAATGCGGTGAAATGAGTGGGAGGATGGTTGGGTGGATATAACAAGTGAAGCGCGAGTGAGTGAGTGAGAAAGCGAAAATGACAGCAAGCAAATAAGTCAACTTGCAAGCAACGAGTGCAAGTGAGCGAACGAGCAAAATGTATTTAACTTAAAAACAAAATGGCCAACGCACAACTGTATGTATGTATGTAAGTAACATGGAAGGAGTGAGTGGGTGGTTGGCTGCATCACTTGGGTAGTTCACGTGTATGTACAGACGCGTTTGTGTGCGTGTTCATGTGTTGTGAGTGGATGTTGTGAGCTGCTCGTTACAACAGCGTTGAGCAGCGTTGAGTTTGCTGTCAATTGTAACGAGTGGCATGATGTTGAAAAGCCTGAATGAAGGATGACAGTAGAGCGCGAGCGACAGGTCAAATGTCAGCGCTAAATAGCGGTTAAAATGTGTTTTTCCTGCTGCTGCTGCAATGAGTGGGTGGATGGGCGTTTGGAGGCTTTTTTAGACTGCTCTCTCTGTATTTTCGTTAACAGTCTACAATTTGCGCTAATTCATTTTTATCATTGACAGCAGCGGCGCAACAACCATCAATCAGTTTGCCAGTTAGTATTTTCGTTGTGCCGTTATCCTGATGAATGTTTTAACCGTTAAACGGATTAAACGTCAATTTCAGTTGTTGATTTGACTTGACTAGCGACGGTATTTAAAGCGGTATAGGTACTAAAATGGCAAAAGAAAATTGCAGTTTTGAGTAAAAATTGCAAAATAAAAAATTAAATATAAACAATTAATTACTAACTGTTTAGAAAGAAATTTATGTTAAAGTGTGCAATGCATAATTTTACTAAAGAGAGTTCTAGAAGAAATTTTAATTAAAGTAAGAAGTGAATTTAAAGTAAAAACAAAGTGTTAAAAAGTATTTTATAATAATTCTAGCACTTTTTGAAGGAATTTTAAGTAAAATTTTCAACAGCAAAAAAAGTTATAAAAGCACTGTGCAACACTTGCTGCGTTTTATTGCTAAAATATAAAAGAGCAAAAAATTGCAGTAAAAAATATAAAAATTAATTAACTAAAAACAAATTATGTACCCACTTTACTCATAATTTAGCAAAACAAATAGCATAAAAAAATAGCAAACATTGTGTGTGATTTTTTCAAAATGCATCATCCGAGTGCCAAATCATTTTTAATACGCGATCTGCTGGGGGATTTAATCAATCGACCGCCGACGGATACTGGTAAGATGAAAAGCGTTCCTTCAAGGAACTTCCTTGCTAGATTTTTGAAATTGGAGAAATTATTTAAAACAAAATAATTTACATAAAAGAAAAAAGAAACAAATAGATGTTGATTTTAAAAATACTGTGTGAACATTCAGAAGAAAGCATCTTCAATATCCTTCGGATCCTTCTTCCACATACATATGTATGTACATATAAATTTATTCGCGTAAGGTTAGCGTCTAAAATTAGCTTTTTGGGAGTGTTGGTTCATATTGTATTATATATTATGGTTCATTAACCAGTGCGGGACACCGATGCTATGAGATGATCAGTAGGTACTCATCTGTGGGACGTGATACACTTCGTTTTATGCGCTTGGAATAACTCAGCCGGTGGGGGAGATCTTCCGCTTTAAGGCGGTGAATAAGTTACCTATTGGATCCTATTGGGGAGGCTGTGTTGGAACATTAAATACCTGAGCTCTGCTATCCCCTAGTAGGTTTTTGACCAACTAAGAGTTGTGTTTCTTGGCATTATCATGCCCGCAGATCCAATGAAGAAGCCCCTGTCACTATCGATATGGTAGATACTCGTATTATTTCCCTTTCTAAAATTTCTTAACAAAAAAAGGCGCCCGTTGATTTATGTATATAATTTTCAGAAGGAACTAACCCGCCTATCGAAAAAAATTGATCTGCACATATGTATGTATGTTCCTCAACCAGGGCCGCGGACAGAGGGGGGCAGCCAGGGCAATCGCCCTGGGGCCCGGAAGGTTTTTGGGGGCCCGGAAAGGCAAAGCAGTATTGACAGTACTCGAAGTAGGATTTCATAGATACATACATATGTAGGTATTTTGTTGCTACAAAAAATTGTTTTAAAATTGAAGTGTTTAACATAACCAAATCACCAAACTAAAGTTATAAGCATCCAATCAAATATTTACCTTGTTTATACCTGGGCAAATCCTAGAAAAGTGAGTTGAAATTGAGGAAAATCGACTATGATTTAGAGTTTCCAAAGTACCGCAATTGGTAAGGTGGTGAACCACGCTTCTCAGAAATATTTACTTTTTAAATGAAAAATGTTGGTAACCCTGTTTAAATTAATTTCAAAGAGTTAAGGTATACAAAATTTTAAAAATTATTAAAAATAATACCATTATCTATCTACTATTATTTCCATGATTTTATAGTTAGATACTGGAGTTATTACAGGAAGAAGAGCTCAGAGAAAAGGCAACGGCATTCTGCACGATTTATGGCATAGATATTTCTACGGATCTAATAGATGAAATCATTTATCTCAAAGCCATCCACTTAACAAATTTGGGATGTGATTTGCTGCCACCATTACAACTTCTGAACAAACTTCAAAACTTGAAGATGGAAGTATTATTTCCTAACATCTGCATAGCATTAAGAATATTTTGCACACTTCCAGTCAGTGTGGCTGAAGGGGAGCGTTCTTTCAGTCTATTGTCTCGCGTGAAAAATTTTTTGCGTTCTACTATGAGCCAAAATAGCTTGACAAGCCTTGGAACATTGGCATTGGCGTCCAGCCTTGCTCGCAGCATTAGTTTTGACTCAGTAATTTCCATATTCGCAGAACAAAAAAGCACGGAAGGTTTTCCTTGGATGATTCAAGCTCTTAAAATATATTTAAAACAGTTAATGTAAGCAAATCAAACAATGAGATCTAACATTTCATTTATGTATGTATTGGGGTCTATACACAGTGCGTCTGACTCGCGAGTCATCTGTGTACGTGTTGACTCGCTGTCATTCTGGGCTCACTTGCGTCATTCATTTGTGAGTAGTTTTCATTGCAGAAGGTTCGAAATGAATATCTCAGACGACCTGTATACTTCGATGAATTCAAGTAAAAAAAATTTTATCTTCCTCAATATCGAACTTATTGGCAAACATTTTTGAAAATAAAATACATATATTTTTTCTTTTCGTTATTTATTTTTTAAACGGTTTGGAAATTAACTGACAAAATTTGACAGGCGAGTCACAGCAAAATATCAAACTAATTTTGATTTTTTTGAGTCATGCCAGAGTCATGTCGGTGTAACTATTACATGCGCATTTTCACTAATACACCTAAACTGACTCTTGAATCAGACGCATCGTGCATAGACCCTATATGTAAGTGCTTAGTAAATCTTATTTTATATATATAAAAATGGTGTAAAAAATGTTACTAACCTCATCAGATGAGAACGGCTGGGCCGATTTCTGTAAATTTTTTTGTCAGTTGTTCGTATTCTCGAGGAGATGGTTCGTACGGAAGAAAATTTTGGAAAATCCCTCCGGAAAAGTTCGAAAACTGGAAAAATTGGTGTGTATGTGTGTATGTGTACATCTGTGGATGTGTGTCCTTTATAAACTCCCAAAGTAGCCAACCGTTCTTTATGAAATTTTCACAGTTGATTCATGTGGCGTCAGTGCACATAGTAGGGTATATAGAATTTGGAAAAAGTGGGAGCTTCCCGAAATACAGGCCTAAATGAGGACCCAGATCGATCCAGCAAGTCTTCGAGCAATATTGGTATCAAATGAAAGGTGTTGAACAGGCATTCAACATAAAGTTATTTTCATTGCGATACCTAGGCCGGATTCCCAGATATGGGTTAAAACGTGGGACCAAGTGACCCTGGAAAGTTTCTGAGCGATATTGGTATCAAATGAAATCTGTTGAGGAGGACTTCAACAAAGAGCTTTTTAAATAGTGATGCCTAGGCCGGGTTCCAAGATTTGGGCCAAAGCGTGGTCTCGGATAACCCCTGAATATTTTCGAGCGATATTGGTAGCAAATGAAAAGCGTTGAGCAGGCTTCCAAATACAGCTATTTTCATTGTGATTTCTAAGGCTGTTTCCCAGAGATGTCTAAAGTAGTGGGCTCGGATGGTGATGGACGGTCCCGGTAAGGTAAAGGTAGATAGGTATAGGGATAGGGATAGTGATAGGGATAGGGATAGAGATTGAGATTGAGATAGAGATAGAGATAGAGATAGAGATAGAGATAGATATAGAGATAGAGATAGAGATAGAGATAGAGATAGAGATAGAGATAGAGATAGAGATAGAGATAGAGATAGAGATAGAGATAGAGATAGAGATAGAGATAGAGAAAGAGATAGAGATAGGGATAGGGATAAAGATTGAGATTGAAATAGAGATAGGGATTGAGATAGAGATAGAGATAGAGATAGAGATAGAGATAGAGATAGAGATAGAAATAGAGATAGAGATAGAGATAGAGATAGAGATAGAGATAGAGATAGAGATAGAGATTGAGATAGAGATAGAGATAGAGATATAGAGATAGAGATAGAGATAGAGATAGAGATAGAGATAGAGATAGAGATAGAGATAGGGATAGGGATAAAGATTGAGATTGAAATAGAGATAGGGATTGAGATAGAGATAGAGATAGAGATAGAGATAGAGATAGAGATAGAGATAGAGGTAGGGATAGGGATAAAGATTGAGATTGAAATAGAGATAGGGATTGAGATAGAGATAGAGATAGAGATAGAGATAGAGATAGAGATAGAGATAGAGATAGAGATAGAGATAGAGATAGAGATAGGGATAGGGATAAAGATTGAGATTGAAATAGAGATAGGGATTGAGATAGAGATAGGGATCGGGGGAAGTAGGTTTGTCGCGGTGAATATAACTTTTGTTCAGAGAATAGACACTTTTATTATTCGCAGTCATTAAGATGGACTCTAAGAAATGGTTAGCAATACGATAGTCAAAGTCTTTTCTTTAGGCTTCATATAAAACTAGCTGACCCGGCAGACGTTGTTCTGCTAAAATTTATTCCTATTCTATCTCTATCTCTATCTCTATCTCTATCTCTATCTCTAGCTCTATCTCTATCTCTATCTCAATCCCTATCTCTATTTCAATCTCAATCTTTATCCCTATCCCTATCTCTATCTCTATCTCTATCTCTATCTCAATCCCTATCTCTATTTCAATCTCAATCTTTATCTCTATCTCAATCTTTATCCCTATCCCTATCTCTATCTCTATCTCTATCTCTATCTCTATCTCTATCTCTATCTCTATCTCTATCTCTATCTCTATCTCTATCTCAATCCCTATCTCTATTTCAATCTCAATCTTTATCCCTATCCCTATCTCTATCTCTATCTCTATCTCTATCTCTATCTCTATCTCTATCTCTATCTCTATATCTCTATCTCTATCTCTATCTCAATCTCTATCTCTATCTCTATCTCAATCCCTATCTCTATTTCAATCTCAATCTTTATCCCTATCCCTATCTCTATCTCTATCTCTATCTCTATCTCTATCTCAATCCCTATCTCTATTTCAATCTCAATCTTTATCCCTATCCCTATCTCTATCTCTATCTCTATCTCTATCTCTATCTCTATCTCTATCTCTATCTCTATCTCTATCTCTATCTCTATCTCTATCTCTATCTCTATCTCTATCTCTATCTCTATCTCTATCTCTATATCTCTATCTCTATCTCTATCTCTATCTCTATCTCAATCTCTATCTCTATCTCTATCTCTATCTCAATCCCTATCTCTATTTCAATCTCAATCTTTATCCCTATCCCTATCTCTATTTCTATCTCTATCTCTATCTCTATCTCTATCTCTATCTCTATCTCTATCTCTATCTCTATCTCTATCTCTATCTCTATCTCAATCTCTATCTCTATCTCTATCTCAATCCCTATCTCTATTTCAATCTCAATCTTTATCCCTATCCCTATCTCTATCTCTATCTCTATCTCTATCTCTATCTCTATCTCTATCTCTATCTCTATCTCTATCTCTATCTCTATCTCTATCTCTATCTCTATCTCTATCTCTATATCTCTATCTCTATCTCTATCTCAATCTCTATCTCTATCTCTATCTCAATCCCTATCTCTATTTCAATCTCAATCTTTATCCCTATCCCTATCTCTATCTCTATCTCTATCTCTATCTCTATCTCTATCTCTATCTCTATCTCTATCTCTATCTCTATCTCTATCTCTATCTCTATCTCTATCTCTATCTCTATCTCTATCTCTATCTCTATTTCTATCTCTATCTCTATCTCTATCTCTATCTCTATCTCTATCTCTATCTCTATCTCTATCTCTATCTCTATCTCTATCTCTATCTCAATCTCAATCTCTATCCCTATCCCTATCACTATCCCTATCCCTATACCTATCTACCTTTACCTTACCGGGACCGTCCATCACCATCCGGGCCCACTACTTTAGACATCTCTGGGAAACAGCCTTAGAAATCACAATGAAAATAGCTGTATTTGGAAGCCTGCTCAACGCTTTTCATTTGCTACCAATATCGCTCGAAAATATTCAGGGGTTATCCGAGACCACGCTTTGGCCCAAATCTTGGAACCCGGCCTAGGCATCACTATTTAAAAAGCTCTTTGTTGAAGTCCTCCTCAACAGATTTCATTTGATACCAATATCGCTCAGAAACTTTCCAGGGTCACTTGGTCCCACGTTTTAACCCATATCTGGGAACCCGGCCTAGGTATCGCAATGAAAATAACTTTATGTTGAATGCCTGTTCAACACCTTTCATTTGATACCAATATTGCTCGAAGACTTGCTGGATCGATCTGGGTCCTCATTTAGGCCTGTATTTCGGGAAGCTCCCACTTTTTCCAAATTCTATATACCCTACTATGTGCACTGACGCCACATGAATCTACTGTGAAAATTTCATAAAGAACGGTTGGCTACTTTGGGAGTTTATAAAGGACACACATCCACAGATGTACACATACACACATACACACCAATTTTTCCAGTTTTCGAACTTTTCCGGAGGGATTTTCCAAAATTTTCTTCCGTACGAACCATCTCCTCGAGAATACGAACAACTGACAAAAAAAATTTACAGAAATCGGCCCAGCCGTTCTCATCTGATGAGGTTAGTAACATTTTTTACACCATTTTTATATATATAGATAAAACTGACAATGTGAATTGAAAAATTTTTGTATGTTATTTTTTTTACTGGATTGAATTTATTTTTTAGGGGGGCCCGTAAACGCGAACTGTCCCAGGGGCCCGGCTCGGCTCTCTGCGGGCCTGTCCTCAACCGCTGTGCATACCACGTATGCCGCAGGTACGTGCCTTCGGACGTTCACCATGGCGCAGCTTTACTGGAAGCGTTATCGAACGGCGAGCAGGCAAGATGGACTCCTTTTTCGACAGCAGAGAAGAGACGCTGAAAGGCGCGATTGTCAGGAGCTTGAGATGCCGATATGTAGAAATGATGCTCGAAAATTTTATCAAAAAATCAGGCTGATGACTGAAGGTTTGAAGTGCGGCAGGCAAATTCTTGCCGAAATTATAGCGACGATCTGGTAGCTTACGTCCAGGGTGTACTTCTTACTGAATACCGACAACATTTAAACTGCTGAAGGGGAAGTTGTACGAACCGGGTAGTTATTCGGTATAGCAGATGATGGTGAGACATATTTCCCCACCCGATCATAACGAAGTGCGAATACCAATATGTAGGCTTAAGAATAATAAGGCTCCGGGAACTGACGGCTTGCCAGCCTAACTATTTAAAAATGGCGGTGAATAGTCAATAGGGTGGGATCTTCTTCTTCTTAATTTGAGCGTAAACGTTTAGACGATTCTGGCCGAGTCCACGGAAGAGCGCTAATAGTTTCTGCTTTGCGCAGTATGGCGCCACTTGGAAATACCAAGGGAAGCAGTGTCGTTGTACACCTGATCCTCCCAACACAGCGGATGTCTCTCTTTTCTACTGCCTTTAGCGTGTTCCGACAGTGACAGCCAAGCAGCAATTAAATGTCTTGGCTCCAACTCCTTCAAATCTGAACTAACACTAGACTGTCGCCGATCTCTACAGGAGATGGCCAAACAGATCCGTCTGCACCTCGTGTGGGTCCCGGGACATAGTGATATCGAGGGAAATTGTAGGGCAGATGAACTTGCAAGGCAAGGCACTACCGAGCAGGTTCTTCCTGACAAAGAACGCATAGGTATGCCGTTTGCCACATGCAAGCTAATGCTTAAACTAGAAAGCGATAGATGGCAACAGAACCCAGTATGTCGAACATCAAGACAAACCTGACCGAATTGGGAACACAAGCGATCTCGTCAAATATTTACTCTAAGGAGAGAGGAAGTCTCGAACCTTGTGGGGGTGCTCACAGGACACTGCCTCATCGGGAAACACGCAGAGAGACTGGGTGCACCCTACGCGTAGATGCTGCAGAAGCTGCAAAGATGATGAGGAAGAGGAGACAATCGAACAAATCATTTGCCATTGGCCGGCTCTTAGCAGCGCCAGACGACGCTTTCTTGGGACCCCTTTCGTGGATGGCCTATGTGGCGCCGCGGACGTCGCCATAAAGGACCTTGTGAAATTCATTAGGTTTTCAAATTGGTTCAAAAAGGAGGAGCAATCTGTTTTCTTCTTGTGGTATCACAATGGGCCTCTGCACTGGCCTAAGTGTGCCCCTATGGCAGCCACTCTAACCTAACCTAGCGTGTTTCGAAAAAAAAAAACTTTCTGAGCCGGAGCACCTTCATCCATTCTCACGATATGACCTGCCCAACGTGCCCGCTGGCTATTTATTCGCTGAACAATGTCGATATCTGCGTAAAGTTCGTGCACCTCATCGTTAAATCTCTGACGATACTCGCCCCGGCTAATGCGCAATGGTCCATAAATCTACCGAATAACTTTTCTGTCGAATAGGCACTCCAAGTGCTACCTACTCCAAGATGATTTTGACATCAGGTGGGATCATCCTCCAGAATATCGCGTATAAGCTCTTAGCAAAAACCTTAAAAAACCTCTTTGTCAATTTTAAAGTCTCTTCGATAGCACGAATAGGAATTGCCTATATAACGCATTGTCTGAATTAGGTTTCACTGCAAAACTTGTACTGCTATGACAAATGACGTTGATTAACACCGCCAACTAGGTATGTCAGAATTGAGAAGGATCTCTCTGAACAATTCGAAATCAAACGGTGTTTCAGACAAGTCATTACCATCGTGCGATTTCGTCAACTTGATGCTGGCGAAGATAATTCGATCTGCAGACCTTTACCACCTAGGAACCATCTACTAAAAGAGTGTGCAAATACTAATTTTAATATATGAACAGGCATTTTTAAGGAGTTCATCATTAAATATGCTTTCAAAGTCAGTCAACCGCCCACCCATGCATATATCCATAGAAATACATACATATTGAGTCATTCAAATGTATGTATTTATGTATGCATGTAAATACAAAGAGTCGTAAGTAAAACAAACAAGCACACATGCCACTTGCCGTTGGCCATAATTTGCAGTTAAACTAGCATTTAACTCATAAATAGTTTTTTAATTGCCTCAACAATGTGTAATGTGGCAAATTGCAACACACAGACACACTTGTGATCATTGGCGCACTCAAGGGGGGGTTTTGGGGTTAAACCCCCCCCCCAAAATTTGACAACACCATAAAAAAAATGTTATAAGATGGTACATGCACAAATATTTGTGTTAATACATGTTGTAAAATCCATGAATATTCGCGGATATACATTGCTAATGTTTGTCAACAACAGTTGTAGTAGTAGTTCCTACTGATTATGTTCATAAACAAGCAGTGTAAAGACATTTCCCTAAAACTATGCTGTGGATATTAGCTGACGTTTGTTAAAATCAGCTGTACTAGTTCACAGAGTATTATAGTTTTAATCACATAACGGTGGATTGTAACAGAATCAAATAATCGAGATAGATATAGACTTACATATATCAAAATGATCAGGGTGAAAAGAGAAATCGATTGAGCCATGTCCGTCCGTCTGTAAACACTCTAACTCGCGCAAAAATTGAGATATTTTGGTGAAATTTGGAATGCAAGTTGGTATCGATATTGGGACGGTTGGTATTAGGGACACGATATCGAATCAAAAGCATCGATCTGGTACTCATTTAAAATATCGGTTAAAAAGAATCGCGAACCCGATAATATCGAAACTAAACTACTCGATACTCAAAGTATCGGTATCGAAAGCGGTAATTTTCTGGAAGGTGCAACCTTAAAATATCCTCTAAAATAGTTAAAAGAGGTACCAATCGACACGTTCTGACCTCTAGATTATGAATTCGAAAGCGGAAATAAAAGAAATGCAATTTTTTAGTGGCTAGCACGAAATTTATTTTTTATCAATTTTAATTTTAAAAGATTTTTCCACATTTAAAAGATATTTATTAAAACGGTTTAAAGTTGCCCCGTCTTCTAGAAAGTTAACAAAAACGCAATAAAACTGCATCCTGAGGCATACGCATGTCGCTGTATTAGTGCTAGTTTCATGGCATAGTATGCCATGGCTGGTGCCAAAGTTTTGATTTTGACGTAAATCCTTTTCCAACTCATAAGAGTAGTTCAAGCTGATTAAAAAAAAATATACAAGTTTATTAAGTTCTTGAAAACATTTTTTACAAACCAACAGTTTTTCAAAACAACAGGTGTATTTAATGCAATCACAGTTGTAAAAATATATTTGCCAAATACTTAGTATTTTGAAAAATAAACATCTTAAATAACATTAACAATTAATTTTCATTGAGATTATATGTATCCATCATTGAATTTTTTTTGGAAATTTGAATTTAAATTATCGAAACAAAGAAATGATGAAACTCAAGTGGCAGAATATCTGTGCATTCCATGTTATAAAGAGAAGCCATTACGCATTATGATTTTTCTTCCGGACTTCTTTTTTCCACTTACGGCCAAACCAGAAGCTTACAGGAGGCAAATTTAAAATTTGTATTTCCATATATTTTATATTTTAAAAATAATTTATTTTATAGTTGTCAAATTGAAAAAATTGTCAGAAAAAGTGCCGAATGTAAAAAACCTATCGAAATACAAGCTGGCTCATTTGTTTTTAACCGCCTAAATGGTATTTCGTTGGTTGAAAATCAATAAACAGATTTGGGTAACTTCATACAACTTCATACAAAAACCTTACGAAGGCCCAAACCTGCACTTATTTCAGCACGTGGATCAGACCTATTTTTCAATATGTACCAGTGAAAATTACTCGTGCTTGTGCATTTTTCGGCACTATTTTGCGTTGCACAATTTTTTGGACAAATATGACACAATTTTAATTTTCCATCACTGAATGTACTCATTTGTTCGATACCGTGGTTGAAGTACTCGATACCAAAAAATATCGCCGCAAAAGAATCGAGTAAAAAGTATCGGTATCAAATGCAAAAAATATCGATTTGGTATCGTATCGTATCGAAATTCGTGTCCCTAGTTGGTATTGAAAATGGGCGAAATCGGACCATGACCACGCCCACTTTTCCTATATAGAAAAATTGGAAATTTGGTATCTCAGCTACTAATATAGCTAGAGTGATACAATTTTACCCAAGTATTGAGCTCAGGCCCCTATAAAGAAATTCGATAAATTTTTAAAAATGGGCGGTGCCACGCCCACTTATTAAGGGGAAACCAGTGAAAGTTTTATAGGTCATAACTCAGAAACCATAGCAGATATATCGACGAAATTTGGTACGCATAATTTACTTAGGAAAATGTTTGGACAAAAAATTGCCAAAATCGATTGACGACCACGCCCAAATTTATATATGGGAACTATTAAGGGGCCTAATAAAAATATTTTAAGCGATATCTTTGTCAAATATAAAGATATGTCATTGAAATTTTGTGTCATGAATCCAACTATAGACATAAAACAAAAAATAGAAAAATGTTGGAAAATAGGTTTGGCACCGCCTCTTTTCATACAAAGGAATCTACGAGATTTCGGAATCCATAACTCTACAAATAATGATTATGACGAAAATCAGTTTGTACCAGGGACGTAACGGTTATAAGAGAAATTGGGTAAAAGTCATATTTAACCATTATCATGAGAAAAAAAATTTTTTGGTCCTTAATCTTATATTATAAATGTGAAATAGAAATTGTGTTTAAACTCAATTGGCGAGAAAACCGCTGAACGGATCCTCACGACACTTTGCACACCTAGGTATTTTCACCCGGTAATTGCTATAGGCATACATATTTTTAATCTGATTAAAAGTCAGGGATGGGCACCTCCCATACAAAATTTTCCTTTTTTCGTAATATCTCTTGAAATATTTGTACTAGAATAATGAAAATTTGTGTGAAGGAATAATACATATCATACATATCAACGGATAAACAATCTAGGTCTTGCTAAAGAAGGGATGGGCACTTTCCTCTCATATAAACTGAAATTTTCACATCGAATATCTCTGGAAATATTTGTTGTAGGGTACTGAAAATTGGTGTGAGGGCATGTGAGATAACTATGTATTAAACGGGAAAAACACTAGGTCTTGGTAAAGCAGGGATGGGCACCTCCCATACAAACTGAAATTTTCACATCGAATATCTCTGGAAATATTTGTAGTAGGGTACTGAAAATTGGTGTGAGGGCATGTGAGATAACTATGTATTAAACGGGTAAAAATGCTAGGTCTTAGTAAAGCAGGGATGGGCACCTCCCATACAAACTGAAACTTTCACAGCGAATATCTCTGGAAATATTTGTAGTAGGGTACTGCAAACTGGTGTGAGGGCATGTGAGATAACTATGTATTAAACGGGTAAAAATGCTAGGTCTTGGTAAAGCAGGGATGGGCACCTCCCATACAAACTGAAATTTTCACAGCGAATATCTCTGGAAATATTTGTAGTAGGGTACTGAAAAATGGTGTGAGGGCATGCGAGATAACTATATATTAAACGGGAAAAACACTAGGTCTTGATAAAGCAGGATGGGCACCTCGCATACAAACTGAAATTTTCACAGCGAATATCTCTGGAAATGTTTGTAGTAGGGTACTGAAAACTGGTGTGAGGGCATGTGAGATAACTATGTATTAAACGGGTAAAAACGCTAGGTCTTGGTAAAGCAGGGATGGGCACCTCCCATACAGACTGAAATTTTTAAAGCGAAAATCTCTTGAAATATTTATAGTAGGGTACTGAAAATTGGTGTTGGGCATATGAGATAATTACGTACTCAACGGACAAAAAAAAATAAGAAAACTATCTTTGGCGTCAAGAATGATATTTTTCTATGTAACTTTTTTGGACTAACTCAATATGCTAATATTTTTAAAAGCACGTGGTGTGAAACCCGCGGGTAACCTCTAGTAACCATTATAAAAACAAAAAAACCGTTTTGGGACTGAATAACCGTTATGGCAACCAGAAAAGTGTTTTGGGCTTGAATAACCGTTATGGCATCCAAAAAACTGTTTTGGGCCTGAATAACCGTTATTCAGATTTTAATTTTTTTTGTCAGCAATAAAAATCAAGCCTATTTATTTGTCAATATTTCTGGACGATATTGGTATCAAACGAAAGGAGTTGAGCAGGGATTGTAGATCTGATTACTTCTTTTCATTTTATACCAATATTGCTTAAAACATTCCAGGGCATCCGGGTCCACTTTTTACCCATAACTGGGAACCCGACCTACGAATCTTAACAAATACACCGCTATGTAAAAGCCCTGCTCAACACCTTTCATTTGATACCAATATCGTCCAGAAATATTGACAAATAAATAGGCTTGATTTTTATTGCTGACCAAAAAAGAATAAAAATCTGAATAACGGTTATTCAGGCCCAAAACAGTTTTTTGGTTGCCATAACGGTTATTCAAGCCCAAAACACTTTTTTGGTTGCCATAACGGTTATTCAGGCCCAAAACGGTTTTTTGGTTTTTATAATGGTTATTAAGGATCAAAAGAAGATAAAGGTTATTTTTGCGTAACCTTTTCACCACACAAAAAAAAATAACCGTTATTTTCGGTGCCTGGTTTGTACGCTTTAATAACTTGTGGTAATACATGCTCAAAAATTTAGCGAATTCGGTTTATGACCACGCCTACTTTTTAACAAATATATTTCTGGAAAACCCTTTGGGAATTTGTAACGTGACATCTTTGTAATTAGAAGTCATAAAGGGTTGCGCTTGGAGATTCGAGAGGAAAGTTCTTCGGAGGATTTTGGACCTTTGCGCGTTGGCGAGGGCGAGTATCGATGGAGATTTAACAATGAGCTGTACGAGCTGTACGCAGACATCGATATTGTTCAGCGAATAAAGATCCAGCGGCTCTGCTGGGCAGATCATGTCGTGAGAATGGACGAAGGTGCTCCGGCCAAGAAAGCATTTCTGTCGAAACCCGCTGATCACAGAAGAAAGGGGAGACCTCCACTGCGTTGGGAAGATCAGGTGGACAGTGATGCTGGCTCCCTAGGTATTCCCAAATGGCGCCACGCTGCACAAAACAGAAATAGCTGGCGCGCTATATTGGATTCGGCAAAAATCGTCTACGTGCCAATTAAGTAAGTAAGTATAAAGGGTTGCAAGTTTTCACTAACAAGATTATTTATATGCTTAGTTGGATTATTGATACAAATTTTGAAAATGGGCGTGGCTGCGCCCATAAAGAGAAAGTACAATGAATTGGGATTTAAAAGGTGCCTTTGTTTAATGTGTGCATACGTAGGTCCACTCCCCAAACATAAATTTAAGTAAAAATTGTCTGGACGAGTTTTAAGTATTTTTTTTAATTTTCCGTTGGATATTGAAAACCCCCCCCAAAATATTTTTCTGTGTGCGCCACTGCTTGTGATGCACACTCGGGCGGCAAAAAGCAGCAGCAGCTGAGGCGGCAGCGGCGCATTTAACTTGGCCTGAAAATCGGTGATGCAGAGTCATGTAATGCGTAATGCTAGGGTTGCCAGATACCTTTCCCGAAAAAATCAGTACATTGCCTTCCAAAAAAAAAAAAAACAATATATGCGGAGAAAATCGTCTTTATTACTGGCATTTTGTTTTTGTTTCCATATCGTTAACTGTCAATCATGTTTCTATGACTTTTAACGTTCGCGTTGCTTCCTCCTTCCTAAGTGTTTCATGGTTATGCCGTGGTTATGCTTACGAGCAAAACACCGATGAAATTCGGACACATTTTCGTCATCGTTGAGAGGTGGCATTACAAACGTAAAATGAAAACAGTTGGAAAATTAAAAAAAAAAAACAGAGCAGGGTGATAAAAATGATTTTTTTTGTGTCGGTTAAAAATCAGTACAAATCAGTACAAATCAGTAGAAAATCCAAAAAATCAGTATTTCTTAAGGTTTTTAAAACCATCAGTACGGAGCACGAAAAATCAGTATTGTACTGATCAAATCAGTACGTCTGGCAACCCTACGTAATGCAGAGATATTAATGAACAAATATATGTATGTATGTATGTCTGTATGCACTGCATGCTAATTCCCTGCAGAAAACGGAACTAGTCCATACATGCATGTAAAAACCAGCCGCTTGTGGCAATCAACTAGCCCAAAGCCTGCCACATTCCATATAAAAATATTGGTCCAATTAACATTGTAATGTCCTAGCACAGGACCACATGGTCCATCGCTCGATCGCATCAAACTAGTTTAAAAACTAACTTGCCTTAGCTACTTTGCAAACCACTTACAAGAGTTTACTTTTTAAACTACTCCAAGGAGTTAAAAATGTATAATATTTCCATAACTACTTCATTCTTGAGCTCTCAAGACCAATTTTTTTTTTTAAATATTTAGATTAATGCTTCTTGGCAACACTGTTAATAAACATTGTGCAGCGGTTACGATCGTTAAAACCGATCTTCAAACACGAATCTACATACATACATATGTATATATGAACTGGCCCAATTATTGGCTGCATGTGGCAAGTTCATAGCTAGTTGAATGTGGCACAAATGTACCATATACGTGAACTGGCCCAATGATTGGCTACATGTGACAAGTTAGTAGCTAGTTGACTGTGGCACAAATGTACCAAGTAGTCCAACAATTTTTGCAGGGATACGTGCCATTGCGGTATTTTCATTTACAATTACTAACATACATACATATATGTACATTAGGCTGTCTCACCCTATATGGACAAAAAAAAGGTCCAGCGTACGCCCTCCCATATGATTTCTCTTTCGAAAACATTTCTGGAAAAAAAATTTTATTTTTTTTTGGATGCCGCTAGATGTCGCTAAAATTAATTTTTTCATATCTTCGGTATTTATGGCCTGATCCCAAAGTTTGATACACCAATCTCTTTCGCCTGAGAAGAGGTTTTCTACTTTATAATTGTATTAACCCCATATGCGCCGTTGGGGTCAGTTCGACCCAGTACTTAGTTTATACCACCTTAATGTAACTTTTTTGCCGGCATGTTTAACGTCGTCAAAAAGCATAAATCTTTTGCAAAAGACATATGTATTTCGATCGCCTCACTAGAACCGGAAATAAAACACATTTAACGTTCAGCGTACGGCGAACTTTTTTTCGCGATACGCTCTAATGTAGGTAGGTACATGTGTATAAAAAAATTTGTAACTGACCTCGGGCAAAATTTTCGCTTGCATATTAACTAAGCATGTTAATTAGGGGGGGTTCTGAATTTGCCAATTTAGCCTGTGGATTATTGTTGCATACTTCAAGGCGCCACTGCCTTTTCATCAATTTTTATTTTATATGCTGGGCTCTCTTACTTGCTTTTTTTTACAAATTTAGTCTAAGCAAAGCCCTAGCGAAATTTTCTAAAGAGAAATTTTCTAGAACATTTTAAACCGCTAACTACTACCTACCCAAAAGCGTCCCCGTGCCGAAATGACTCCTTGAATGTGCTACATTTTTCACTAGTGTCCCCCTGTGTTCATAGGTATGCATTTGTTAGCAAAAGCAAGATGTGAGCACTTTTAACATTTTTAATTGCCAAAGAAAATTCTGTGCATCAAATAAATGCAAGCAGCGCTACAGTGAGTGCATAAATTGCACTCATTTAAAAAAGAAAGCCATTTCACTACATTCCCGTTCTTCAACTCTACACGCCAACATACACACGCCTCTTTGATTGCCTAAACTTTTTAGGCATCCTTGTTACTGTTGTTGTGTTGCTAAAAAGAGGCTGCTACATGGAATAATGTGTCAATTAGTTGCATGTCTATGCATGTAGGCACGGAAAATGTATACATATGTGTTACCTGAGTATGCATGCTGATTCATGCAAATGTATACTGTATGTATGTACACACATGTGATCCACCCATTTTACACATGTACCTACCTACCTACCTAAGTCCGTGTTTTATATTTTTAACTCAATGTTATGTTATTGTTGTTGTTGCATTCGTCCAAGCATCACTGCAAAGTGGTTGTACGTGACAAATTGCTTATGAACACGTTAATACGTGCATATTCTCTAGCACACATTTTTTGACAAAATTAAATTATTACCGCGAGCACTTTTACGTTTTCAACATTCTACGACCAGTCATCCAACATTTTTTTAATCTTTTGTTTAACTAATGACTT
Source organism: Urophora cardui (assembly GCA_960531455.1). NCBI lineage: Eukaryota > Metazoa > Arthropoda > Insecta > Diptera > Tephritidae > Urophora > Urophora cardui. Next base: position 10,014,369 of record OY482671.1, read on the forward strand.
TATGACTTTTACACCACACGAGCTTGTTGTGTTTTTTTTTGTTTTTGTTGGTCTATTAACGCTATTTTATATATATGCGGTTTTCATTTTCATAAATGCAAACAATGTGCCCGCTAATTGGCTGTGAATTGGTGTATTAGTGTGTTGGCAAGGCCTGTGGTGGATCCTGTGTGTTGGGGTGTTTTGATGTGAGTGATTTGGTGCGTGGTGTGTGGTTTATTGTTGTGTTGCATGAATGACAGATGATAACAAGCGATTCTTACAAATTAACAACTTGAGCAAAAGCAAATTTTGTAAGCGAAAAATAATAGATTTTGATGAGAGTGAAAATGGAAGAACATACATATGTACATACATATATATGCATGTATATTTAATGGTGAAGTATCTACCTACCTTTATTGTTCGCGGCAAGAAAAAAGAAGGACATACATATACTTACGTACTTTCCAGCCAGTTCAGGAGGAACTAAAATAAAGTAAAGAAGGTTAAAACCTATGTATATTCGATTTCCATTACTACTTAAGTGCTTCCTCGTTAACAATTTTCTTGCTCTGTATTTGCCTTTTTCGATGTATGTAGAGAATTGATGGCCGGAAGCAGAATAAAACTCTACGATCTCCTGATACCGCCACAGCTACATTGGTACTTACTGAGCTTCCAACAATCTCATAGTGATTCTCTCTTAAAGCACAACGAAAAAACGAGCCTGTGGCCTCACATGCAAAGCAAAATTCACCTTTCTGTAAACCAAAAACAAAAAATTGGAATTTTTTAGGAAAGGCTTTTTTATTCCTTTCTGAGCTCTTACTGTGGCGCACTATAAGCATTATTTTTCTGTTATCTGCCCACTTAAGTGACGAACATATTAGGTTTGTTTCTTATTAAACTATCAGCTAGCTGTCAAGTGAGCAAAACGGAAAGAATTGCGCTCATAAAGAGCGAAACGAACAGAAAATCAAGAAACGGAATAATAGTAAAAATTAGCGATTACACTGGATCACAAAATGAAATTTTTTGTCTGTACTTTGGACGTGACCATCCTATCTATATGTAAAATCGGTCGCTGATTCCGAAAATCGGGCTCATTTTTAATTCTATGGGAAGGTTTTTGAGATATCGGCAATTTACCGTTATTTGGCCACTGGCTCCACTTAATCCTGTATACCTTTTTAACGCAGTGAGCTATCTTCCTTGGAGTGACACTCAACGAAAGAAAATTAAATTTCCTTTTCATCGCTGCTATAACATTTTTCTGTAACTCTTATAGTTTCTGAAATATTGACGATTCAATTTGAATTTTTTTTTTCGATTTTTTACGATTTTTTGAAGAAAAAATTGAATTTGTCAGGCAATATCTTTTAAACCAATGTCTTCACCTTCGGTTTTACTCCTTTACATGAAGCTCCATTCTATTGGGAAAAATATAAGCTATCAACGAAGAAAATCCATGGTAAAATGGAAAAGTTATAGGCGATCAAGTAAATCCATCCAAGTCGCGCAATGCCTCTGCACGGGTATATTCTATGCATGTTATACCCGTAAATGGGCTTTTATCTACTGCGCTGCCAATGTGCTGCTACTGCAGATGTGTAGGTATTGGTATAACATGCATAGAATATACCCGTGCAGAGGCATTGCGCGACTTGGATGTATTTACTTGATCGCCTATAACTTTTCTATTTTACCATGGATTTTCTTCGTTGATAGCTTATCTTTTTCCCAATAGAATGGAGCTTCACGTAAAGGAGTAAAACCGAAGGTGAAGACATTGGTTTAAAAGATATTGCCTGACAAAGTCAATTTTTTCTTCAAAAAATCGTAAAAAATCGAAAAAATTCAAATTGAATCGTCAATATTTCAGAAACTATAAGAGTTACAGAAAAATGTTGTAGCAGCGATGAAAAGGAAATTTAATTTTCTTTCGTTGAGTGTCACTCCAAGGAAGATAGCTCAATAGCGTTAAAGAGGTATACAGGATTAAGTGGAGCCATTGGCCAAATAACGGTAAATTGCCGATATCTCAAAAACCTTCCCATAGAATTAAAAATGAGCCCGATTTTGGGAATCAGCGACCGATTTTACATATAAATAGGATGGTCGCGTTCAGAGTATTTTTTGGCTGTAGAGCAGTGTTATTAATTTGAATGCTATTTTTGACTGTTAATGGTTATTTTTTCTAAAAAAACATTCAATTTTCTTTATTTCTATTTCAAAAATTCAGAAAATTTCAAAAGTAATAAAATCAAAAGTATTCGTTTGTTTATTTTTCCAACAACTGTTTCTTACTTTGGCAGCAAATAATTTCAGCCATGGTATAAAAAATACAGGTATGTGCATTGTCATTTTGACGCTGTCTTTTTGATTAAAAAGCAGATTTTTGAAGTTTAATCTTATGTCAGTTTTGGAGTATAGCGATGCCAGACTTTTATTTTTTGAATGCGTAGATTTTTGTTTGAAAGTTTGGGTATTTCAGGAATCAAAGGACAGAAAGAGAAAGGACACTAGTGAGCAGATTTATGGTACTTCCGGTAGCTCCTCTTCGCTCACTCCACAAATCTTCATCCACTCTCCGCGAATAAAGGGTATCGTCGGAAATTGGAAAAATTTTATATCACCGTCTTTGCAGCCATATTTGGTATTATTGCACCGCGGAAATAAGCAACTCATATTGTTAAAATCTAGGGTACATATTTTTTTGTAATTGGATTGGACATATGTACATACATACATATATAGACTGAAATGCTCACTTGGTATGGTGGTGTACATACATATCGTCGTTTAAAGTGCAAAACCGCGTGCAATTTTTGCCGAAAATGATATTTCATCAAAAATACATTTCTGGCGTCCGTCCCCATCCATTCATGCAACTATTTTGAGATTCACACAACGCAATTCCAAATAATGACACAGTTTCAAAACCGCTTTTTTTAAGGAAATTTTTCGAACCAATACCGCGAATAATAGGTTTTATTGCTTTATAACTGTACTGTAATGTACTAAAGTTTATTATACTTTGCAGGGCCGTGCGCACGGGGGGGTTTGGGGGTTAAAACCCCCCCCATGACCAAATCTAAGTTGCAATGATTTTGCAAAAATTTTCAAAATACAGTTTATAAATGTTGCATTAAATCTTGACTCATAATTTTTGACAAAATTAGTTACAATAATTTTACGGAAGAAGAAATTGGTGAAAGTTGCAAAAAATAAGGTTGGCCAATACATAAGTTCGGCACTTTGAATTGCACTTGGAGCTTTCCGAAATTACAAAGTTGTGTAGCATATGTTCGTTTGGCATTTTTAAAAAAATTGTACTGATAACAAAAAATGTTCATTTTGTGAAAACAGTGAGCAGTTTCAATTAACAAGTACTGTAAACAGTACACGGAAAGAAATTTGTATACTTGAATCAAGAAAAATGATTTCTTGAATTCAATTTAGAAAATTTTTAGGATATTAAGAAAAATTTACTTAATTATTACTGGAAATAAGAAATTGAGTTTTCCAAAAATGAGACAATTATTTTCTTATTCAAGAACACTAACAAAATCTATAGAAAAAAATGTTAAAAAAAATTTTTAAATAAATAAGAACATCTTTTCTTAAATTTACTTAAATGAAGAAAATCTTTTTGCTAATATCAAGAAGAATTTAAGAAAATTGTGTTTCGACGAATTGGAACAACAAAATAAAGCGAAAAAAATGTAAAATAAATAAGAAAACGTTTTCTTGAGCGACGTAAAATTTTTCTTACTGAATTTGCATTTCCAAAGTTACATGTATTTTTTTAATTTGCCATCCGCTTTGCATATTTCTGAATATTTTTGCAATTCTCAAATTGTTAGTGAAGCATTTGGTATAAGGAGTTCACTATTTGCATCTTCATTTATATTAAATAAAATGTTGTCATTTCAATAAACAAGTCCTAGGAAAATACTAGTTGACTAATTATGGTTTTCTAATCCCTCATGATTAGTTTTAATTTTCCTTATTTTTTACGTTTTTAATATTTTTAGAAAATATTTACTTAATTTAATATTTAATATTTTCTTACTAACTTAAGCTCGTATAAGAAAAGTTTTACTTGCAACAAAAAAATAATTTCTTAATTATTTATTTCAAAAAACAAGAAAAAACACTTACCCTAAGTAAATTATTTCTTATTTATTTAAAATCCAATTTTACTTGAAGCAAGAAAATGTTTTCTTATTTAATTAAAATCCATTTTCACTTGAAGCAAGAAAATTTTTACTTATTTATTTAAAATCCAATTTTCTTGGATTTTCTTGATATTAAGAAATTATTTTCTATGTTCAAAATCAAGTCTAATTTTTCTTGTCTCGGCATTGATTCTAGTAAAAAATTCTTTCCGTGTACTATGCAGGACCGGGTTAACTAGGTTTTGATGAATCATAATGAGTTTCAGAAAAGTTAGAGAACATTTAAATTTATGGTGTATGGGTCTGGATATCTGTTTCAGCAAATATGTTTATCTTAGCGAAAAATTTATGCGAATGCAAACCAAAATTAAAAACCCCCTCCAAGGCTAATTCCTGCGCACGGCCCTGATACTTTGATACACACTAAATGGATTATAACTTTGCTTTATTGAAGAAAAGTTTTTACGTACGCCTGCAAAACCGCCTATACGTCACTATTGAACAAAATAAAAGACGCAAAACCGCTTATAAATACATAAGTAAGCCAATAACTGCACATTTAACTGTTTTTCACCAAAATGATATTTGGATGAAGAATATAATCCAAAAATCTACCTTTGTTTGGATGTGGGTTTGCAAAATTCCGAACCGTTTTGAATTAAAACAGTTTTTACTGTCTCCTGTAAAATTAGGGTGGTAGCGGATACGCGGTATTGCACTTTATGCGACGATATAGAGTTATAAAAGATCAATCTCCAAAACCTCCCCAAACTATATACCAGAGTGATCACAAAGCCTAAATTAAAAGTGATCGTAACTACTAAACTAAATTAAAAACTCACCGAGAATACCGGAAAGGGGCTACTATGTAGTACGGCCAAACTGATATTCCGCGAAGTAAATATCCGAAATGAATCTTTTATGAATCACTGATGAAATTCATCTATGACTGAGGAGGCATCAGTGAGTACTTTCAAATAAAGACTGCTGAATTTTTCATATAAATGGTTTGCTTTTTTTCAAAAAAAAAAAATAATAATAATAATAAAAATTGTACTCAGAAGAATCATCAATGATCATTCAGCAGTGAAACAAATTTACTGCAGGATGTGTAATTTTTTCAAATTGAATGGAGGATTTTTATCATTGAGTATGGCAGCACGAAATGTCATAATCTGCTTAATTGTCAGGTGGTTAATATGGCGACGAAAACTTGACGTTTGTTTTGCCTGGTATACTTATACCATGATTTCCGCTAGGGAAAATTTTACTAGCTGAAATTTGGAGCTGTCAATGGCTCTCTTCTGCTATTTTTTTGACTCAAGAAACGATTTGCCAGCCGAAACTTGGCTAACTATTCATAACTAGCTAATAATAAACGGACCTATTGTATATGTATGAACGACGAATATTGCCTAATAATTGCTTCCTAAATTTGTTGTGACGTGACTTTTGTAACTGGTAGGTACACACTCATTGGCGCACACAAGGGGGGGTGTTTTGGGGTTAAACCCCCACCCCCCCCAAAATTTGACAACACCATACAAAAAATAATTTTATAAAAGATGGTACATGCACAAATATTTGTAAAATCTATGAATATTTGTGGATGTACATTGCCAATGTTTGTCAACAACTACTGATTATGTTTATAAACAAGCAGTGTGGAGACATTTCCCTAAAAGTATGCTGTGGATATTAGCTGAGGTTTGTTATACTCAGCTGTATTAGTACACAGAGTATTATAGTTTTAATCACATAACGGTGGATTGTAACAGAATGAAATAATCGAGATAGATATAGACTTATATATATCAAAATGATCAGGGTGAAAAGAGAAATCGATTGAGCCGTCCGTCCGTCCGTCTGTAAACACTCTAACTCGCGCAAAAATTGAGATATTTTGATGAAATTTGGAATGCAAGTTGGTATCGAGACTGGGACGGTTGGTATTGAAATGGGCGTAATTTACTTACTTAGGAAAATGTTGGGGCGAAAAATTGCCAAATTTATATATGGGAACTATCTTATACCACAAGGCAGGAAGCATCTTATACCACAAGAGTGTTCAACTGCTGGCGTACGCCGATGACATCGACATCATTGGCAGTAACACGCGCGTCGTATGTTCTGCCTTCTCCAAGCTGGATAAAGAGGCTAAGAAAATGGGTTTGGCGGTAAACGAGTACAAGACGAAGTACCTCCTATCATCACACAAAGAAACAGCACGCTTTGGCAGCCACGTCAATGTTGATAGCTACAAATTCGAAACTGTTAAGGACTTCGTCTATTTGGGAACCAGCATTAACACCAAAAATAATGTCTGCACTGAAATCCAAAGAAGAATCACTCTTTCCAATAAATGCTACTTTGGACTAAGTAGGCAATTGGGAAGTAAAGTCCTCTCTCGGCGAACCAAAATCACACTCTACAGGACACTCATCGTTCCAGTCCTCATGTACGGCGCAGAAGCATGTACTATATCAAATGCAGATGAGATGGCGCTTGGAGTATTCGAGAGGAAAGTTCTTCGGAGGATTTATGGACCTTTGTTCGTTGGCGAGGGCGAGTATCGACGAAGATTTAACGACGAGCTGTACGAGCTGTACGCAGACATCGATATTGTTCAGCGAATAATGATCCAGCGGCTCCGCTGGGCAGGTCATGTTGTGAGAATGGACGAAGGTGCTCCGGCCAAGAAAGTATTTCTGTCGAAACCCACTGAACGCCGAAGAAAGGGGAGACCTCCACTGCGTTGGGAAGTCAGGTGGACAGTGATGATGACTCCATAGGTATTCCCAAATGGCGCCATGCTGCACGAAACAGAAATAGCTGGCGCGCTATGTTGGATTCGGCCAAAATCGTCTAGACGGTTACGTGCCAATTAAGTAAGTAGTAAGTAACTATTAAGGAGCCTAATAAAAAACATTTTAAGCGATATCTTTGTCAAATATAAAGATATGTCATTGAAATTTTGTGTCATGAGTCCAACTATAGACATAAATCAAAAAGTAGAAAAATGTTGGAAAATGGTCGTAGCTCTACAAATAATTGAGATGTTATGACGAAAATCAGTTTGTACACTTTAATAACTTGTGGTAATACATGCTCAAAAATTTAGCGAAATCGGTTTATGACCACGCCTACTTTTTAACAAAGATATTTCTGGAAAACCCTTTGGGAATTTATATCGTGACATCTTTGTAATTAGAGGTCATAAAGCGTTGCAAATTTGCACTAACAATAATATTTATATGCTTAGTTGGATGATTGATAAAAATTTTGAAAATGGGCATGGCTGCGCCCACTTTATGCGGCACTCGATTCATATAAAATACACCCTAATCGAACAAACGCAAACAAACAATGAAAGCATACAGCTGAGTATCTAATGTTCGATTCCACTCGAACTTAGGCTTCCTTACTTGTAAGTTTTAGTTTAAATACAGAGAAAATGCAATGAATTGAGATTTAAAAGGTGCCTTTGTTTAATGTGTGCATACGTAGGTCCACTCCCCAAACATATATAAATTTAAGTAAAAATTGTCTGGACGAGTTTTAAGTATTTTTTTTTTAATTTTCCGTTGGATATTGAAAACCCCCCCCCCCCCAAAATATTTTTCTGTGTGCGCCACTGTACACACTTCAGTCAGCCTTTCCACACACAAAAACAAGAAAAGAATAAAATTACATCTTCACATATCCTTCCGTTTGAAGTCAAGTTTTGGATGCTTTTTTGTTATATGCATACATACTTACATACATACATACATACTTACATATGTTCTGAGATGCTTGACAAATCGAATATCTCAAAAAAAGGTGTAAACAAGAGGAAATCTTGAACAAACCAATACAAAAGAAAGTATTATAATTCTTTCACATACCCGGCAGGAATATTTAAATATCAAGATAAATTGAAAATCGCCCGGAGCTCGAGTTTTCAGCTGCAACGTTTTTCATGAAATTTGGAATACAGGGGCTTTCGGGTGCAAAATATTAAAAAAAGTTAATTTTTTCACCCATTTTTATCCCGGGTTTCAAGATATGGGTAAAAACGTGAACCCGGATGATCATCGAATGTTGGTATCAAATGAAAGATTTTGAGGAGGACTTCAATATGGAGCTCTTTTAATTGTGACCCCTAGGCCGGGTCTTCAGATATGGGTCAAAACGTGGAGACGGATGATCCCAGAATATTTCGGAGCAATATTGGTATCAAATGGAAAAGTGTGCAAAGAGTTGTACTTATTATGATTCCTAGGTCGGGTCCCTAGAAATGGGTCAAAATGTGAACCCGGATGACCTTGTAATATTTCTTAGCGAAAGTGATATCAAATGACAGGCGGAAAACAGGGCTTCAATATAGAGATCTTTTCGATGTAATGCTCAACTCGGTTTCCTAGGTAAAGTTAAGGGGAAAGGGAGATGGAAACATAAAGTGAGCAAAAAGGAGAGCAAAAAGGAAACGAGAATGGGAGAGGCAAGAAAAAAGAGATAGAGAGAGAGAGAGAGCAAAGGGGAAAAGAGAAGGAATAGGAGGGGGAGAGAAAAGGAGCGGTAAGTGAGAGCGATAGGGAAAGGCAATAGGAAATGTGGCGGGAAAGGGAAAATTAAAAAGAAACCGACTGAAAGAGAAACGGGAAAAGAAAGGGAAGGAGAGTGGAAAACTAAGTTGAAGAAGAAAGGGCGAGGAACATGACGAGGTGGAAGCAACGCAGCGAAGTCAGACGGATTTCTGGATCCCGGGAACGGCTCCAAGAATTTTCCTGACATTTAGTATGCATCGGAGACCCCGAGGCGCAGTTCTGCAATCTCATTTTTCCATTTACCTACTTTTTTATACTCAGCTGTACTAGTACACAGAGTATTATAGTTTTGATTTCCTAACGGTGGATTGTAACAAAATGAAATAATAGAGATAGATATAGACTTATATATATCAAAATTATCAGGGTGAAAAGAGAAATCGATTGAGCCATGTCCGTCCGTCTGTGCGCACGATAACTCGCGCAAAACTTGAGATATTTTGATGAAATTTGAAATGTAAGTTGGTATCAAGACAGGAACGGATGGTATTGAAAATGGGCGAAATCGGTGCCACGCCCACTCTGAAAAAAAAACGTTGTAAATCTAAAGACTTTCGCTGTTAAATCAACTACTTTCCGCAGTTGAAATGTGCCCAACAACGTTCCGTTGTTGTTTCAAAGGTGCGAGCGTTGTTGATTTAAGTCAATAATGGAGATTGTTGGAAAAAATTTTCACCTAAAAATAAATTTTTGTTTGCATTTTACTCTTCATCTTCTCTCCGCCCGGGTCCCAACTGCAAATATTTAGCCTCCGCTTGTTATCCTATTCTTCTCTCCTCCTTCTTATCATTCACTGGTTGCTATCTTTATTTCTTATTCTGATTTTTCTTTTTTATTTTATATTCTCCTCCGGATTCGAACCATGACATCAACCTGAAATTCTATCCAATCATCACATAGTGGAACATTCAACTTTATATTGTAATGTAGTAACCTATTTATACTTCCATTTCCTAAAAAGGAATCCATGAATTATTTGAATCATTGTAAAAAACAAAATTTAAAAAAATTTGTTCTCATTAGTTTTGTTTACAACGGAAACTGTTGGATCAAACACTTTTGCCTTTAAATCAAAAACGGGGAGAAAATTGTTGCTAAAAATAAACTTTTTTTTTGGATTTTTCTCTTCATCTTCTCTCCATCATTATTTTTTTGTTGGTTTTCTCACAAAAAAATATTTTCTCACAAAAAGTTTTTTAAAGGCAAGCAAGTTTTTGAATCAACAACGCCCGTTTTTGAATAAATTGTTGGATCAAAAACTTTGCTGTAAAAACAAATACTTCTGCTGTTGAATCAAAGACGGAGATTCAACAGCCGAAAGTTGTTGGTTTAACTACGGGTATTTTTTTCAGAGCACTTATTAAGGGGCAAACATTGAAAGTTTTATGAGTCATAACTCAGAAACTGTTGAAGATATATCGATGAAATTTGGTAGGCGTGATATACTTACTTAGGCAAATGTTTGGACGGAAAATTGCCAAAATCGGTTGACGAACACGCCCACTTTTATATATGGGAACTATAAAGGGGCCTAATAAAAACATTTTAAGCGATATCTCTGTCAAATATAAAGATATATCATTGAAATTCTATGGAAGGTGTCCAACTGTGGAAATAAAACAAAAAATATAAAAATTTTGGAAAATGGGCGTGGCACCGCCTCCTTTTAGAAGCAGGAATATACGAGATTTCTGAGCCTATAACTCGACAAATAATCGATATATTATGACGAAACTTGGTGTATACACTTTCACTACTTGTGGTAATACATGTTTAAAATTTTAGCGAAATCGGTTAACGACCACGCCCACTTTTATATATGGGTATCATAAAGTGGCCTAATAAAAACATTTTAAGCGAGATCTTTGTCAAATATAAAGATAATTCATTGAAATTTTGTGGCATGAGTTCCACAATAGATCGGAAACAAAAAATATAAAAATTTCGGAAAATGGGCGTGGCACCGCCTCTTTTCAGACAAAGGAATCAACGAGATTTCGGAGCCCATAACTCCACAAATAATTAAGATATTATGACGAAACTTGGTTTCTACACTTTTATATCTTGTGTTAATAGACACGCAAAAATTTATTGAAATCGGTTTATGACCACGCCTACTTTTTAACAAAGATATTTCTGGAACACCCTTTGGGAATTTTTAACGTGACATCTTTGTAACTCATAAAGGGATGAAATTTTGCACATAGAATAATATTCATAAGCTTAGTTGGATGACTGATAAAAATTTAGAAAATGGGCGTGGCTACGCCCACTTTATGCAGCACTCGCTTTATATAAAGTACACCGTGTTTCCATCAAACGCAAACAAACAATGAAAGCATACAGCTGAGTATCTAATGTTCGATTCCACTCGAACTTAGGCTTCCTTACTTGATAATTTTTATTTGGCTTTTGCTCAGACCTGTAAAAAATTTGCTGGCCGAGTTAAGCTCGATTATCCAGATACTAAGTTTTTATACAAGTGAACTGCATAGCGAAGAGAGTCGAATTGAGCTAAGTGAAATATTAAGGCATACAAAAATCGCTGCATATTTTAAGGCGTTATTGTAATCATTTCTCTTTTCTTTCCTTATAGCCTCTTACGTTCTTTGTATCAAAATTCGGTCTGAGCATAACGCTAGTGAAAATTTTCGTTGAATAATTTTCTAGAACATTTGAACCCTCTAGCGCGCACGCAAAGGCTTTTTTTATAGGTGCACCTCCAAAAAAGGGGCCAAAGGAAAGTTTTGTGCCGATGCAAATTAAATACAAAATGCTACAAAGTTAATTTTGGAGAAATTTTATTATTATAAGCCGAACGCTGATTTAGCTGCGATTTGAATTTTAACACTTTTTTTACATTTTTTCTAAACAAACACTTTGTTTATTTAAAATAGCAATAAAAGCAAATTTAGACCTGGGAATGAAATGGGATTTGCTGGATGATGACGACGATGACGATAATCTTGCCTATTATGCTGCTTGTTATCCTGCTCATTAGCATCCTGTTGCGTTGCGCGTGTAAACGCTTAACCGCCCATGCAGCGATGTGAGCGAAGCGTCCGTCTGTGGCAAGCGTGTAGTATAAAAATAGCGCCAGCACAGCGTGAACGACCATTAAATTTGGAACGAATGGCTTTTATGTGCATACATATGTATTAACAAGGTGACTTAAGATGGCAGAGCGTAGGGGCGGGAGAGCAGAAGGGCGGCAGAGGTAGCAGTACCACCAACGCACCCACTCAAATTATTAGCTTTGTTCGCGTACTTTCTCCAACAGCATTTACTCAGCAGCCTCCAACAGCCAGGTGTTGGAGAAAAATGTCACCTATCCTCTCACAAGAGAAAAATATCGTAAGAGGTAAACGAACGCAAAATTTGCAGAGTTCAACAGCTTTGGCAAACAGCTGATTTTTATTTACATTCACAAGCCCCAAATTCAAAGGATAAAAAGGATTAAAATTAAAATGATAATAAAATTGGTGGAAATTATTGCTGTTAATTATGTATATATGTACATATAACATAAAAATAATAAAATAAAACATAGTTTTTTCTTATTTAATTTCTTTTGATTCCTTTTGGGTTTCGTTTTGGTCAGTCTTTTGTCACCTCGCGATAACCTTCTCAATCTAAAAATCGTTCGCATAGGCTTTTTTGAAGTTCGGAAATGCATCCGGAACTCTCTTTTACAATAAATCGGCACTGTTCTATATAAATGTTATGGAGTTACAATTCTGCCTGAAAACAGTGGATATATATGCACATATGTATGTATGTATCTGCAATACAATTAACTTCATGTTGTTGTTGTTGTAGCCACCAAGACACTCCCCGAAGGTTTTGGGGAGTGTAGGGGATGTGACAGTCCTTTGCCGGATAAATCCGGTACGCTCGGGTACTAGTCCCTTCTGACACTAGCCCGAATGTCGTGCGAACGATTTTTTCTGGCCATAATCAACCTTCTAGGCCGGTGGATTTTAGTCGCGTCTTACGACAGGCATTCCTTACAACGGGTATATTCTAGACCCCCTAACCCGCTGGGGTTAGTTGTTACTATCTAATAAATAGGATTTCAGTGTAATAATTATCACACTAACAATTGCTTTTCTTTGTACCCATGTCCATACTGTTTTCCACCGCAGTATGTCTTCGCGTCTGCTGCCCCGCAGAAGAGATTTCAATTTAATGCACCCGGCCCTGGCCATGCTTTAAAAAAATAACCCTCTATGGACCGATCCACAGTACTTTTGAGTAGAACAAACTTTTGCGTTGGCGGCATTTGGCCGCGCTTTAAAAAAAATAGCCCCAGCCAGCAAAATTTCCTTTCTCGAATTATATCTGCGGAGCGATCGGGAGTGTTATAATTAGTAAAATTAACATCCATAGAAGATTTCCCGAAAGTTCCAGTGGTTTGAAAATAAATACGGCGGGCGCATTATACTGAAGCCGACCCACTGCAGAACTACTCTCGGAGGGTGTGCCACCCACTGCCTAGAGTGGCTGCTATTTTTAAAATCCGGATAATTGGGTTTTAGGTAGAATTTGTTGTCTATCCAGGCTCAGTGAAACTTTCAGGAAATATTCTGTAGATGATAATTCATCTTATCTTAACACTTTCAACTATTATTAAATCATAATATTAAAGTTCTCCAGAAATAGAATTCTCCCGGCTGAGGGTTATTTTTGTAAAGCGCGGCTGAAGGCAAAAGGTGTTCTATACAAAACAACTGTGGATTGCTCCATGGATATTAATCCAGAAAGAGAATTCTGCCGGCTGAGGGTAATTTTATTGAAGCGCGGCCAAAAGCCGCCAACGCAGAAAGATGTTCTACACATACATACATTAATTTAACAAGGAATGTCTCCTGAACTATAAGCGTCCGGAGGGTAGTACTTTGTTTTTTTGTGATCTGTGAGACCACCCCTACCCTCTGGAAAATTAATTGTTATCGGATCGTGGATCATTATATACAAATTTTCCCTCTATCCAGGCTGGGGATCCAACCCATGACCTCTGGTATGGCAGACTAGCCACTGTCCGCCACACCACAGTGGCCACAACACTCCCCACTGCACCACAGCGGCCCCGTTAATATATATTCCCGCAAAGGAGATTACAATTTACTAAGGTACATAATATGCATATAAATACTTCGCAAATAGTATGTAACTTATTTTGCATATTTAATTTATACATATTTGTTGCCAATTTAGTGTATTTTTCCAATTTTATAATTGATTTGTATATTTTGCAAATCTTGTTACTTGCAAAATTTTAAGTCAGCTGTTGTTTGATCAGCTGTTTTCCTGTTGGAAAATTGCTGTTGGCAAAAATTTGTCCAACAGAATTCAACAGCTTCTCACAAAATGAAATGTCAGTTTTCTCTCTCAGTTGGTTCTCTTCTGTTGGAGATTTGGCGTAAAAAAACGGCGACAAGGTGTTTGTTTGTAAAAGTTTTCGAAAAACATCAAAAAATATCCGTAAACGAACAAAGCTATTATTTAAACAGATAAATGAATGAATGAAATGAATAAAAGGACGATTGAATGGCTGACTGCATGAATGGAAAGCTTGCTTTTTTGCTACTCCTCTCGTGGTTGCGGAGAATACATGGGCTTTTCAAGTAGTTCTGTTTTTTTCTTGTTACCAGACAATTTGCTGCTTATTAGTGCTAAAATCGTATGCTCATTTGTTGTATACACATTTTTTGCTGCTTTTTTTTTTGTATTAAATTAATGTATTTTTAAGTGGACGAACGTTCAAACTATGTACTACAGCACAGAACAGCTTTTTTATGCTTTTTAGCGCATTGAGAGAATTGAAAAAAAAATTGAAAATTTTTTTGAAACAAAAGAAGAATCGAAGCATCCATTAGGCAACAATTGAAGTGCCTAGCCGAGAACTTGTTCCCTGCCACCACTTAAATCCATATATGCACATTTATGATGTGATATACAGTGGTGGTCATATGCATAGAAACAGCTTTGCCACAGTTTAAGATAACTGCTTTAATGCTGGCCGCCAGTGGCTTAAACGCACAAACCAAGGCAACATACCTCACAGGGGAAATCTCAGCACTAACCCACTACTTTGTAGAGAACCTAATCGGACCTACGCAGGGCTGGTGTCTACTTTGCGTTTACTATAAATAAAATAATTGCCGTAACAACATCACTCATCTTTGAGCAGGAAGTATGACTGGTCAGCGGCTGGTTAAAAAACTGATTCCACTGGCTTCACCGATGCCCGTGGGTTAGGTCGATTGTATAAATAAATAGATGCTTACACTGCGGACGCGTAACAACCGCTTCCATCATACTATAGGGAACAAAAATGCAAGATGAATTAAAAAAACAAAAACAATGAAGCAAAAAATAACCACGATGAATAGGTCGGGCGTGGGCACAAACTGAGGCGACAAAAAGTAGAACGGGATAATGCAACCAAAAACGAAGACTTCGGTCTTAACTAATCTTGGTGTTGTTGTAACTGTCAAAAAAACACAGAACAGAAGCTCTGAGGAGTTTAGCCTGTAACCTTGGCCGCGTAGAGATGCTGATCGTTCCTATCTTTATAACCGACTGATATGACTGTTAATTGACGCCTAATCGTCTTTGTACAGGATTTTGACTGAGGCCATCATAATCACCAGTCTTTAACGAGGCTTTCAAGAAGCCTGGTCCTGTTTGGTGTGTTTCTTCACCTACAGAGCCTGCGAATAGAAGCGACGGCTATTTTCTGTAGAACGCGGGAACTCCTAGTAAAGAGAGTTTGAAAAAGACATGTTGCTGAACTCGAGCTGGGAAACAATTAAAAAAAAGCCTCTTAAACTACCAAACAAAGCACGGCCAATGCATAGACAGGAGCAGCAACCAAATTCGGAAGAACAAATACATACCAGAGAGCACTTTTCAGCTTAAAAATGCTAACAAACTTTGATAATTCTGTTTCTTAAAGGACTACGAAAGAATGTTGGCGGAGTTCGAAAGCTTCCAAAGCTGGCATCGAGCTTAAAAGCACAACCCTGAGGAAACAACTTCTAGTTCCGATACTCTGACGAGGAAAAGAGATGCGGCAACGATAACAAAAACAGACTTAGACAACGACCAAGAAGCCAGAAACCAAAATCGTTATTCAGATTAAGCCCAGAACGAAATACGTCATGTGTTCCATAACCGCTCGCTTTCCCAACCAGTGCTTGACTACTCCGATACATACAGGATATACAGCGCATGGACAAGGCCGCTTACAAGAGAAAAGTCAGTGAAAGTTTCAAGAAATTCTTTCGATCTTAAGCTGATTCAATAAAATAAATTTTTTTTGTCCGTAGCGAAAAAATTTGGCATTCCAATTTATATGTATGTCCACCACTGTAACAACATATTCAGATACGTGACCTTTGCAAATAAAAATAAATAAATTCGCACATTACCAACATCAACTCTCAAAATGTGAAAAAAACCTTTCAAACTCTTCACATTGACTTTGGGCATCTTCAAATCAACATCAATTTATACGCTTAAAAGGATAAAGGATCAAATAATGAAAAAAAAAACAATCACAAAAAAAATCCAAAAAAAAAAACCAAAAAAAAAAAATTTGCAAAAAACAAGACATAACAATTTCGCATATAAAAAGAATCAACATTTTATTTATATCCGCCGGAGATACCACGAGTATGTGCATATCCTGCGGATTTGCAACCGTCAAAGCATATGTGAATATGTACATATGTCCATATGTAACCTCTTCTCGCCACCCGCACCGCAAACTGATTATATTCACGTGTCGTGGTTGTCATCCTCTTTTTTTTTTTTTTGTTGTTCTCTACAATTATCTAGAGCTCCTGCTGGAATTCTTAGGCTGAAAGCTCTTTTTCGTTCTTGAAAAGCACTCATTCACTCACTCACTGACTTCGATTTGGTTTCTAATTTTATAAAATCAAAAAAAAAAGTCAAAGCAGTCAAATCGTCAAGCAGCTCGAGCTCTCGTAATACATACCTATGAGCGAGGCAGAAAAAAGTGCGTAGGCCATCACGTGTGTGTCTGCCGCACAGCGTGACGCACTCGAAGCACGCAATCGAAAAAATGCGAATAAAATGCGAAAAAAAAAACAAAGTGGTTGTGTATGTGGTTGTTGTTATTGTTCTTGGTGGATATGATGTACGTTTCTCACTTACGATAGAGTTGTCGATTATTATTGTTATTTATTATTTTAACCCCCTTTAACGATTTCCCAGCTTACCTATTTATTTTTTTTCACCGTTTCCTTTAGCAAAGTTATTTGTGGTCAATTCCACCTAAAACGGCCCTATCCAGCAAAATTAGAAATCACTTATTTTTAATTAAATTAAATTTGTTAATATGCACAAGAGGATGCTTTTTATGGGTGAATAAAAAAAATTGGATTCACGTAAATTTTTACAAGTTTGGCAACACTTTGAACTTTGTCTATACTGAATATTCAGTTCACATTCTCTGCAAGGTGTCTCTTTATTTAACATTTTTATACTCTTCCATTCTCAATATTATTAAAAACCGTTACCTCTGAAGAGACTAGGTCATTGTTTTACATTTCTGTGAAGTTTCGATATTATACGTTTTATAGTAACAATTTTATGACGTGTTTAATATACTAAAATTTTCGGTCACACCCGTCACAGAAAAAATTGAAAAGGTCTAATTATATTGGTACTTTACATTTTAACCACCTGACACTCTCCAATAATAACAAAGTAGTCGCGATAAATACTTAGTGACATTTTCTTAAAATTTATCGCAGTAATTTAGTATTCAGTTCTAAAAAATATTTGGTCACACCCGTCACACCAACGCGAAGTATACATATATTTTTTAATAGATTCGAAAAACAGAAAGCGCGAACAGAGGAAGAAGCTTAAAGAAAACAAAGAAAAATATGAATTGCATCTAGCCAAAGAGAGAATAAGAGATAAAAGAAGGAGGGATGTTAAAAAAATGATAACAGATAAAACTGCGCATCTCAGTTTAAAAATCGATACAATATTTTTAACATTTGCCATGCTCCTGAGGATTTTGGATTAGAAATGACTTGGAATTTTTTCGCTACAGACCATGGTAAAGGCGCTGTAGATGGAATAGCTGCAGCTGTAAAAAGAACCTTAAGTACGGGCATTAAGGCTAGAGAATATTTTATGAAAACACCCGTTGACTATTTCCAATATCTAGTTGAAACCATACCTGGGTAATACTGAGTAGTAATTGGATTATTACGTACTTAAATACTTTATATTTTGATCTTGAAGTAATGAGTCCGTACCAAGTACTTTCAGAATATTCAAGTACTAGTACAAGTACAAGTAAAAAGAATTGAAAAAGAATTGAATTTTTAGCAAATACTTCAAAGTAATTAAAAAGAAATGAATGTACTTGAAAAGAATTGAAAATTGTACTTGAGCCGATTTTTCAATTCTTTTCAATTCTTTCAAGTAATTACTTTGAAGTATTTGCTAAAACTTCAATTCGTTTTCAATTCTTTGTACTTGTACTTGTACTAGTACTTGAAAATTTGGGAATGCAAGTACTAGTACTAGTACAATTCTTTTAAAATGTACTTGTCATAAGTCGTACTGGTACTTGATATTACCCAGGTCTGGTTGAAACAAAGAAACTTAATAAGATCGACGTTTTTTACGCATCAAAAGACGATGTTGAGCGCGACAGTAATTTCTTGAACCCAAGGTGGGAAAACGTGAAATTAATAAAGAATATTCAAAAAATGCACAACTTTAAAAGAGCAGATGCGGTCTCTGTGTATGCTTGCGATTCATATTTATCTGAATTTAAACAAATTTTCCTAAAACATACACCTTTGGAATAATGTGAGTTTTATGATAGCGAGCAAACAATGTTATTTTACTTTTTTTCATATTACGAGTTATAAATGAAGTCAATAAAAACTTTTAGTTCATCAAAAATTTTGAATTTTGGTACTGGGTCACACCCGTCACATAGAGAGGTCACACCCGTCCAATTTTTTAAACAGGGTTTTCGCAAGAAAAACGTGAATTTCAAAATAGTAAGTATGCTATATAATCAAAAAGACTTTGAACAACGTGCTGGACAAAATTTTTTATATGCGTTCTGTGAAAAGTTTTACAAAATTTATATGCAAAGTGGATTTTTTTGAAAGCTCAAATATATAAGGTCACACCCGTCCCAGCTTTCTAATGGCCACTCTGGTCGGAAATGGTTTCCTTCAAGTATATTTCTGCTATCCACCGTTTTTAACTTTCCCATTCCTGGGAATAACGGCCTTTTTTTGAAATGCAAGCTTTCCATTTCAAAATTATAGCGAAAATTATGAGTATCATGGTCACACCCGTCACAATGGAATTGACCTTGTGCAATCTTTATATTCAAGTGGGGGAAAAAAACCTTGTGGAGCATTAAGAGTTTATAACTAGATTTGCTTGAAGTGCCTATCTCTTTCTCCGCAGTCCACACGTTGCCTTAGAGCAGCGCCATTGGCCATTATACCATGCAGTTTAAAGAGACACAGGTCGTTATGATCCGTTTATGAGGTACTAGAAAATACCCGTCCAGCTTCGCAGTGACGAAAAGGAGTTTAACGCCGTAATGAGTCTTGACCTATATCTCTACCTTTTTCTTTCTTTTTCGTTTTCCTTTTTTACTATTTCAATTTCTTTCCCTTCTTTTTTATTTTAATTTTCTTTTTATTAGCATCTATCTCTATTTATGTTTCTATTTCTGTCTCTATCCCTAACTCTATCCCCATCTCTATCGCTATCTCTATCGCTATCTCTATCTCCATCTCTATCTTCATCTCTATCTCCATCTCCATCTATATTTCTATCTCTATCTAAATCTCTATCTCTAGCTCTACCTCCATCTCTATCTCTATCTCTATCTCTACCTCTATCTCTATCTCTATCTCTATCTCTATCTCTATCTCTATCTCTATCTCTATCTCTACCTCTACCTCTACCTCTACCTCCATCTCTATCTCTATCTCTATCTCTACCTCTATATCTATATCTACTTCTATCTCTATCTCTGTCTCTGTCTCTGTCTCTATCTCTATCTCTATCTCTATCTCTATCTCTATCTCTATCTCTGTCTCTATCTCTAACTCCATCTTTTTCTCTTTCCTTTCCTCTCTCTCTCTCTTTTATTTCTAGTCTTTCTTTCTTATTCTCTTTCTTTTGCTGTTCCTATTCTTCCTCAAATTACCGCTTCTACTCCTACTCAATCTCCATCTCCCACTACCTTTTCGTTTTCTTTTGCATCCCCTTTCATTCCCCTTACCCGCTATTTCCCCTTCTTCTCCTTCCCTTTGCTCTTCCTTACCTGAGGAACCGCATTTCTCTTTCTCTACCTCTATATCTATATCTACTTCTATCTCTATCTCTGTCTCTGTCTCTGTCTCTATCTCTATCTCTATCTCTATCTCTATCTCTATCTCTGTCTCTATCTCTAACTCCATCTTTTTCTCTTTCCTTTCCTCTCTCTCTCTCTTTTATTTCTAGTCTTTCTTTCTTATTCTCTTTCTTTTGCTGTTCCTATTCTTCCTCAAATTACCGCTTCTACTCCTACTCAATCTCCATCTCCCACTACCTTTTCGTTTTCTTTTGCATCCCCTTTCATTCCCCTTACCCGCTATTTCCCCTTCTTCTCCTTCCCTTTGCTCTTCCTTACCTGAGGAACCGCATTGTGCATTAAATCGAAGAGAGCTCTGTATTTAAGCCCTGACTTCCGCTTTCCATGTGATATCAATTACGCTCAGAAACATCCAGGGACCAGCCGGGTCCACGGTTTGAACCATCTCTGGGAAAGGAACTTGGAAATCACAATGAAATATGGTTTCTTTGAAGCCCTGCTCAACACATTTCTTTGGTACCCCGAAATAAGTCCCAAATGAAATAAGTCCCAATGAAATAACTCCCAATGAAATAAGTCCCAATAAAAATGAAATAACTCCCAACTTTTAGAAATGAAAAAACTCCCAAAGAAGGAAATGAAATAAGTCCCAATATTTGGGGCTTATTTCATAATGAGGCCCCAAATCCCAAAAAATATGAAATAACTCCCAAATGAAATAAGTCCCAGAAATATGAAATAACTCCCAAATGAAATAAATTCCAAGAAATATGAAATATCTCCCAAAAAGTACTACGCAGAAGGACATCTATCGCGCGATTTTTATTTCCAATTATTGGTTTTTTTAAATATGGTGTTTGTTTTATTGGAAAAGGCGCCGCAGACGAAAAATTGAAATATAAAATCGCGCGATTTTTAATTCCAATTTTTGGTTTTTTTTAAATATGGTGTTTTTTTATTGGAAAAGGCGCCGCAGACGAAAAATTGAAATAAAAAATCGCGCGATTTTTAATTCCAATTTTTCGTTTTTTTTTAAATATGGTGTTTGTTTTATTGGAAAAAGCGCCGCAGGCGAAAAATTGGAATAAAAAATTTTAATGTCCTTCTGCGTGGTACACCCTTCAGCGGCGGCGATAAAAATGTAAGTATACAAATTTCGGCCTTTTTCGGTCATTTTCCTCATTTCGACAGTTTTTAATTCGGTCAAAAATGTATAATAAGGCTTTTTTCAATTCGGTCTTTTAAGATTCGACATTTTTTTCGATTTATCGTACGGATCCCGGCTTTCGGTTACTTTATAACGTTACAAAAACGTCGAAGCTTGTTAAATTGCAATTTTAAGAGAAATGAAATAACTCCCAAGAAATATGAAATAACTCCCAATGCATTTTTAAGAGAAATGAAATAAGTCCCAGCAAATATGAAATAACTCCCAAAGCTGGAAAATAATGAAATAACTCCCAACGGAATTTCGTTGGGAGTTATTTCATTTGGGAGTTATTTCATTATGAAATAAGTCCCAACAAAATATTATGAAATAAGTCCCAATGCATTGGGAGTTATTTCATTATGAAATAAGTCCCAATTTGTATGGAAAATATTTGGGAGTTATTTCATTTTTTTTTTGGGACTTATTTCATTTGGGACTTATTTCGGGGTACCCATTTCTTTTGATACCAATATCGCTTAACAATTTCCCGGGGTCATGCATGCCAGAACACAATAGTGCCCAGTCGATTCACACATACATGCAAACCAATGTAGGACAAATCGCTCGGCGCTCTCCAATAAAATCTCTCTCACATTTTTATCGATCATTAGTTGACATTGCTTTATTCTTGCCTATGCGGTTTCTCTTCTACTCTCTTCTTGACGGGAACGCCATATCGAATTCTCTATTACAACTTAGTGGTGGAATGAGGTAGTCCGATGCCTGAACTCCGTCGGGGATCCTGCTGAGAATGCTGCTATGACCGTACCGTCTTTCCTTACAGCAACCCAACTACCGCAGCCTTAAGGCGCTGAAGGTGGCGGTTTCAGGGATATGCAGGTCTAGATTAATGTTCAGAAAAGTTTTGAGAGAGATTATGTCAGAGAGCGACGAGTGATTCCCGCTACATTGGTTCGCATGTATGTGTGAATCGACTCCGCACAAAAGTGATATGACCGGCCTATGTCTGGTCTAGTGGTAATTGGTTTAGAATGATGTTAAGTACGTCCGATGGACAGAAAGAGTCTTGTTTTCTTGGCTATTTTTTTTTTAGATATGCTCGTCTTTCCAGATACAACTATGACTATGTACATATGTATGTATTTATATGGTTTGCCATACTAATCCTCCATTTGCTCAGTTTAATTGTAGTTGTTATTGTTGTAGCCACCAAGACACTCCTCGAAGGTTTTGGGGAGTGTAGGGGATGTGACAGTCCTTTGCCGGATAAGTCCGGTACGCTCGGGTACTAGTCCCTTCTGACAGTAGCCCGACCGTCGCGTCGTGCGAACAATTTTTTTTGGCCATAATCAACTTTCTAGGCCGGTGGATTTTAGTCGCCTCTTACGACAGGCATTCCTTACCACGGGTATATTCTAAGCCCCCTAACTCTGTTTACTGTGACATTTTTCTGTGCTGCGTTTTATTTTCGCATGGCCCGATTTCGAGATTAAAGTAGATATGAAATGATAGTGTGAGTTCTGCTGATTAAAAGTATATATGTATAGATTTTAGGTGCAGGAGCCTTACAAGTAATTAGTTATTTGTTGAAAAAGTTTTTCTAGTCGCTATTATTCCACTTCTGATTTATGTATGTATGTTCATTTGAAGAAGGACCTTGCTTTCAAAATTATCGGCGAGCCTTTACTTCCTTGTTTTGGTGATTTATTTATAACAAACGAATTCCTCCTTCTCATATAACAACTTTCCTTTTCTTCTCCTCTTTCTTTTCTTACAGATTCCGACATATCCGATGACAATTCAGAAATCGACATTGAAGATCGCTCCTCACCCGATTCCGAACTGCTGCATGGCCAACAATGTGGCACAAGCAATGGCCAAAGCAATACTGGGCAATTGCAATTTATGGTAAATGAATCGAGTATTGAATCAAATCAGCTTTCGAGCGAAGGCGGTGGCGGCAATAAAAATTTCACTGGTAACAGCAATAACAACACCACTACCACCAACCATACTTCGCACACATTAACCAATAACCACTTGGAACTGCCCACAGCACTGCTGCAAACAACGCATGGTTATGGAAGCGTTGGTGGTGTTGGCGTTGCTGGTGGTGGCTCTGCGCACCTTATGCACCACAACAAATTGGGCTTGAGTTTGCATAAGAGCGGTCGTAAGCCACGTCGACGACGCACCGCCTTCACACACGCCCAGCTGGCATATTTGGAGCGAAAATTTCGTTGTCAAAAATATTTATCGGTGGCGGATCGCAGCGATGTGGCCGAGACGTTAAATTTGTCCGAGACTCAAGTGAAGACTTGGTATCAGAATAGACGGTGAGTTGGCGCAGGCGATTGTTTTTTCTTTTAATGCTTTTAATTTTTTGCTAAAATAACACTTCATATTGCTCAACTCTTTAAAAACTCAATTTTACATAGTACTTATTTTTTTTACTAAATTCTCACTTTTCCTCTGCTTTCATGCAAACACACACACTCACACAGCACAAAATGGAAACGTCAAAATCAGCTGCGTCTCGAACAATTGCGCCATCAAGCGACGCTAGAGAAGGAATTCGCTAGTGATGGCACTTCTGCCGCCGCAGCAGCAGCAGCATTGGGTTGCTGTCCGACGGGCTTGTCGTCATTTGGCTCAGCGAATCCATGCAATTTCTTGACTTCGGCAGCAGCGGCGGCGATTTTCCGCAATGTTGGCTATGTGCACGGCTGTCCGATGTAAGGGCAAATAGTAAAAATATGTACATATGTATGCTTTTTAGTGGAATTAAAATTTATTAAACATATATTTTTGTATTATTATTTTTCTTATTTTATAAAAATTGTAAATATACTTAAAAACTTTTTAGGTTGCTGTGCAATAATTTAGTGTTTAGTATCTATTATAAGAAAATTGTGAATTCGTGTGGAAATCGCAGAATGCACAGTTAAAGCTTTATTTTACACAAAGATCGATAGCAAGTAAAAAAAAAATCGATAGAAATCGGTTAAAATCGATAAAAATCGGTTAAAATCGATAGAAGTCGATAAATAAGTATAAACCTTATAAGTGTAAAAAATTAAATTAATTAATAACCTAACTGTTATCATAAAGATATAAATAAAGTTTTAAATAAATTAACGTAAGCATAACGTTTAAAAGGAATAATATTTCAATTAAGAAAACTGAAATTAAGGGTCGAAACGAACAAACGGTAACACTTCACGAGAAGCACGTGAAGAATTATCGATAAAAATGCACTTAATTCCAAATTTTTAAATATTTTTGAGCTTCTGGGATACTCTGCAAGAGATCCTCTTATGGAATAAAACTCTTTTTCTATAGAAAAAATTATCTTTTGGACAGGAGCAAAGCGTTAACGGCTGCAACGAAACTTAAGGTCACGGGGCAGCTCGAGTGCAGGCAACAGGATGGCAGTAGCATAGTGTCGTCGCTGGGTGGACAAACTAACTGCATTGTTTCGTGTCTGTGCTTCTATACGTATCTATTTTGATAAGTATGATGAGGCGGAGGGATGCTCATATGAAGGGAGACGTCATTCATGTACTATACACGGATAGCTCAAAGAAATCAGAATTAGGAGGAACTGATGTTTATTACAGTGAACTGGATATCAGGCAGCCGAATCACTGTAGTGTCTTTCAGGCAGAAGTAACTACTGTAAAGAGGGTAGCAGAGCTGACAGACGGTAATGCCTCACGAAGTGAACGTATTAATATTTACATAGATAGCCTTCCTTCCTTCCTTCCTTAATTGGCACGTAACCGTCTAAACGACTCTGGCCAAGTCCAATGGAGCGCGCCAGTTGTTTCTGTTTCGTGCAGGATGACACCACATGCAAATACCTAGGGAGGCAGCATCGCTGGCCACCTGATCTTCCCAACGCAGTGGAGGTCTCTCTTTTCTTCTGCGTTCAGCGTGTTTCGATAGAAATACTCTCTTGGCCGAAGCACCTTCATTCATTCTCACGACATGACCTGCACAACGCAGCCGCTGAATCTTTATTCGCTGAACAATGTCGATGTCTGCGTACAGCTGAACGTTAAATCTTCGTCGATACTCGCCCTCGCCAACGCGTGATTTTCCATAAATCCTGCGAAGAACTTTACATGCTTCTGCGCCGCACATGAGGACTGGAACGATTAGCGTCCTGTGGAGTGTGATCTTTGTTCGTCGAGAGAGGACTTTACTTTTCATTTGACTACTTAGTCCAAAGTAGCATTTATTGGCAAGAGTGATTTTTCGTTAGTTTTCCGTGCTGACATTATTTTTGGTGTTAATGCTGGTTCCCAAATCTACGAAGTCCTTAAAGTTTCGAATTTGTTGTCGTCAACAGTGACGCGGCTGCCAAGGCGTACTGTTTCTTTGTGTGATGACAGGAGTTACTTCGCCTTGCCCTCCTTAACACCCAAAGCCATTTTCTTAGCCTCAGCATGATATTATGTTTCTTAACTGGGAGCACCTGAGTCTCTTGGTGTAGGTGTTGTTCCGGCGACATCTGGATATGTACTGTGGCAGTTCTCGGGACAGCATTTTGGTAGGCCTGGATCTATCTGCAGTCCGCCCTGTAAGTCTTGGACTGAAGAATTCCTACTATTTCATTAAAACAAAACAAGATAAAAGTGAACACATCCCATTATCTGTTACAGTTTTTCCTCATATGTACTTACTTTTACCAATTTTCATTTAGACTACTCAAAATTTTTATTTAGTTTTTTTTCATTTTTACTACGCTTTACAAATAATACCGCCGCGTTTTATTCACAAGCACTTTCTATACACTGCCAACTGCAATGAAAGGAAATTAAAGAATCGCATAAAATTGAATAGTGTTGCCATTTGTTTGGTAAATGTACAAGAAAATACAGCTTTTTCGCCTCCAATTAAAACAAAAAAAAAACAAAAAAACGCAAGCAAAAAAACATGGCTGCCACTCATGAGCACGAACAGACAAACGCAAACACACACCCATACTGTGTAACCTAAATCAAACGCAAGTCGTCAATTTAACGCACGCACGCAAATTTTTCATATGCGTTGAACCGAAATTGACTTGCGTGCGTGTTCAGATAAAGAAATAGAAAAATACAGAAAATCAGAGATAATCTTGTTATTTTGTGGAATATGTACCTAACAGACACGATATCAAAAGCAAGTGTCAATTTTTTTGCAAACAATCACCCACAATGCTTAATTTCAACTGTCACGCAAAACAAAAATTGGGCGTCGAATTTGCTTTTTACGCACGCCGTTCAATTTCGGTTACTCCCATACAAGTTGTATGGGCATGAGAAATTTTTGACAGTAAATTGACGGCGTGCGTTTGATTTAGGTTACACAGATACGGCGCCATTCCATTTATTCCCCACACTCTCACCACACCAACCACTTGAGCTTTTTGTATGCGCTTTATTTCGATTAAAAAATTATTTCAACCATAAAAAAGTTGTTAACAAGTACTGTATACACGGCAAACATGATTACAAAAACAAAATGCTGAATGGATAAACACATACATACATACATATGCACAACTACGTTTATTAAAAATTTGCAAGCAATTGAATGTTGTTGCATTTTGCAACTTGAATGCAGACCTGGAGCTTCACAGAAATAAAAAAAACCGTTGCGTCTGAATTAAGTGTTGAACAGCGCAAAAAAAAAACAAATAAAATAAATCTTTACAATTTGCTGCCACTTGTGAATGCAAGCGAAAAAATTGTTTTTTAAATACACATTTGGCAAATATACGTATGTACATATGTAAGTACATGCAATTATTCGTATATATTTACATACATATAGACCAGTGTTGAAAAATGACTCGTGCCTGTGCACTTTTCGGCCATTTCGGAGGTAGCTTGGCACTTATGCACAATCGACCGATTTTCGGCACTATTTTGCAGTTAAACTTTTAAATATTTTCTCCAACACAATGTGATTTTTGTTTGCCACAAAGTAAACCAACAACAAATATTCCACAGTATTTTATGAAATTATTGATCACATTTGACCCTTTTTCGACCCCACTGCACGATTAATTTACTCTTAAATGCGCTTATTTTCTGATCATTTGTCGATAGAAAGTGGTGACCTGCGCGCGTCTCTTCTTGAGGAGTCGTTTGCGAGAGTTATTTCAACCGTACTTTAATCCTTTTTGAATCTTTTTTGAAATGTATTTTTTAATAATTTGGTAATCGTTTTCAAATATTTTTTTTTTTTGTTTTATTTTTCAACCGTATTTCGTGGAGTCCTATAGAGGCCAGAAATATGTATGCTTATGCAATAGGAGTCTTTTATGACTCTTATTCAGGCTCATATGATGTATGAAATTAGGCTCATATCGGGCGACCACCTTAACAACAGAAATACATATATTTCGGACTCCGAAATTGGTGTGAATGCATCAGTTTATGATTCATTTCTGAATTTTATATGAATTCGAATATTTGCTGGGATCCAATTCTATCTTCCTTAGTTTAGCCTTGCCATATTCAGCAAATAAAAATAATTTGAGAAAAAAACAATTTTTTTTTGCAATTTTTCTTAAATAAAAACTCTATTGGTCAGCTCTAAAAAATACATACATAAAATAATTTTAATAAATCCATTTTTATTGTTAAAGGTTTTGTATGTGATCTTTATTACAAAATCTGTATGTACTGCAAATTTATTTTTTAAAGGTGATGGTACCTATAGACGACTTTAAAATTGATTGCACAATGACCTTCAAAAATGCACAATTTTTTGGACAAATTTGGCACAATTTGAAATATCATTTTCTATCACTGATATAGACATTCGCAGAAGTACACAGTAGTTATTTGATGCATTTTAGGCGGCTTCCAAGTTATACCGAGAGTTCGGAGTGTAGGCAATGTAAACCGACTGGCTTTTACAAAGTTTGGCTGGTTGGTTGCTGTGGTATCTGGCTGAGTATGTCAGATTCATTTAGCGCACTGGGCGCCATTTTGACTGCTGTACGAATTAAAAAGTGTTGTTATGGTTCAAATTATTCGATTCCTCCTATAAACCTATTGAGTTCGGCTAAGGGGCTTCGGCATCTAGTGTTAAATGGGATTCTCGCGCGTTCGGCTGGTTTTCCGTGGTTTTGGACAGCGTGTAATAATAGCGACGGTGATTCTAAAGATTTCCTTTCTTAATCTGCTGATTAGTTCCCTAGTCTTTTTTATGTTGCATTCTGGCCAGGTCTGCTTCGTGCCCTGCACGTTGTTCAATACTTTCACCGAAGAGTGGTCAGTTCTGTGTGCTTTTTGTGAATGTCTCTTTTGATTGCTGACAGCGGGCAGCTTAGCGTGACTGCCCTTGCTAGGTCTAATGAAATTCCTTGGCAAGCCTCGACAACCTCTCGAAACTCGAGGACGTCAGACCTGAGGGGCTTCTTAGATACCTAAACTCAACAGAATGTGTAAAGGGCGTAGTACCTGCACTGAATTCCGAATTGATGTTCTCTTTTACTCTATTCTTCTGGTTCTTTAGTCACGAGTCGTGGTATTAAACCGCTATTTAGCGCTGCGTGACTGTCTGAGTAAACATACCTCGCGTTCTCTAACTGCACCCCTTACCTACCAGCAACTCGTAAGCCCGTTCTATGATGTACAGCTCCGCTTGGAATAGATATGCTGGCCGAGTCCATGAGACGAAGAGATAGTGATATACATACATATGTAGATATTCTGTTGCTCGCAAAAAACCCCAGATCCGACACCTGTGTTCATTTTGGGGGGAATTTCACTTTGAAGCCCCTGTCAAAGTCCAGTGTGTTTGGGAGGTAGTCTGATGTCATTTGCGCAAAGGATTACGCACAATATTTTCCCTCAATTTACACTTTAAAGAAATTTAGTCTATGATGTATTGTGGAACGATTTTCCGTCATCCCTTGTCAAGTTTGGTTTGGAGACAAACCGGTTTCGGCTAATATGCGCCATCTTCAGTGTCTTCTTTCGTTCTGAGTTATTTTCTGTAAGTTCGATAGCATTTATAGTAACTAACTTCCGTCGTTTTGTTCAGGTACTTCGTGTTCATGTGATGTGTTCGTGTATTCGTGCGTTCGGGTGCCGTGTGTGTGTGTGTGTGAGTCTGTGTTGTGTGTTTAGGTATGCAAATCTATTTTTTTGTCATATTTTCATTATTGCACCCTCATTAACCAAGTAGGTAAAAGTCCGTTATTGTCCGTTTGTGTGTTGTTTTGTTTATGTCGGTTTTAGGTCTTTTGTCCTCTTTCGGGTATATTAGCTTAAGCGGTTCAAATAATGTATCCGATGCGGTGTTTATTTGTTCATTTATTATCCGGACAAATATTCTACTAACAGCTTACAAAAGGCGGCTACAGAAAATACACAACACAAAAGCCAACATTTGGTTTAATAAGGAATGTCTAAAGACCAAACTCATTCCAAAATACGCGCAAATAGGGCACAAAGTGAACAGCGAGGATAAACGCAAAATTATACGGAAAGCGGAGAACAGCTTCCTCAGATGCGAGATCAGGAACCAACACGCAAAGAAGGAGCGCATAAATGAGGAACTACTACGCATCCACCTGGAGCTGATGGAAAACAACCTAGTTAGTTGCCTTATGGAAACGTTAGACACTATAAAGGAGGAGATCAAAAAGGCCATGGAACACAAATACAAAAAACTCAACAAAAAACTGGAGGACCTTGACACAAAACAAAACAACAACAAAAAAGGCTCACAACAGAACAAAACATCATTCCATCCAAGATTTGTTAACTTAACAAATCTTTCCATCAACGCCAAAGAAACAGAGCTACTACAAAAAGGTTTGAAGTACAATATCGAAAGCTACGATAGAAAAAAAGACGTAGAGAACACTATTGCAGACACGGAGATGGCCATATCACTAGTACCAAACGAAGAACAGGAGCACGCAAGGCATCTATGCAGACGCATAATCGAAAAGAGTATAAAAGCTGCTGGAAATGAAATGGCAACGGACGACAATAAAACGGCAAAAGTATTAAGGAAGAAACTAATCGATAATAAGGTGATAGCAACAAAAGCAGACAAAGGAAATACAACGGTGCTAATGGACGAAGAGGAATACACCGCAAAAACGGGTCAACTCATCAAAGAAATGGGCTGTCGAGTGATAAGGAAAGACCCAACGGAAGAATACCAAATGGCAATAAAGCGTGCAATAAAACAAGCAAAGAATATAATAGACAACAAGATGACCTACACTCTCACGGCAATGAATCCATCGGCCCCGTCACTGATCGCACTACCTAAAATCCACAAAGCAGGACCACCTATGCGACCAATAGTAAACCATAAGTCGGCACCAGGATATAGACTATCAAAGCACCTAAACAAGCTACTAACCGAGAAACTAGACCTATCCAATAAGTACACAATCAAAAACACGACGGAACTAGTCAACAAACTGAACAACCTGAACGTACCCAAGGACTCAAAACTGGTATCATTTGACGTGAAGGATCTATACCCTTCGATACCAACGACAGAAACACTAAAAACTTTAACTAAAATACTGACAGAGAAAACGAACAAAGACATTGCTACAGAGATAGTAAATACGCTGAGAATAACCCTGGACCAGAATTATTTTAAATTTGACAATAAAATATACAGACAAACTCACGGACTAGGCATGGGTAGCCCCACATCAGCTATCCTTATGGAAGTATTTATGCAGCATTTGGAGGAAATTTATATGGAAGAACTGACGGCAAATTTGGGAGTAAATTTTTATGCCAGGTATGTAGATGACATCATCTGCCTAATATCGGGAAATAAAGAAGAACAAATTTTGGAGCACCTCAACAGCCAACACAAAAATATAAAATTCACTATGGATACAGAGAAAAATGGAAAAATCAACTACCTGGACCTAACAATTAAAATAAACAAAGAGACTAACAAATTTACTTACGAAATATACAGAAAACCCACAGCAACAGATGCAATAATACACAATAAATCTAACCATCCTCAACAGCACAAGAACGCCGCTTTCAGACATTTATTAACTCGACTTGAACGAACCCCGTTAGAAAAAGAAGCTTACAACAAGGAACTGAGCACAATATACACAATCGCAGAGAACAACGGATATCAAAAAAGTTTAGTGAAGAAAATACAAAAAAACATAAATTCTAGAAAGTCAGAAACCAAAGAAAAAGAAGAGAAGAAATGGGCAGTCCTATCATATACCGGAGCAACATCTTACAAGTTGGCTAAAGTTTTCCAAAAATATAACATTAATGCAGCATTTAAAACGAGGAACAATATGGGGAAACTTCTACGAAACAACATTAATAAGGAAGATCTCTTTGACAAACAAGGCGTATACAAATTGACTTGCGAATGCCGAAACAGTTATATAGGACAAACAGGACGCCAAATCAAGACGAGATATCGAGAACACATAAGGGATTACAATAAGAAAATAAGAAAATCATCAACGACAGTGGAATCAAATTTCGCCAACCACATGGCAGAAAACAAGTGTACACCCATGAAAATAGGAAAAACAGCTAAAATTCTCCACATACAGCATAAAGGAAGACGACTTAACATATTAGAAAATATGGAGATATACAAACAAAAAACATTCGTAGGTAAAATAATAAATGAACAAATAAACACCGCATCGGATACATTATTTGAACCGCTTAAGCTAATATACCCGAAAGAGGACAAAAGACCTAAAACCGACATAAACAAAACAACACACAAACGGACAATAACGGACTTTTACCTACTTGGTTAATGAGGGTGCAATAATGAAAATATGACAAAAAAATAGATTTGCATACCTAAACACACAACACAGACTCACACACACACACACACGGCACCCGAACGCACGAATACACGAACACATCACATGAACACGAAGTACCTGAACAAAACGACGGAAGTTAGTTACTATAAATGCTATCGAACTTACAGAAAATAACTCAGAACGAAAGAAGACACTGAAGATGGCGCATATTAGCCGAAACCGGTTTGTCTCCAAACCAAACTTGACAAGGGATGACGGAAAATCGTTCCACAATACATCATATTCCTACCCTGTCGGAAAAACAAGCAACCAAAAAGTTATAAATTTAGTCTACATGATTTTCGGCAGCAGAGCTACATATGTCCCCTCGGCTACCGAATATGAGTTGGGGTTTGTCGGAGGCTGAGTTAGCGCTCAGTCTGGCCAGGGTTGAGTAGAGGTCTCACAAACCCCCACTGAATAAGAACACTATATTTTAGTGTTAAGTTGGAACACACACACGCACACACGACCGGAGATGTTGAGAGGGCAGCAGATTTCCGTAACGAAAGAGTGAGATGGTGAGACGAGAGATGGAGAGATTTATAGACGTG
The DNA here is from genome assembly GCA_960531455.1 of Urophora cardui. Classification (NCBI taxonomy): domain Eukaryota; kingdom Metazoa; phylum Arthropoda; class Insecta; order Diptera; family Tephritidae; genus Urophora; species Urophora cardui. The sequence continues at coordinate 10,047,081 of OY482671.1, forward strand.
GACGGAGTGGCTGGCAGCGTCTGCTAGCGGAGGTTCTCGGAGGAGATTGAGTGAGATCCCAGAGCGGCGGAGAGCACGGCGTGGCCAACGGGCGTAGTAGCAGAAGGCGACTAGCGTGGATGAGGTGGAGCGGTACAAGACATATGGCAGCTGACAGGCGGTGTTGGTGACGTTGTAACTCCTATAGAATACGTGTATAACCTACGGAGAAACTACGGAGACTCCGGTTAGTAACTGGCTCTGGTGCTGACCACCCCTGACCCTATAGCTGCACACTACTGGAAGGTGCTGAATGGAGGACGGAGTTGTACCAGTCTTAGCCTGTGTGGGCCAATTAGTAGACAGAGAACGATTTCGCCTTGCTCGTCTGAACTGGTCGACAGCCAGAGCGAGGGTCAAGTTGTTGTTGCTTTTGCTGTTCTAGCCACCAAGACACTCCCCGAAGGTTTTGGGGAGTGTAGGGGAGGTGACAGTCCTTTGCCGGATAAATCCGGTGCGTTCGGGTACTAGTCCCTACTGACACTTGCCCGACTGTCATGCGAACGATTTTTTTGGCCATAACCAACCTTCTAGGCTGGTGGATTTTCGGAGGGTCAAGTGGAAGAGGTGCGGCCTGTCATAACTTAGTCGAGGTCCCGGGAAGAAGTATGCTCAAAGGCTTTCATGCCGTTGCCCTAGCCCGGACATGGATGCCTAGCGCCATGACAAGCCCAAGCCAGCTAGCAGGAGGTCAAAAGTTCTTCGAGACGACCACTCTTACATTCGGAGACAGCAGCGCTAAAACGAACGATAATTGCTGTGCTCGTCAACGAAAATCTTTTGCTTGTTGGTGTTGTATTCCGAAAATATCTGGGATGATGTGAAGAGTGATGTCAGAGCATCTGGGCTAAAAAACCGCTATGAAATGTAAGGAAAAGTTCAAAAAACGTAGATATGTATATATGTATGTACCTACTTGCAACCGCGTTCTCATTCCATTCCAAATCCTTTACCTGAATAACACCGTTCAATGTGTATGCAACAACAACAAAAACAAAACAAAAAAGCCCTTCTCAAATGGGAAAAGATACAAAATGTAGCCAACTGGAAAACCACCAACAAGCATGTGCAATTATAAATCATACATTTATAGCATATGAATATAACAACAACAACAACCAAACAAACAACAACAAAATAAAAATCATGCGAACCACACAAAACGAGCGATGATACATTTTCATGCATATTTACACAGCAATAAAAATGAAAAAAAAAATTGCAACAACAAAAAGAAAAACAAAAAGATGCTGCACCGATTGATATAAAAAAGATGATTTGAAGACTGAATAGAATGAGTTTAGTGGGGTCGAGGGGGCTTTAAATGCACTTATGCACAGAATTTTGCTGCAATGAAAAGCGTGCAAAACAACAACAACTACAATTACAAAAACCAAAATAACAACAACATCAACTACAAAAACCGAAAACACAACTGGGATTGAAACAACAACAGCAAAAACAAGTAAGGAAGCCTAAGTTCGAGTGAAATCGAACATTAGATACTCAGCTGTATGCTTTCATTGTTTCTTTGCGTTTGATGGAATCACGGTGTATTTTATATAGAGCGAGTGCTGCATAAAGTGGGCGTAGCCACGCCCATTTTCAAAATTTTTGTCAGTGATCCAACTAAGCATATGAATATTATTCTTTGTGCAAACTTTCATTCCTTTATGACTTCTAGTTACAAAGATATAACGTTACAAATTCCCAAAGGGTGTTCCAGAAATATCTTTGTTAAAAAGTAGGCGTGGTCATAAACCGATTTCAATAAATTTTTGCGTATCTATTAATTATTATTATTATTATAATACCCATATATAAAAGTGGGCGTGGTCGTCAACCGATTTCGCTAAAATTTTGAACAGGTATTACCACAAGTAATAAAAGTGTACGCACCAAGTTTCGTCATTATATATAATTTTATTTGTCGAGTTATGGGCTCAGAAATCTCGTATATTCCAGCTTCTAAAAAGAGGCGGTGCCACGCCCATTTTCCAAAATTTTTGTGTTTTTCGTTGTATGTCCGCAGGTGGACTCCTGGCAAAAAATTTCAATGATATATCTTTATATTTGACAGAGATATCGCTTAAAATGTTTTTATTAGGCCACTTTATAAGACCCATATATAAAAGTGGGCGTGGCCGTCAACCGATTTTGACAATTTTTCGTCCAAACATTTGCCTAAGTAAGTATATCACGCGTACCAAATTTCATCGATATATCGTCAACAGTTTCTGAGTTATGACTCATAAAGCTTTCAATGTTTGCTCCTTAATAAGTGGGCGTGGCACAGCCCATTTTCCAAAATTCCACCAAATTTCTTCTTAGGGTACTGAGCTCAACACGTGGGTAAAATTTCATCACTCCAGCTATATTAGTGGCTGAGATACCAAATTTCCGATTTTTTCTATATAGGAAAAGTGGGCGTGGTCATGGTCCGATTTCGCCCATTTTCAATACCAACCGTCCCAGTGTCGATACCAACTTGCATTTCCAATTTCATCAAAATATCTAAATTTTTGCGCGAGTTAGAGTGTTTACAGACGGACAGACGGACGGACGAACGGACGGACGGACGGACGGACATGGCTCAATCTATTTCTCTTTTCACCCTGATCATTTTGATATATATAAGTCTATATCTATCTCGATTATTTCATTCTGTTACAATCCACCGTTATGTGATTAAAACTATAATACTCTGTGTACTAGTACAGCTGAGTATAACAACAGAAGGAACAGCAACAAAAATAACAACAAAATGAAGGTGAACAACAAAAAAAAATCAGAAAAATGGTGCAGAAAAATTGCATGGCAGCCAACAAACGTGTTGTTATTTTTTTCTTGTTTAGTTTTTGTATTTTTTATTCACATTTAAACGTTAAAGCAAATTGAATGGTGAATGTCGAGTGGCCGTCGCAGTCGGTGCTAAGCTAACGACGTCGACGTCGACGTCAACGACGCGTTGCCAACCATTCAACTGTAAAGTGGGTATAAATGAGTGTCAGCAAGCAAGAAAGAGTGGTAGAAAGGGAGAGTGGTATAGATAGGGAAAGAAAGAGGGGTAGGGAAAGTAAGAAAAAATATTACAAACTACATAAAAAACGGAAATTCGTTACATTCAAAGCTTTGAATTTGTACATGTTCGAGCCTGTGCCTGTGCCTGTAACTGTGCCTGCGTCGACGCAACTCTGTGTTTGTGTGTATGCAGTACGACGGCAAGTGCTTGAGCGCTAATTAAAAGCAGACGGAATTGAAGGAGAGATGCTCCAAAAGCATTCACAGCATTCAATGCAAAATCAACGGCTAGTGAATTGGAAATAAATAAAATATGTATCTACGAGTATAATGAGCGGCACTCAAAGAAATTGAATAAAAACGTTGTAGAAGAAGAAGAACACGATTTTTATGAATAGGAAGAAATGTTCGTTGAAAAAACGGTTAAATCAGCGCTTAATGTTGCAAATTAACGGATCAATGACGGCAGCAGCAGCGAGTGCATTAATAACGAGTCCGTAAACACATACAAACTTGCTCATACTCAAACAGCTAACCAAGCAAAGTAATCGACACTATTTACATATTTACACTGCTTTTAGGCGCCAATACATTCGGCGGCGACTTTTGTGCGTTTAAGCTCATCGATAAACGCTAGAAAATTTACCATGAAATTGGAAAAATTGCTTTTTCTTTCATGTGAAAAGCAAGTACATACATATTGAATTGGTTTGGCAAGCAATTCATTGAAGAGAGTAGAGGGAGGAGGAAGTTTTTTGTGCTTGAGTGTGATTTGTGTTGATAAAGAGTTTGACTGGATAATAAGTGAGGTTAGATTAGGTGTACATAGAGAAAAAAGGAAGTAGGTACATGCTAGAGCTCTCGATTTTTTTTTGAACATTTTCGAATGCTCGAACAGTTGTTTGTTTGTTTATTAGGTTTGTTTATTAAGTATATAGAGGTATATAGAGGACCTCACTCTACTATTGTGATGACAATAATGGGTAATCAATTTAGTGTCCAATTAACACTTGTCAATGCTTCGTAAGCTCGCACAGTGTATTTTCAGTTGTGACAAAATCGTTGAAAGTTAAAAATTCATTAATTTTCTAGCTCAGAGGTTCTGCTAAACGAGTCATGAAGCTAACAAAGCCACATAAACTAAAACAATTAAACTTCCATGCATGACCTTTCCGTGCTTAAACCTGGTCCTGGCTCCATTTGAGAGGGTTAAGGGGTGTCTATCGAAACCCGATGAACGTAGAAGAAAAAGGAGACCTCCACTGCGTTGGGAAGATCAAGTGGACAGTGATGCTGACTCCCTAGGTATTCACAAGTGGCGTCATGCTGCACGAATAAGAACAAGCTGGCGCGCTTTATTAGACTCGGTCAGAATCGTCTAGACGGTTACGTGCCAATTAAGTAAGTAAGTAAGCAAGTAAGGGGTGTCACACAGAGGTCACATATGTTAATATGAACTTTGCCGCTGTGCGACACCCCTTAACAGCATACGATCGGTACCAAAATATATATCCGGTATTCTTATAACTATGAAGGACAAATAGACACAGAAAGTGTGTGCTCGATTTGTCGCTGCCGCCTTTGTTGCAGCTTCCGCATCTATTGTTGAATTGGATTCCCATCCGTTCGGCTTGTTTTCCGAATGGCCAGTGTCCCGTGATAGTGGCTGTAATTCTGGGTATTTCCTTTCTTGATCAGCTAAGGAGTTACCCAGTTCTTGTTATGTTGTAGTCTGGCCAGATCTGTGAAAACTAAAATTTAATTTATTTTTCATTAGTTTCTGTAATTTTTCAATCAAGTACGGTGCAGCTTGAATTTAGTCAAAAATATTCTCTGAGTGTATATATGGTATTTTCGACTATATTAACATCGAATCAGTGGGCGAGTTTGAGCAAATATGTACAGATATACAAAATTTGTCTCCATACATTTGCGGACCACTCTAATGTACATACATACAGCAACATTAATACTTCCACTGCAGCCTCTTCTACTGCTGCTGCTCTAACTGTGACAATTATGCCGGCGCGCACCCCAATCCCAACCAACTCGTTAATTATTTTGATCTTAATGCCTGGCAGCACAAATACAATTTGCAACAATTTTCCAAACGGATAATATTGTAGCAAACATTTTAATAAACATCATACTTGGAAAAGAATGTATGCGCATACAAACACACATACCTACACATTTTTATAACTCGCTGTTAGAGAGGTTTTATATAAATCCATGTACCTACATACAAATGCATGTGACTTTGTGCCACCCACTGAAGCTCTCAGAAACAAAAAAAAAAACTAAAACCACAAACGAAGCATAACACACTCATCAGCAACAGCAACAGCAACAGCACATAAACATTTAATAATGGCAAAAACGGCAACACAAAGCGCGATGAGAGTGAGCATGCAGGTTTGTGACTGCAAAAGTGTGTTTGCAAACGCATTAAAACAACAATGCGAACAGCAACAAAATAAAAATATACATGTACAATTGTAGCATATGCACAGGCGCAAAATCAGCTACAGAACACAAAATTGTTTGTTGGTGGTGTCGCTGCTCGTTACAATACAAACGAACGAACAAACAAACGAGTGTGTTCGCTACGCAATATGGCGAACACTTCAACCGGAAGTCAAGTGCGGCATTCACTAATGATGACATAATGGCTTGGGCATTTGTTTGTTGTTGCTTTGTTGTTGTTATTTATTTATTTTGTGATTTTTTATAGCTATGTATGTATGTATTTGTGTCTGTTTTGTGCTTGCGTTCGCAATTTGTACTTTTCATGTATGTATGTATATATGTATGTATGTATGTATGTATGTATGTATATTACGTTTGTTTGCGGTGGTTGCGTTTCATGTGGTTGTTGTTGTTTTTTTTTTACGAGCTTTTGTGAGTGCTGAAAATTGTGTTGTTGTTGTTGCTGCTGTTGAGGTATTATTTGGCATTTGATTGTTGTTTGTTGCCCACATTATTGTAGACCAACCGCTGTGCTTGGATTTGTTTGATTTTAACGAAAAGTAGAAAAGTTTAAAAATCATTAAAATGAAGCGCCGCAGGTTAGACTCGAACGTAAAGCAAAGCAGCAAAGCAGCGCTTGGAAAAATTAAATTCCTATTACAATTTGTGTTTTTTTGTTGTTGTTGAAGTAGAGCTCTCGATTTTTTTTTGAACATTTTCGAGTAGCCCGAACAGTTGTTGTTCAAATGCTCGAAGAGTTGTTTGTTTGTTTATTACCCGTATGTTTGTACGGGCATTTGAACAATTCGGGTATTTTGAAGTTTGTTTTTTTCTTTTGTTTATTATTATTTTTTTTTTCTTTATATGTAGTTTTTTTATTTTTCCGATACACATTTTTTTTGTTTGTAAGCTCGAATGCTCGAATGTTTGTACGGGCATTTGAACAACAAACGGGCTTCAAACAAAAACGATCAGATCGTATTGCTCGATACCCGGGTATCTAGGGCTCTAGTTAAAAGTCGATTTTATTGAAAAATATATACTTGTCGTTTTCGATTCGCCATCACACAAGCGAGGTCGGATCGAACAAAAATGTTTGAATCCATAATGAGTAGTAGCCATACTCGCTAACTTGTCGATAAAAATTTCCCTCTGCTCGCTATCATTCACATATAAATTTGACAGAAGGAAATTTATAACCAGCAGAGAAATTGTGAATCGAAAGCGGCTACAGTGACTCAAAAAAAAAAATCATACGCGAGAGTTTTTAAATTTATTTCAACCAGTTCTGTCGAAAATTTGACTCTCTTATTTTCGTTTAAAAATGTAAACAATTTTTCAATAAAAATCGCCTTAAGCAGGATTTCTAAGCTTATGGAAAAATCCGAAAAATCGTAGAAATTTCTAAAAGTGGATTAAAAATTTCAAAGCGCGGCCAGAATTTATAGAAGATTTTGAGGAGATTCCTAAGTGTACTGTTATGTAGCCAACCAATTTTAGTGTAAAAAGTGCTATTCTCAATGCTGTAAAAATGTCCGTCGATTTTAGTAATTTTTTTCTGTAGGGTGTTTGCGTTATATGTACGTGAGACCGTTCCAATTAAAATTTGCGAAAAGCCAATGAAATTTTTCAAAAAGTTGAATGTTGCATATTATTATATTACAATTGAATGAGCTGCAAAATTGCATACTCAAAAATCTTCTAAAAAATGTAGCTTTATAATTCTTAGCCCCTTTTTATGATAAGTACTTCCTTAACTTTGAAAAATTGGAAATACTAAAAATACTGCCTAAAAAGTTATCGATAATCGCTGCTAAATATCTAGGTTACTTTCGAGCATCACCTACATTAACCAAGATATGCGTTAGAAATATAAACATTAAAATTAAATATAAAGCACAAAAGAAAATTATTGTAGGTACATATGAAAAACCCTGTATCTAGTAGTGAAATGCGGCTTTGTGCGACGTAATTTTTTGTTGGCAAACTACTAATTGTACTAGATATCATGTCCGAGGGTTAATTTGACTGAGTCTGACAGAGCAACATAACAAAACCAATTTTTAACATGAAAAAGAGTGATAATTTTTTTTTAAATATCCCAACTTTAAAAGCTTAAAACTATAAACTTAGAATTATTGGAAACCAAGGATATTATTGAAAAGTGTTAATAATTACTTGAACCTTTACGATTCATCACGATTACTTAAATGAAATGCTTTTAAATAATAAATATTCAAGTTGAAACTAGCACTTAAAAATATGTAAGAAAAAAACAAAAAAATTAACTTCAGATATGCTAAGTTACGACCATCTGGGGCAAGTGCAGAGTATGGGGTCGGGAAAAAAGCGATGAATTATTGTTCCCCATTCTATTTCCAATATGTGGATATGTTCTTTTTCTGTAATTGTAACAATTTTACAAAATTCAATTTTGGGCGCATAAAACTTGAAAATCTACCTATGCGCGTAGATTTCCAGAAGAGAATATGAGACTTACTTTTGAAGTATAGTTAAAGGCCCTTGGCAACTGACAATCTGGCATATCAAGCAGTGTGTATGTGTGAGTTATTTTGTGTGTGTTAGTGCAATCGGCAGTCGTCGTGCTACACGTTCTTGTTCGGGCTCGCGTTGATGAGAATCAAATCTTTTAGATATTTGCGTCAATCAGCCGACACTCACACATATGTATACACTTCTTAACATTCCAGATTTTAAGTGGCCAAGGGCCTTAACCCTTTCGGTTATTCTATGCCGTACGGCATAGTCGCACTTCAGTGGCAGATTTATGATATAAAACTTCAACATCCAATTTTTTTTTTTAATTTTTTTTTTTTTCTTTGAAGAATTCTGAATAAGAAAGCATTGAAAAATTTTTGATTACTGCAACCAGTAACTCGCGATAATTACAAAAGCAATCATCTCTTTTGAGTCTTGTTTTTTGCAAGAAAAAGTAACTTCATAAATTCAGTTATTTCACGGAAAAAAAAATTTATTTGGCAAACTTTTGTACATGTATTAGTAGAAAATTATTGATTTTAACTTCTCGAAAAAAATTAGGACCCTGGACTTTTTAATAAGGCTGCAGGATTTTTTTTATTTCCTGCCATGCCATACGGCATATATTTCACCCAATGGAAATAAAAAAAATGTATGGGATGAAATTAGTCGCAACGATTGCGTGTTTTTTGAGAACAGAGGCCAACAAAATTGTCACCCGGAAACCAGTGTATACTTTTCCGAAGGTCCAACTATCTCAAATCACTCCAGTTTTCGAGATATCCTGACCTAAAAGTGTAAAGATTGGGGTCTTTCCCTTTATTTGAGGTAATGTGGCATAAAATGACTCTTTCAGTCAAGAAAATTAAATTCATCTAAAGGTACGAGTTATCACCTTCCAGATTCCGTTGAGCTTGCTAAAATATCATTTTTCCTCGCCGAGATATTGCATTTTTAAATGTGCATGTTTGCAAAGGACGCGAAGGATATTCGTGTTGCGCATTCTAAATGGCCCGAGGAACCGTTTCAGATGATACCATAGGGGTATTCGCTATCCCTAGCAAGATAGCAAGATAGCACGGATTGCAAATATGCTAGACCAAAATATGCTACACATCGAGAGCACCCCATTGCACAGTCGTAGGAAATTTAAGAAGCAGCTTTTCTTTTTAGCCAAAGGGACGCGTTCATCACTCACTTTTTAATAAATAAATCATTTTATTTTAGTAAATTTAATAAATACACACAAAACACAACATTTTAATCAAAATTCGGATGCTCAAATTGAAATTGAAATTAGCAATTGGTAAATGTCAGCTGACACAGGGTCGCAATTAATTTCCTACACTTCATAGCAAATAAATATACATAGGTTTTGGTCAAGAATTATCTAAAGAAGGATATCGCAGTAGATAAGCTGATTGGAATTGTGTATGTATACTAAAAAGTGTGAATGTCAGATAAAACGAATTGGCAAAACTTTTACCTTGAAATTCATTTCTCTTCTCTTTCACATTGACATTTTTAAAGAAAACACACACAGAAAAACGGAAGTAATATAACCTCTATTTGGATAAGCCTTGGTTTTGGTGTAGCATATTTTTGAGGTCTAGCATATTTTTGTGCGCCTGTATTTTGTTGTAAAACTTTGCAATCCGTGCAATCCGTGCTACGTGCTAGGTTTATGCTATGGATAGCGAATACCCCTCATAAAAGATAAAGTAAGTTATATTTGCTTCGAAGAGACATGTATATATATATTTTATCTCATTTTTATCTTTTTTCTTCTTTGTTTCAGGACTGATACAGAGGTGGATCTAGTAATTTACCAGAACAAGGGCTGAAATCGTTTACACTATAATTCTAACGTTTTAAAGTGAATTTAAGCTTTTATCTTTAATGTTTTTTGTTTTATGAATGGTTTATGTCAATGTATCTTATTATGCATGACTTCTATCTTTTAAAATAAATACATTATATCTTTAAATCGAAATTGTATCTCGAATATCCTTTGCATCCTTTGCACATTTAAAAATGCAATATCTCAGTGAAGAAAAATGATATTTTACAACGGCCAACGGAATTTAGAAGGAAAAAACTCATACTTTTAGATAACTGTAACAGTATCTTGACTGAAAGAAAAACTTTGATGCTAAATGATCTCGAAAACTGACAAAAAATGTAATTTTTACAGTTTTGGATAAGGATATCTCGAAAACTAAAGTAAATTGAAATATTTGGACTTTCGGGAAAGTATATTCTAGTTTATGGGCCATAATTTTGCTTGATTTTGTTATCAAAAAACACGAATTCACTGCGACTTGATTTCATTCTATACATATTTTTATTTCCGTTGAGTGAAATCTATGCCATATGGCATAGTGCCAAAAAACCACTTTTAAACATTTTTTTTTTAAATTCCTTTTGATTATTCATAACAAACCCCTTAACAGTAAATAAAATGCAAATATAGATTTTTAAGGTCAAAAACAAAAAAGAAGTACCGAAAGGGTTAAGAGTTTGATATATGTATTATAAGCGATATTTGTGTACTAAAATGTTAAATTATAGTCTGAAAAAATTACATTTCGCTAGCTTAGAGTGCAAACTGTGTAAGTCCACTTTTATGAAAAAGTGTAATTTTATGTAGAACGCTAGAAAAATCAAATACGCACCGCGCTAAACAAGTCTGAGATACTTGTCATATTTCTACTCGTTGTTATTCAGTGATACGCAAATTGTGTAAGTCCAAAAAGCGAAAAAAATTGTGTAAGTCCAAAATATTTATATGAACAGAAATTTTTTTTCATTTCGAATTTTTTTTTTGTTTTTTGTTTTTTTTCTCTCCCACAAAGTTTTAAAAAAGGACTTACACAATTTGCATTCTAAGCTAGCGATTTTTATCATTTGTAAAAAAAAATTGTAGTTTTTCTTTTGGTAATTTTAATTTTGGTAAATTTTTACATTGGCTGTGACCCCCCGCGCCTCCCCCCCCCCCGAAAAATTCTCTAGCTACGCCACTGTACTCGAGAAAATTTTACTTTTTCACTTTCTGAAAGCACTTTCATTGCATCGTCTGGCGGGACCTTATCTCACTAACATTTTCTCTTAAAAATGCTTGTCTATTTCATCCTTGCAACTGCTAATTACTCAAGGACAAAGAAAACTTTCACTTTTCTAATTCAAAAACTTATTGCCACTTAAATAAGTGACTCTAATACAGAACAAAACACCCCATTAACAAAATGTAACTAAACAACTGTAATTGAAACTTTGTAAAAAGTCAAAAGTAAGTAGTAGAAAACCGCCGCAAGCAACTCTTGTAAGCACACGCACAAAACCGCTAAAGTGCATACCTACATGACAAAACATCCCTGCAAAAAAATGTGCGATTAATCCCGAAAGAGATTTGTCCCGGATTGATCTCTTTCGTGAACAGTCGGTTCACAATTAGTCCCAGATTGTTACCATACGGGTATAAATGTAGACTAATTGTAGACCAATTGTTCCCGAACGGTTATATACGTAGATTAATTGCTTGCATTCCGAACGGGTACAAATCTAACACTCAAAACTGACAATTTATTTAAATTTATTGAATAAATTTTTTACAAAAGTAAAACTTTGAGCCAGTTTCACGAAAGAATTTAAGTTTAATTTAATTTTTGTGACTTGAATTTTATATGAAATCTAACAGGTAAAAAATTATTTTTCATTTAATTTCTTTCGCGAAACTGGCTGTTATTGTATACTCTTTATTTAAATAGGCAAGCATATTTATAATTTTTAAAGATTGTTATAAAAAATCGCCTTGGCTAACAACTTTGAAAAATTCCTCACACGCCTTTTACACTCGCAATAATTAATTCTGAAAACTCAAAATATTTGGAGAGAACACTTATTAGCCGTGTTTCACATACGGTGATCCTAACCCAGAAAAAAATTTTTGCATGTAAATGCAACAACAAAGATTTCAGCTCGATTAAACCAGATAAATTGCTGGTTCAATTTCTGATCCGCCCTGTTCGATTTGTTTTTTCCGTGCTGATTTGGCAGCACAGTGCTTTTTTGATTTGAAAAATTCCTCACACGCCTTTTACACTCGCAATAATTAATTCTGAAAACTCAAAATATTTGGAGAGAACACTTATTAGCCGTGTTTCACATACGGTGATCCTAACCCAGATAAAAATGTTTGCATGTAATTGCAACAACAAAGATTTCAGCTCGATTAAACCAGATAAATTGCTGGTTCAATTTCTGATCCGCCCTGTTCGATTTGTTTTTTCCGTGCTGATTTGGCAGCACAGTGCTTTTTTGATTTGGCAGAACTGAAAAGTGACATTTGTGTATGTATACATATATATACATATACCCTGCAGTAAATTTGTTTCACTGCTAAATGATCATTCTTTGTTGAATATTCATCACTATCGTTTTGCGTTGGTGCAAGCGTGCAAGCTATATTGAAAAAACCAAACGAAATACCATCTAGGCGGTTATAAACCCACGAGCCAGCTTGTATTTTGGTAGGTTTTTTGACATTCGGCAGCTTTTCTGACAAATTTTTCAATTTGACAACTATAAAACAAATTATATTTAAAATAAAAAATATATGGAAATACAAATTTCAAATTTGCCTCTTGTAAGCTTCTGCTTTGGCCGTAAGGGGAGATAAAAAGTCCGGAAGAAAAAGTATACTGCGCACTGGCTTCTCCTTATAACATGGAATACATAGCTATCCCGCCATTTGAGTTTCATAATTTATTTCAGTAATTTAAATTCAAATTTCCAAAAAAATAATTTTTTAAATATTTATTTTCATTTAGTTTGAAGTTTAAAGTCAATCAAATTGTTTTTGAGGGAGTATTTGTCTCTTTTCAACGTACAGAAGAATTGTTTTTGCGCTATTATAACTCTGACGAGTTTTATGGCCGAGCTTCTCTCCCAATTCGAGGTGTGCTCCTTTTGTTTTTCCTACCATTGGACAGTTTTATGCCGGCTCCGAACGGAGTCATATAGGCTTGAGGAAAGCAAACCATTTATTTAAATTCAGCAGCCTTTATATGAAAGCATTCACTGATGCCTCCTCATGATGAATTTCATCAGTGATTCATAAAGGATTCATTTCAGATTTTTACTGCTGGGTATATGTTGTATATGTTTCTTCTTCTTTTTAGTTCTTTTCAAGTGCAGCCAATTTTCATTATGAGCCGGATTGTTTCAGTAAAAATTTATCTTAACCCAGACCCAGATGTAATAACTGAAATACCCCTATTGTTTTTAAGATTTCAATACAAGATAAAAGCAAATCGAATAAACTTTCTTTTAATATATATAGTAACAATTTATAATTTTTAGACATTTTCATAAAAAATAGTCTTGTCCTACAACTTTGGATAGAAGCGATTAATTTACATTTGTACCCGGTTAAGATAAAAGCGATTGATCTACATTTCGACGGCTGAGAATAAGATCGCCCTATTTCAAAAATTGTTTCAAAAACGCCATATTCCAAAAATTGTTTGAATAACGTCCTATTTCAGATTTGGCTTCAAAAACGCCCTATTTCAGAATTTGTTTCAATAACGTCCTATTTCAGACAATTATTCAAAAACGCCATATTTCAGAGAAATATGTATATATAGAATTTTCTCTGAATAGGGCGTTTTTGAAGCAAAATCTTAAATAGGACGTTATTGAAACAATTTTTCAAATAGGGCGTTTTTGAAACAAAATCTGAAATAGGACGTTATTCAAAAAATTTTTGGAATAATTCGCTGCATATAAATGGATGTAAAATTGTACTAGTCGCATGCTTCCTTGCGATTGATCCCGGACATGCCCCGGATTAATCGCATTTTTGCAGGGATGCTTACGCACAAGCACACACACATCGTTCATTGTGACGTTTATGGACTAACGGAAGCGATTAAGCACATGCATAAATATTTCACACGCAGATTAGGGTTGGAAAATTTCAAGAAATGAAGAGAAGGAATGCATGCAGATTTCGAAATGAAAATTTTGTGTTGGAATAAAGGGTGCACTAAAAAATTTCGGGATCGATTATGAATTTCCAACATAAAGACAAAAAAAGAACAAATCAAAGACATACACAGAAAAAAGAAAAAACAAAAACAACAACAAAATAGTAGCAGCGACAATATCTACAAAAAATTATAAAAAAAAACTATAGTCGCACTTTAATTCCAAGAAAACCATAAAGGGAATAAAAATCCAATTTCGCAACTGTTTACACATAAATTTTCTTGAATACTCACTATTCACGCTTGAGTTTTATTTATAAACGTTTTTCAATCTTTTTTTCGAAAAGTTGATTGAGTCTCATGTTTAGTTATTATAGGTACATATTTTAATTATCTTGGCTGTGATTTGAGATCGGCAAACTATGTAGAATAATTTCGGTATTAACATCATTTTACACAAAATCACGTATGGTTAATATGTATACATTTGCCACTTCATGCGGAAACGGAAATCGCGTTGTAAATAGTTATTTATAAATACATACATATGTAATAATAATAACAACAACAAAGAACTTAAGTACATATGCATATTTTACTGTCAACAATTGTTGAACAACCCCAATTACAGACTTTTCGTAAATAAGGGTTTAATTTGTTTGACAGCATTTTCAGTCAAAGCACAAACAATTAAACACACACACACACACGCCGCCTTTAGCTGTCAATTTGTCATAACGAGTACGTTTTGTTTGGTTTTGTTCGGTTTTGTTGCTATTTCAGCGGTAAGTCTAGTTATGAAAGAAAACTGAAGAATTAAAAGTGCGCGTTTTGTTGTTGTTTTATACATACATAGCTATAACTTTTTTACCAACTCACCCCCCTTACACCCAGAAAAAAAATAGTGTGAAATCAACCAAAAATCAACAAATTTTGTGGTTAATTTTTTTCAACACGATGCTTAATGTATGCCATCATGTAATCGTGTAAATTTAACACTACTGTCAAGTGTTAGTTTAACAGGATGACAATTGTAGAATTAACACTAAAAAGTATTGAGTCTTCCTGTTGATTTTACAATTTTAACTAGTTAATGTTACAGTAGAAGCTGGTTAAATTAACACGAAGTGGTCCTGTTGAATTAACAATAAAATCTTTTTTGTATCAATTTAAGGCCATAGATTTCAACTAATTTATATGTTAATAGAGCTTTTTGGCCGGTCGAAAGAAAAGCAAACGAAAAGTTTCTTTTATTCTCCTACGCGTTTCGGCGTTGTCATCGCCTTCCTCAGGGAGTCTAATTTATTTGAAATTGTAAAAATTAAAAAGTACACAACACATTAATATTTGAATAATTACAATTAAAATTGCTTGATAAAATACATACATACATATAGTGTAATTTAGAAAACATTAAGACGACATTTAAAATGACTTACATTTAAAATATTTAAAATACACTTCATATCACAACTATAATCAACATACGTCTACTACATACTTTTTGATTTTACCTTAAATTTATTGTTAAATTAACTAGAAAGTCTTGTTGATTTTGCAATTTATTTTTTTTTTAAATAAAAAAACATATAAAATATAAAATATATAATCATCAGATCATTAAAGCATATTCGAGTACATCACCCGCACAACCGACCAAATTGAAAGCGTCCTTCTCATACGAATAGTTTATACATGGGCGATAGTACTTACTATCACTGGCACCGAGTAATTTTTGGCCGCTAATGCAACGGTATAAGCGCCGCATGCTGCGTGAAAGACTCCATTCGCTAAACATCTCTTCGTGGTAAAAATTGCAAACTATGAAGAGGACAAAGAAAATATTGAACATTAAAAACTTTTAGAAACGAAAATACAACCCACTTTTAACTTACCTGCGAACTAAAAACATAAATGGAAAAACCATTATCACGCACTGCCAATGATGCTAAACTCCCATCATTGCCACGGCACAAAATTTTATTTTTTTTTAAAAAAAAAAATTATTAGTTTGTGTTTTGCACGAACAGCAGAACTTCAAACGTTGAAAAAATTGTGTATGTTTCAAAATAGTTTTAACGTTCTTTTCAAAACTTTTTAAGATTATATTGACACTATCATCGTGTTGAATAAATCAAAATTCCAAATGACGTTTATGTTTGAACATTGTTTCGTGTTATATCAACCAACTTTAATTGTTGATTGTGGTTCTTGTTGTTTTAACATTTGTTTTCATGTTGTATTAACACTAAAATTGGTACGTCATTTTTCTAACATTTTTTTTTAGTTTATATTAACACTATCATCATGTTAAATAAACCAAATTCCAAATGACATTTAGGAATAAAATTGTATCTTTGAATCATCTTGTATATTTTAAAATTTCTTCATGTTGTATCAACAATAAAATTTGGTTGAATTTACCAAATTTTCAGATGACAGTTACAAAGCCAAAATCATGTTTCAAACATCGTGTAATTTGAAAAAAATGTTGCTGTTCTATGTCTAAAGATCGATCGTGTTAATTTTACATGAATCGTGTTGATGATTTTTTTTCTGAGTGTAACAATTTATAATGAAAGGCCACTTGTTGTCATTGCGGCAAATCACACTGCTTGTGTAAATTTTACGCTTAATTTAACGGCAATTGATAGCCCAAATTTGAACTCACCACTGTCAAATATAAAGCTAAAGCTACCACCACCACCGCCAGAAGCGATGATTTTGATGGTTTATTTGGCATATTAGCTTATTAGCTTTGCTTTGCATATTTTCTGGGTGAGGATTTTAATGAGAGGGCTGCTTGCTTGCTTGCTTGTCGCCTCTAGCATTTGCCACTTGTCACTTACTTGCTATTTAGTGTTTAGAGTAGTAAGTAAGGAGGATGCAATTGAAGTTCGTTGAATAATTGTTATGCATACAGAAAAAACCGCTTACTTAAAAAAATCGAATCTGAGCAAATGCTTCTTTTTTTTAGCTTAAACCAGCCAAATTATGCAAGTTACTCTAGGCCAAGTTATATGCGAGTTACTTCGATTGATTAAGAAGAAGAAAGCGACGGAGGAATTTCTCGTATTGGATAGATCAAAGAGAAAATGACCTGACAAGCCTTTTTGGACAAAAAAAAAAAAATATAATCAAAATGTTGAGCTCAAATTATGTTTTACAAAAGATGTTTATGCTAGTGATAATTTTTTTCGAAAGTCCTTTTTAAAACAAAAACTCAGTCGGAGAGTCCTTGCAGAAAACATTACTTGCTTTTTCGTCTCAAAAATACCAAGAAAATTTAGCGAAAGTAGTGTAATGAAAAGAAAACCCCATTTCTTAAACCTCTAAATATTTTTCGTAAAGTTTTTTTAATGCAAAAATTTAGGCAGAGGCCGTTTTTTAAAACAAAAAAAAAATTTATTTTATCTGGATCGTAATTTTTTGCATTTTCAGTCTTCAAAGCATTCATTGCGACTAGCAATGGCTTTCACTGGATTAAAAAAAAATATCAAACGAATAGTGACTTTTCTTCAGTAAATTGAGTAAAAAGAAGACAGAGTAAAGGATTGTTTAGTCCTCTAAAGGCCTTTCCCAACATAAAACTTCAGCTGAACTGCCGTAAGACCTATGATAAAGAGAAAACCACCAACTTTTTGTTCTCTAAATCGCTTGTTTAGTATTTTAAGGTTAAAAGGTATATTTAAAGACATTATTTTTTACAATTTCGGATATTTTGTTTCCAATTTTTCTGAGTATGTCGTGTAACGGTGTAAACTATTTGAAGCCAAGCTAATAAAGCGCACAAGTAGTGATTACGGACATCAAGTAAGTGGTGATATCAAATACATACACTCATATAAAAACAGCATTTTAAAATCAAAAATAAAATTTTTAATTTCACGTTTTAAACCAAATCATTTTTATTTTAATGCTGACCCGGCAAACTTCGTTCTGCCCAAAATAGATCTTTTTATTAATATCATTTCAAAAACTGTTATTACACCGGTATTATTTTTAATAGAAAATTAACGATTTTTCACTACTTCATTGTGTATACAACTTCAAAAATATATAATTTTAGTATTCAGTTTAAGGCTGCACGATACACAAAATTTTTAGTTTTCTGTTCCGGATATTTATTTTCACTGAGTATTGGCTATTTTAACTAAGTAAGTAAGAGTATTGATATAGTATTCCTCCATAATGGTTTTCAGGCCCCTCCTCCAACCCTTTTAGATATATTCAGCCTCAAAAGTTTAGTACGTATGGGAGGTGCAATACCCCATTTTTCGATAAATCTTTTTTTTTGGGTGAACATGGTATTGATATCGTATATCTGCATAGTGATTTCTATGTACATGCCATGAACGCTTTTAGGGATATCTAGCCTTAAAAATTAAGAACGGGAGGTGCCACGCCCCCTTTTCCCAAAACTACTGTTTTTTCATAAGCATGCTATTGATATCGTCAATCTCCTGATCAATTTTCAGGTCCCATCCTTAAATGCTTTTATAGATATTCAGCTTGAAAAATTTGTATGGGAGGTGCCACGCCCCCTTTTCCGATAACCTACACTTTTATGCGCAAAAATTGGTTTGATATCATATAGCTCTGTACCAATTTCCAGGTCCCTAACTTAAATCCTTTTAAAAATATTTAGCTTAAGAAATTAAGTGTTGTTTGGAAGTGCCACGCCCCCTTTTCGTATAACTCCTATTATTTTGCGTTAATATGGAATTGTTATCGTTTATCTCCACACCAATTTCCAAGTCCCTAGCGTAAACAATTTTAGATATTCAGCATGAAAAATTAAGTTTGTATGGGAGGTGCCACGCCCCTTTTTCCGATAACCCCCACTTTTATGCGTGGGAATGGTTTTGATATCATTTAGCTCTATACCAATTTCCAAGTCCCTACCTTGAACTGTTTTAGAGATAATCAGCTTTAAAAATTAAGGTTGTATGGGAGGTGCCACGCCCCCCTAATAGCGTTTTCTTTTCTACTCAAAAATGTCGCACTCATGTAGTGCCTTCAAAAAGTTGTGTTCTTTTGTTAAATGAGTCCACATCGCTATCTTTTCTCAAAGGGCAATCCTAAAAAAATTCGAAAGGGCAAGATTTCTTGCCCTCTGTGCTATCGACGGGGCATACAATGACCCTGTCAAACAGCTGATCAATAACAATAACGAATAAAAAGTATACCTTTTATGTCTCTTTCTAGCACACATAATATGTATTATATAGATTGCGTCATACCAGAACAGCTAAAGTATACACAATTGTGACATTTAGAGTGTATTCTATTGTACATACATATGTGAAGGGCTGCACTGAATATGAAGAGGACGGCAATTCGACAGGGTGTAGTGCAAATCTGAGCTATTATTGCGCTTCGCCATGACAACCCTTTTGTGTAGAAAAGAAAACGCTATAACATTTTTTAATTTTTTCTTCGACTAAACCTTCGCGGGGTAACAACAAAGAAACCCCCCTAAGGAAGTATTTGATTTGGTTCAGTCGTTTTCAAGTTTTAGCGTTACAATTAAATACCAAATCATTTTTATATATATAGATGGAAATTTTTAAATTAAAAATGAAATTTTTGAATTGAGAATGAAATTTTTGAAGTAAAAATGCATTTTGGATTTAAAAAGAAACATAGTTAAATTAAAAATGAATATGAATGTTGATTGAAAAACTCGCTTACTTTTAAATATTTTTTTATGAGAAATCCAACAAAAACAATAATGAGAACTATTTTTTTTTTAATTTTGCTTTTAAAATGATTCATATAATTCATAGATGATTTTTTAGGAAAAGGGAAGTATAAATAGATTACTACAATTCAATATCATGTTTAATGTTCCACTATGTGATGGCGTTGGTTTGAATTTCAGGTTGATGTCATGATTCGAATCCGGAGGAGAATAGAAAATAAAGAAGAAAAAGGGAGATTAAGAAATAAAGATAGCAAACAGTTAGGCGAAGAAGAAAGGAAGAGGAGAACAAGCGGAGGCTTCATATTTGTAGCTGGGACTCGGATTAAGAGAAGATGGAGAGAATGCCGTTGGATTCAATTTCGAATCCGGAAGAGAATTGAAATAGGGAACACTGCAGTGAAGCAGCGTTTTTTTTTCTCATAGTGCTTAAAATAAAAATAAACAATTTTAAATTTAAAATGTTTTTTCTTGATTTAAAAATTTTATAATGAACATTTTTAAAATAAAAATGTTGGTATTTATATTACTTTTAAATACGTTTTTGCCCATTTTAAGCACGTTTTCATGTGTTTTTATGATTTTTTTCACTGAGTGTACATACATATATGAGTTTTCTCGTCTCCATTATAAGCGACATTTTTGAAAGCTAGCGCAAAGAATTTCCCTAAGCCAAGGCTTATCCAAATAGAGGTTTTATTACTTCCGTTTTTATGTGTGTGTTTTCTTTAAAAATGTCAACGTGAAAGAAAAGGGAAATGAATTTCAATGTACAATTTTTGCCAATTCGTTTTGTCTGACATTGACACTTTTTACTATACATACACAATTCCAATCAGCTTATCTACTACGATATCCTTCTTTAGATAATTCTTGCCTTAAACCAACCGAACATCTGGCAGTTGCCACACATTTTGTCGAAATTCTTTTGCTTCCTTCTTTTCCATTACCATATTTTCGGTTACTTTCATTAATCAGCTTTATTGTTCACTTATCAGATATGTATATAAAATTTGCGCTTAAAAAAGAAGACAAAGGCGTACAATGTATTGGGCGTATTGTTGTCGCATTATTTATTGTTGTAATTGAACAAGCGCTACTCAAATCTGCCGATGAGAATATTTGGCTTTGCATACAAACTTTGTTTTTCACATAACTTTTGTTTAAGAGATCACACTAAAATGCAGATTGATCTCTATCTCAAAGATAGCAATAACATACTCTAATATTACATAATCACTGATTACAGTTGTTTGACATTTGGCTTAAATATGAATGCGGCTTTAATTGAATAGACAAGTGCCATATGCACTTAAAACTCAACAGCGTGGGAGATATGTATATATGTATGTATGTAAGAAATGCTTTGAAAAGAAAGGCGGAAAAAATAAAATGATATGAATAGATAACATACACATTAATTTTGTGGGAATTGTAAGAAAATTTGCGAATGTAGAGTAAATATACATACATGAAATAAATACATACATATGTGACTTATGAATGAATGAAATGAAATTTTGAGAGAAAAATAACAAGTGTGTCTTTACATACATATGTATGTACATATGTATATATGATGTCGACAGCCCCCATTAATGTATGTATGTCAAAAAGTGCGCTGCACTATTTTAATTACTGCATATTTTGCATATAATTATGCTCTTCTTTGCGCTTTTAAAAATACTTTATATTATAGTTTCGCGTTATATTTCTTTTTGACATACATATTTACAAATATAAGTGCATATGTATTTCTTTTCTTGAGTTTACATAAAAATTGCTAACGAATAACTAGAAGTGAGCAATGCACTTATAAAATCATATTTTTTACATCGTAATTAAATATAAGTAAAACCGCTGAAGCAGCCTTTTCCCTATTTGTAAATTACAATTAAGTTTGTACATACAAAATTGGTGCCTTGTGTCCGCCAAGACGGCATATCACATGAGCTATAAAGTGCGGTGTTCCCCATTTATTCCAACAGCAATGTGTCAGAAACAATACATTTTTGAGAAGAATAGTTACAGAAACTTCTTTTCAGAAACTAAGCATAAGAATATGAAATTCAGAGAGCAATTCAGAAACAAAAAGAATAAGCATGATGTTTTCAGAAAAATCTGGGATTAACTTTAACATAATATACATAGGTATGTATCAAAAATAGTAACATTTTGTCGGGAGATACAGAAAGAATGCAAAGGTAATTAATAGTTTACTTCCAGCAAACACCATCTCTAGCGTTAGATAATTTGTAATTACTACATTAGATAACTGTATAATCCTCAAACTATTATCTAATATAAAGCGAAGGTAGAAAACTACATTAGAATTCAATTGGAAACTAAATGGAAAAGGAGTATTCGTAAATTCTCATTAGAGAACTGCATTCGATTCGAGAATTATAATTTTCTCGATTTGAGAATTTTGTGCCATTTTGTTTGATATCGCTATGATTTTCGCATCGTCCTCTAACGTTAGAGATTTGAGAAAAGCACTAGTCCTCGAGTCGTTATCAAAACGATATCCAATCTCAGTATTTGTTGGGCTAGATTGTCGCCTGCCGTCGAAAGTGGACAGTTTTCCTAAGTGTTTTGTTAGAATTAAGATGTGACTTTAGTTTTATATAATTTTTTGTTGTTATTTTCACTGCTACTATTTTGTAGTTTTGTTGTTGTTGTAATTGTCAATGCTACCATTGTTATTGATTTGCTGTTGTTCTTGTGGTTGTTGTTATTGTTGTTTTTGCTGCTGCTGCTGGTGTTGTTATATGAATCGTCTATTTTCAAAACCGGCCATCTCCACTCAAGTCGTTTGTGAGAAAAATGCAAAAAACTGCTCTTAAGAAACCAATGGCTAAAACGATTTGTGTTTATTATTATTATAGAGCAATTGGACTTGAATATGGCAGGTTTTGGTTAAGAAATTGTTTTAATATTAAATACAGGTGATGTTTTAGAATTGGTTAAAATTTTGGAAATGGCCAGTTTTGAAAATGGACGATTCATATCACTGCTACTACTATTTTGTTATTGGTTTCTTGTTGTTTTTAGTTGTCTTCATTACTATTTCCTCCCCCTTCTTATATTTATTTCTTCTATTTACTTGTTCCCCGATTTTTTCCCACTTATTCTTTTTTATCCTGCTTAACTCTTTGGCTTATGTTTGACAGTTATTTTCTAGCTTATTTTCCTTGTTTTATTTTATTTTAAGTTATTTTATTTTATTTTGTTTTACTTTATTTTAGTTTATTTTATTTTATTTTAATTTATCTGATCTTAATTTATTTAATTTTATTATATTTTAATTTCTTTTATTTTATTATTTTTATTTTGTTTTATTTTATTTTATTATCTTTTATTTTATTTCATTTTATTTTATTTTATTTTAATTTATCCGATTTTATTTTATTTAATTTTATTATTAATTTCTTTTATTTTATTATTTTATTTTATTCTACTTTATTTTATTTTATTTTATTATCTTTTATTTTATTTCATTTCATTTTATTTTATTTCATTTCATTTTATTTTATTTTATTTCATTTATTTGATTTTTTTCTAGTTTATTTCACTTTAAAAATTAGAAAGACACTGGAGATTGTTAAAACTTAATTACTTCTTTGTTTACCCAATTTTCGATTATTTTGATCAAATAATGAAAGAACCTTAGGCCTCAAGCCTTCGAAAGCGGCGAAGTGATTAGCGGCTCATAGCAAAACCTCAAACTTGTAAATGCTAACAGAGCCGGTATCTTGTATGTAGCGCCCCAGTTATACAAGCACACTTTTAAAATGTGCAAGAAAAGGAATTTATGCAAAGAAGTATCCTTTGCCAAAGTGTTTTATTTTCGCAATTTCGTCATTAAAACTTGTTAGCAAGATTGGTGAGCTTGTGCTTGGTTCGGCTGTTCATTGCACTTGCCTCACCGCCCACAAGAAAAAAAGATCTTTTATAAAGCAGTTTTATAAAAGTTTATGAGTGAATTTAAATATGTAGGTATGTATGTAGATATACATACATACATACATATGTTTGTGCACTCACACATATATCCTGTTACCTCGAATGAATAGCACAAGATGTGTGTCATTCCTGTACTTGTAAAATATCTCATTATAAATTCATATTTTACAAATATTTCTTTGCTGCTGCCATTTTTTACCTTTTGCTAATACCAACCAGATTAATTTTTTTTTTTACATTTTTTTCTTATGCTCAGCTGAATATGTACATGCCAGATTTCTTTTAACAGCCATTTTTGTTTGCATAAATTTACTTCTATGCATTTATTTTACACATGCTGTCATTTTACAAAAGGAGTCTTGGCAACGCCAAAGCAAAACTGTCTATGGACTAACGGAAAGAAGAGGGTTTTTCTACAAGTTCACATAGTTATCTTCAAATTATTTTTTTCTCCTCCCCACCACTTATATTTTACCCCCCCCCCCCCTCCATTTACACTAACACCCTTGCATGCCCTTTTCATTCCATGCAACCCATGCATTTGAATGTGTGCATTTTCAGTGTAAATTTTACACTCATCACAGAGTTGGAAAAAAGCGCAACAACAACAATTGGCTAACAAGCAACAACATGCACTTATCTGCTGTACCGTTGAAGGTAGCATTCGCATAGTAATAATGTTGGTAAGCAACAGGGGTAGGGGAAGCAATAAGTCGTGGCGCATGGTACCCATTTCTTGCGAGTGAACTTTTCAACTTAAAAATGTTGAATTTTTCTTCATTTTTCTACATATTTTCATATTTATTTATACATTTTAATTATGCATGCGCATGAAAAGATTATCAACTTGCAAATTCATGCAGGAATATGTACCAATGTATGTTTGTGTGTATGTTTGCTCTTTCGTTTAAAAGGATATAAGAATGTGGGAGGGGGGAAGCTGAGGAGTTTAGGAGATAAAGGAGTTGGAAACATGTGTATATGTGAATAGCTTTGCAGCATTCAAATTTTTAGCAAATAACATTTTCTTTTGTAAATATTATTAAAAATATTTATGTATTTATGTACATACATATTCGGCACCTGCATGGAAAGTGGAGGCATTTCATTTGGTATGAAAAGATTTAAAAGTCTAGTATTGCATTTGCATATTTTATTTTATTTTATTTTATTGTATTGTATTTGCATATTTTATTTTATTTTATTTTATTTTATTGTATTGTATTTTAATTTTTATATTTTATTTATTTTATATTTTATTTTATTTTATTTTATTTTATTTTATTTTATTTTTATTGTTTATCTTCTTATTTTATTTTATTTTATTTCATTTTATTTTATTTTATTTTATTTTATTTTAATTTATTTTATTTTATTATATTTTATTTTATTTTATTTTATTTTCTTATATTTTATTTTATTTTATTTTGTTTTATTTTATTTTATTTTATTTTATTTTATTTTATATTATTTTATTTTACTTTATTTTATTTATTTTATATTTATTTTATTTTATTTTGTTTTATTTTATGTTATCTGATTGTATTTTATTTTTATTTTTTCTTCTTATTTTATTTTATTTCATTTCATTTTATTTTATTTTATTTTATTTTATTTTATTTTATTTTATTTTATTTTATTGTATTTTAATTTTTTTATTTTATTTATTTTATATTTTATTTTATTTTACTTTATGTTCTATTTCATTTCTCTTTACTTTCTTTTATTTTACATTTTATTTAATTTCATTTATTAAAATTCTTCACATTTCTTTGAGTTTAGCAATCATTGTATTGTATTTTAATTTTTATATTTTATTTATTTTATATTTTATTTTATTTTATTTTATTTTATTTTATTTTATTTTATTTTATGTTATTTTTATTGTTTATCTTCTTATTTTATTTTATTTCATTTTATTTTATTTTATTTTAATTTATTTTATTTTATTTTATTATATTTTATTTTATTTTATTTTATTTTATTTTATTTTCTTATATTTTATTTTATTTTATTTTGTTTTATTTTATTTTATTTTATTTTATTTTATTTTATTTTATTTTACTTTATTTTATTTATTTTATATTTATTTTATTTTATTTTGTTTTATTTTATGTTATCTGATTGTATTTTATTTTTATTTTTTCTTCTTATTTTAAATTATTTCATTTCATTTTATTTTATTTTATTTTATTTTATTTTATTGTATTTTAATTTTTTTATTTTATTTATTTTATATTTTATTTTATTTTACTTTATGTTCTATTTCATTTCTCTTTACTTTCTTTTATTTTACATTTTATTTAATTTCATTTATTAAAATTCTTCACATTTCTTTGAGTTTAGCAATCAGCTGAGTGTATAACAAAATTTTCACCACACCACCTTCGTGAACACACTCCAAATTCAACATAACCTCAAAAACTGTTTGACATTTCAGCTTAGCAACGTAAATAAACAACAAGAACAGCTGCACAGCAAGGATATCACCATGGAAAACAAGGACAATCGATCGAAAGAGTAAAATTAAACTTTCGCATAACTGGTGATGTCATTAGCTAACTAATTTTGCAAAAAACAATTACAGCAAACGCAATAGAATGCGACAATACCGCAAAAAGCCACCAAACCAGCAGCACAGCAAAAACAATCCGAACAACACCTCGTCCAGCTCGCAGGTAGAGGTAGTACGTGGCGTAGTCGATGTAGCAGATTCCAGTGATGAACGTTTCATTTCACGCCGTGGCTGGACGAATTCCCGACCACAAACGCAAGCACGTCGCTACTCGTTGGATGATGATGAGGAAACCGATTTGAATGAAACACAATCGGCGCAAATGCATGCAGGCGATTTTGGTTTAATGGCACAATTGCCTAAATCTACGGGTGGACATTTTCAATTCTCTTCAGAGAAGCATTGGGGTAGCGTTGAGGGCGGTGAACAATTGCTGGACAACACTGAAGCCAGCCAATATTTTACGCTTAATATAAAGCTACTAAATATTGGACTACAAACGATACCCTTCTACAAACGCATGGATTATCCGTCAACTATGTTTACACGCGAGCAGGTATTAGCGATGGAGCAAGCAGCCGAGGAAGCAGAAAAATCGTATCAATTGGTTATGCAAGAGCACATTTCAAATCCGCGTATGAAAATGCCCAGTAATAGTGGCGGCGGCAGTCGAAAGAGTGGTTCTGGTAAATCACAGAATAGCAGCGCGAAAAAGCCGTCATCGAATGCAGCGCTAGCGACTGAGACAAATGCACCAGATGAATTGGATGAGCTGTTGAATATGACAACGGCTGCAGTGTCGAAAGTTGGCTTAAGTGAGGGAGCAGGTAGTGGTGCTGAAAATGCAGGCACGCCACCGGCGAAAGGAAATTCTGGCGACTTAGGAGCGAATAATAAGAATGATATACAAGAGTGGTTGGATAATGTGCTGGAAGAGTAGAATAGTCTTAAGTGTGCTATGGGGGGGACGGTTTATTATACATAGTATTTACCTACATACATACCTTTTCTGTTATTGCTAGGGTTGCCAGACGTACTGATTTGATCAGTACAATACTGATTTTTCTTGCCCCGTACTGATGGTTTTAAAAACCTTAAGAAATACTAAGGTTGTTCTCTGTGTCTAATATTTTTGCCGAGATATCATGATATCTTGAGAAATTTGCCACACAGAGAGAGCGCACCTTTAAGAAAATAAAATTCTAACTGACTTCATTGTGAACTAGCATGTTAGTCATATTCTTTCCACTCTTTATACAACTGTTGTCGCTTTGCTTTGCTTGCTTCAATTTCGAATTAATTAATTTTTTATCTGAATAAAATAAAATACTTAAAAAAAAGAACTAGAAACATAAATTCAAACTCACTTCTCATAGAAGACCATTGTGAATGTAATAACATGGTTGCATTTCTCGTGATATTTTTCTCATGATATCACATATCACGGGTTGGGGTATGAGAAATTTGCCGAAGCTCCAAATTTGACAAGACGTGTATTTTGTTGTTGTGCTCGGCAAATTTATCACACTTATATCATCTCGGCAAATTTGCCAGGCCAAAATTACAGAGAGAGAACAACCTTACTGATTTTTTGGATTTTGTACTGATTTTTAGCCGACACTAAAAAAATTAATTTTAATCACCCTGCACTGTTTTTAATTTTCCAACTGTTTTCATTTGACGTTTGTAATGCCATGGGTATGCTTACGACAATACTCGAAGAGCAACGTGTAATTATTATTGTG
This sequence comes from Urophora cardui, assembly GCA_960531455.1. Classification (NCBI taxonomy): domain Eukaryota; kingdom Metazoa; phylum Arthropoda; class Insecta; order Diptera; family Tephritidae; genus Urophora; species Urophora cardui. Next base: position 10,075,029 of record OY482671.1, read on the forward strand.
CACTCCGACGAGTGAGAGAATTTTCGGACTCACATCGATCAAATTTGTTTCGTGAAACAAACACCCAGCACGCCGAGGTTTCGGGGTAATAATGTGTTATGATGTGTATGTGCGCTCTAATCATCGATTTAACAACCTCTGACCGATGACGAAAATGTGTCCGAATTTCATCGGTGTTTTGCTGGTAAGCATAACCACGGCATAACCATGAAACAATTAGGAAGAAGGAACGCGAACGTTAAATGTCATAGAAACATGAGTGACAGTTAACGATACGGAAACAAAACCAAAATGCCAATAATAAAGACAATTTTCTCCGCATTTATTGTTTTTTTTTTTTTTTTGGAAGGCAATGGGCCGTATTAATAAAAACCAAGCAAATGCTTTTACTCAAGATTTTAAAAATTTGACATAAATTTTATGAACCAAATTTCAAAGTTTGAGTAAAAGGTCTGAAATTTTAAGCAAAAGCAAATGCTTGGTTTTTATTAATATGACCCAATGTACTGATTTTTCGGGAAAGGTATCTGGCAACCCTATTTATTGCATTTCTGCGAAATGTGCCTTTGAACGCTTTTAATCATGTTATTAAGCACGCCATTTAAATAAATCATAAATATGTCTTTCATTTTTGGAGTGATTTAATGAAATAACTCATAGTCCGTGTCCAAACACAGCAACTCTGCCGCGAAATTATCCAACGATTATCTTTTGTGCCGCTGTTCTGTCTTCCATTTGTCCAAACACATCAACTCGTCGCTGGCCAACTTTTGTTCATTATGTTTTGTTCTGGCATTCTTCGAACGCTCTGATTGGTCACTGGCGATAAGAATTGCTGCACAAAGCGTGTTGTCCGAGCACCGACGACTTGGTGCCCCCTCCTTTCCTCGTCGCCTTCTCACCAACAAACGAACAAAAGCAGCGGGTTGCTCAACTTCGTGTCTCCGTGTTTGGACGTCGACATATTTCCCAAAAATCCATTAAAGTGATGAACATTTCACACAAAAGCAAATTTTTAAATTATTTTCGAGCAATCGAATTGCGCTTTTCCCAATTTTCTAATAGCCTCTGCACATGGGTAATTTAGGCAAAAATCGTTATTTCGGCGTTAATTACCCTTAAATAACGTTGGTCACCATACAAAAATGCCAGCTGAAATTACCCTTTAAAACCCTGCTCAAACAGAAGCGATACGATACAGCCCACGCGATCAATTGTGCATGACGCGATACCAACGCGATACGATTTTGGTTTGTGGGCTGTATCGTATCGCTTCTGTTTGAGCAGGGTTTAACTCACGAAATTACTCTGGAATCGGTCTCTTCTCTAAATTTTATCGATTATAATCGCAAACATTTTTACCCATCGCTAATATTTCACATTAGCATATACATCTGCGCTAAAATAAAAACACGGCTATTAAAGTTGTTTTCGATGATTTCTTAGATATATTCTAATCGTATATTGCATTAGCGATTCTTTAATTATAAAAAATTTAATTTGGTGGGAGTATTTTATTAATAATATTTTCACTTAAGGGCCTTTTCACATTACTCGGTATGACTTCGGATCGACATTTTTTGCTCGGTATTTTCAGCTTACCGAAACGATTCCGCGTTGCTGTGTTTTTCACACTTGTGGGAATAATTTCGGTGCGTAATCGGCAGAATATAGGAAAACAAACATCGAAATTTGCAAAACAAAATTTTTAACTTCAACAAATCACTCAATAAAGCTTGGTATCCACCTCTCAAGAAACGCAAAAGTTCCATATAAGATGACGTACAAGAAATGCTCAAGAAATTTTTCTTGTGAAACTTTCTTGAGCGAGTATCGACCTCTCAAGAAATTTGATACACTTTTTTCATAATATTTTTCAAAGTAATGCGAACACAGCAACACAGGTTTTGCCAAGAAATATATCATCGGGCATTTATTTCTTAAAGAAATTTTGACGTTTGTTACGTGTTATTAAAAATCGTGGAAATCGTTGGTGAAAATGTAAAAAAATAATCCAAAAAATAGAATGCACAGTTTTTATAATGATGCAAAGCGGAAGTTGGTGTCGATTTCTTATATCTTCCTACATTCCGGCCATCAATATACCGCAGTTTAGCAGTAACATAACGTCATCCTCGTCGCTATACATGATTTTCGTAAATAACAACAAAATAAAACTATTGTCCGTGTCCAAACACAGCAACTCTGCCGCGAAATTATCCAACGATTCTCTTTTGTGCCGCTGTTCTGTCTTCCATTTGTCCAAACACATCAACTCGTCGCAGGCATGATTCAACCATAAAGGTTTACGCATGACGACATACCTTCATACATAGTGGGGCGATAAGTGTCATGCAAAGAGGAATGTAGAAGAATTTGACAGATACGGTCCCTATGGAAATGCTAGGGTGCGTGTGTGTGTGGCATATGTCAACAAAAACAAAATGCTTGTGTTCGTGTGTTTATGAAGATTTGAAGAAGAAGTCAGCTGATCTTATGCATTCTCCTTTATTGTTCCTCCATGGTCGCAGGCCAACTTTTGTTCATTATGTTTTGTTCTGGCATTCTTCGAACGTTCTGATTGGTCACTGGCGATAATAGTCCAACTCTAATGCACCGTATGCGAATGCGTGTGCGTATGCGCATCTAAACGTTTTCTTGCGTGCGGCCCTGGCTGCTCCAGTGTATGCGCATGGTTGCGTCTATCAATTACACTACATACATATATAAAATTCCCGCCATTGTTATTTTTGAAAATACATATTTTACCAATTCGCGAAAGATTTAATAAAATGTATAGTGGATGACGATTTAGAATTGATATTAATTATGATAGGAAGTGTTATTGCCGTATATAAGGAATACTTTAAAATTATTAAAAAAAAAGGTAACATTCGAGTACGTGATTTGTTTTTGGAAAGGGAAGTTAGTGTTTCTTTAATTTGATGAAAACCCGTGAAGTGGATCAGTTCCAAATTAATAATAATATAATACACTGGCGCTATTATAACTCTGACGAGTTTAATGACCGAGCTTCTCTCCCAATTCGAGAAGTGCTCCTTTTGTTTTTGGTAATTGGGTGGACCTACAGTTTTATGCCGGCCCCGAACGGCGAATGCATTTTTTGTGAGAAGCTTTTTCATGGAAGAAATACACTCGGAGGGTAAGCCGCCCACTGCCGAAAGGTTACCGGTATTTCTAAAAACCCAATAATTGGTTTTTAATTAATTAGACAAATTTTTTTGGTGTTTGTCCGGACTGGGGTTAGAACCCGAGGCCTCTGGTATAGCAGGCGAGTGCTCTACCCATTGCGCCACAGCGGCCACATTGCCAAATTGCTATCCATTGATTTTTATGTATTGTAAGAATTACAGTTGCTTTGCCTTAAAATATCAGACTATAAATTTTGGTTAATACAAATATGTATGTACATATATGCACAACCTCTGAAATCTGGTGTTCTGTTATACCAAGGCGAAAACTGCCTATTCAAAAGAGTACTCATTTCACTTAAATATTTTTTCACAGTTAAACTTATTTAAGTTTCCATTATGTATTTTTACACGGGTAACTACATATGTATATGTAATTTAAATTCATGTACTATGTACATGGATATGCAGATAGTAATTAACATATAATTAATATTAACCATTTCTAAATATATTTAAAACACCTTTTAATTAACATTTCTGCTGGCAAACAAATTTTCACTACTTCACTTTAAATCAATTTAACGAAGTTTTTACGATTAAAGCTTAGTATCGACCTCTCAAGAAACACAAAAGTTTCATATAAAATGACGTACAAGAAATGCTCAAGAAATTTTTCTTGTGAAACTTTCTTGAGCGAGTATCGACCTCTCAAGAAATTTAGTACACTTTTTTAATACTATTTTTCAACGTTATGCGAAAACAGCAACACAGGTTTTGCCAAGAAATATATCATCGAGCATTTATTTCTTAAAGAAATTTTGACGTTTGTTGCGTGTTGAAAAAAAATCGTGGAAATCGTTAGTGAAAATGGCAAAAAAGAAACGAAAAATAGAATGCACAATTTTTCTAATGATGCAAGGGCATAGTTGGCATCGATTTCTCATATTTTATTCCATTCCGGCCATCAATATAGCACAGTTTACCAGTAATATAAGGTCATCCTCGTCGCTTTCGATGATTTCCTAAAATAACAACAAAATAAAACTATTGAAAACATATATTTAAAGCTTTTATTTAATATTTTTTAAGAACTTACTAATTGCTTATGTTTACAAAAAGGTTTATTTTGTTTACGTTTTTGATGCTCTTCTTCATTTCACTTGGTATTCACGGTGGATTACTAAACGTCAAAATTTCTTGCCTACTACTATTTTTTACTCAAGTAATAAATCCAAAAATTTCTTGAGCTGTTTCTTGAGAGGTCGATACCAGCCTTAATAACAATAATGTCTTATAGCGAAGACGAAGACATTATAACTTGCTACATTTATAGCCGAAACGAGTTTTTTACTGACTTTGTTCTTCTTCTTTTATCACGCCGCAAAAATGTATGCAGTAATTCCTCAAATTTTACTGACCGGTCTTACCGCGTTGCGGTATACCGAAATTAATCCGCTCCGACTTCATGTATGCAACACTAATGTGAAAGTGCCAATTGAAATACATGTGGTCGGTAAGGTTTCGGTATACTTTCGGTAAAAACCAAAAATGTCGATCCGATACCGCACCGAGTAATGTGAAAGCGCTCTAAGTTGACCATGTAAAAATTTTTATTTGGCGCATGAACAGCGTCACTGAAACACGACTATATGAAATTACTCAAAAACGTGTGTGATGCGCGTGATTTCGGAAAGTAATTTCGGCTAATCAACATAATTTCAAATGCAATGTGCAGAGGCTATAATTTCTCCCATTTTAGTAAAAGTTGGCAACGCAAATCAAATCAGCTGACAGCAGCTGTCATTTGTTTTTGGCAACAGAACGTGCCCTTGTTTTTTGCTCTGCAAATTCTCGTTTTTGTGTTATTGGAAATTGTGATTCATTGTGAAATTAAATTGCTCCAATTGGGAAATACGCAAAAAAATAATAAAAATCGATAAAGCACTAAACAATTAATTTAAAAATGTCAGCATTTACATGTATTAATTGCTGCGTAAAATTCGCTTCGGCCGATTTGCAGCGTGAGCATTACAAAACCGATTGGCATCGATACAATCTGAAACGGCGCGTTGCCGAACTGGCACCCGTCAGCGCTGAGGCCTTCAAGGAACGTGTGCTGCTGATGCGTCAAGAGAAGGCCGCTGTGGAGGCAGAGAGTCAAATGAGTTTCTATTGTAATGCTTGTCGCAAACAATTTGGCAATCAGAAGGCACACGACAATCACTTGAACAGCAAGAAGCACAAAGAGAATTTGCAACGTTACGAGCGCGAACATGCGGGTGAGGAGGAATTGGAGGTGACCAAAAAATGTGTAGTACCACAAAAGCCACATCCAGCATTGGCGGCGGCAGCGCAGGGCAAGGGCAGATTTGCTTTGCAAAAGCAGCAGGAGAAAGCGAAAGTGAGAGGTGGAGAAGATGATGAGTATGAGGATATGATGGATGATGATGAGGATCGCGATGATGACGATGACGATTTTGAGGATGTAGAAGTGGAAGAGGTGAGCATATTAAGTCAAGTTATATACGTATGTAAAACTAATAATTTTCCCAATTGCACTTAGATTGATCCAATTGACTCCGATGAATGGGAAAAGCTGCCCGAAAATCCGCTAACCGAAAAGGATTGTCTCTTTTGTACACACACCAGCGAAGATATGGTGGAGAATTTGAAGCACATGTCTGTGGCACATTCCTTTTTCATACCCGACACAGAATACTGCACCGACCTTGAGGGTTTACTCTACTATTTGGGCGAAAAAGTGGCAAACTATTTCATTTGCTTGTGGTGTAATGATCGTGGCAAAACATTTTACTCGCTGGATGCAGTGCGCAAGCATATGGTGGATAAGGGTCACTGTCAGATGTTGCACGAAGGCTTGGCTTTGGCCGAATATGCTGATTACTATGATTATAGCGCCAGTTATCCGGATAATGTATGTGAAAAAGAATAATATAATACCATGAGATACTTACTTTTTACTTTCTGTTTTTCCACACAGCAAGAAGGCATGGATGTCGATGAGGAAGTTGTACCCGATCTACTTGACGGCGATGAATATCAATTGGTTTTACCATCCGGCGCTGTTATCGGTCATCGTTCACTGTTACGCTACTACAAACAACGTTTGAATCCACAACGTGCTTTAAAACCTAAAAAGTCGTCGTCGGAGCGTCGCCTACACAAAGTTTTGAGCGAATATCGTGCATTGGGTTGGAGTAATATGCAACAGCAGGCGGCAGCGCGTAAAGCGCGCGATTTGCATTTAATGAAGCGTGTACAAGCGAAATGGCAAATGAAATTGGGCTGCAAAGCGAATAAGCTGCAAAAGCATTATCGTCCGCAAGTGTTGGTCTAAGCGTGTGCAGAGTTTGCTGTTGCTGGACTTCTTTCTAACATATTTGTTGCTGCGCTTATATTTTTTCCTCTTTTAATTGGTTTACCTTAATTAAATATTGTATGAAAAAAAAAAAAAAACGAGTAAATCATGCTTTTCCTTTTTGATTTAAATCTGGTTGGTTCTTTGGACTCGTCTGCCGCGTGATATAAATAACCTGATGATATTCATGCCCCGTTTGCCGTCATCTATTGTGTCCTAAATGCCTGAACACACACTTAGTGTAATTGCAGTAAATTTTTAATGTGGATCGTATGTGCAACTTGTTAAATTTAGTTTAAATTTGCTTGGAATGCACAATTTATCCAAAAGACATGGCCCAACTTTTGCAAACTTATTTTTAGAGCATTTTCAGCAGGCTTTCTTTGTGGAACGTATGTGGAACTTGTTAAATTTATTTCAAAGAATTGCCAACTTCTCTAAAAAATTTCACAATTTATCCTGAAGACTTCGCCCCACAACAGCAAATCACATTTCAGCGCAATTTGCAGCACATTTACTCTGTGGAACGTATGTGGATCTTGCTAAATTTATCCAAATACTTGCCAATTTCTCTCAAAAATTGCATTACTATTGCGACACATCCGTAGCGTGCATTTGAAGCGCAGTTTTCTATGTGGAACGTATGTAGAACTTGTTAAATTTAGTTGAAATTTGTCCCATAATCAATTTACCCAAAAGACCGCCGCCCTCTGTTGCAAACCACAAGGCGATTTGAAGTATATTTACAGTGTGGAACTTGTTTAAATCACTTTAAATACTAGCCAGTTTCTCTAGAAAATGTCAATACAATTGCCTGATACCTTTGTGGAGCGTGTGAAAATTATTTGAAATTTTTTATATTAGTGTGAAATGCATGCAAATTTATACAGAAACGTCACTCCACTGTGGAAAACCACTTTTCATTGCAAGTTGCAGCTCATTTACTGTGCGGAACACATGTGGAACTTGCTTAAAACGCTTTCAATACATGTTATTTTTATTACAAACCAGCTATGGCAGCTTTTTAGCGTGATTTTACATGTGGAACGTATGTGGAAGGCATGCCGATTTGGCTAAATTTACTACAACTACATGTTAAAATGCACTAAAAATGTAGCTACAATAAACTTGCATAAAAAATAAAGCTTTTGCAACTAATGTAATGTGTGGAACGTAAATTAAACTTGCTAAAATCACCTCACATACATGTAAAATTGCTTGATTAGCGTTGTTTTCGTTGCAGACCAACTCTGAAGAATTTTGCAGCACGATTTTACATGTGGAACGTATGTGAAAGCCATGTGGATTTTGCCACGTTTACTACAAATACACGTTAAAATTCACTGAAATCGTAGCTACATAAAGGCATAAAAAATAAAACTTTTTTAACTCATTTAGGTGTGTGGAACGTAAGTAAAAACGTTTCTGTTGCAAAGCTGGTATGACAATTTTTGCAGCGCGATTTTATATGTGGAACGTATGTGGAAGGAATGTGGATTTTTGCTAAATTTACAGCAAATACATGTTAAAGTGCTCTAAAACCATAGCTACAATAAACTTGCATAAAAGATTAAGCTTTTTCAACTCATTTATTGACGTAAGTAGAGCCTACTACAAATACATGTAAAATCTCCCAAGAGACGTTTCTGTTGCAAAGCAGCTATGACAACTTTTGCAGCGCGATTTTATTTGTGGAACGTATGTGGAAGGAATGCGGATGTTTGCTAAATTTACTACAAATAATTTTTAAAATTCTCTAAAATCGTAGCTACAAGAAACTTGCATAAAAATTAAGTGTGGAACCTAGTTTTTTAAAGTCCGTTTTCATTATTTTAGAGAAAAATGTGTCGTAGACAATAAAATATTGCAATTTATAAATAAAACGAGATATTTCTTTACACTTATATGTATTTATATATTAATTTGCATATTTCTAATTTAGTATACATACATATTTATGCATTGTATATAGTATAATTATATGTAGTATGTATGTATGTAGGCATTGAAATTAAATAGTTTGCAGTTATACATAAGTAGGTAGTAGTAGAGTAGTGATCTTTGCGCACGAAATAGTTTTTTTTTTTTAATTTTTTTTTTGGGTTCTTGTTGCTTTTGTTATGCCTTTAGCAAAAAGTAAATCTTAAACTGTCTTTACAAACTAAATGTGTGTATGTAGCATGTGGTACATATATTAAAGTTATAGTAGATATTGTGTTATGCATCTGAACCAAAAAAAACAGCGTAATGGGTACATACATATTATATGTAATTGTGTATGTATGTAATTATGTACACAGGACGTATTTATGTACATATGTATGTATGTTTGTTGAGGCATCTACAATTTTACAGCGCAAAAAAATATCGAAATAAAACAAAACTTACAAACAAAAAAAAAAAAAGAATACAAATTATCAACTAAATCAATTAAAAACTAGTATTAATTAGTTTTTTTTGTTGTTGTTGTCATAAATGTTAAACGCAAAATTATAACGTTAGGTATTTCACTTCCATTACACTTTTCTATGTATGTATGTATGTACATAAGGCAGACAGGCAAAAAACACAATTGATTTGTTTACACTAAATACTTTAATTTTACAAACTAAATAGTACATGCTTAAAGGTAAAACTATTAGTGGTACATGAAAATTAATGAAAAAACATTTTTAGACCACAATCAAATAGTATATAATATTTTTTGCTTACGAAACGCTGCCGGCAGTTTATAGCACATATGGACAACATAGTAGTTACAATAAGAACTCCTTAAGCAAAGCTTTTTGCCCAATTTTAGAAATTTAAGCATTTTCCATTGTGGAACTCATGTGGATAGTAAGTGCAGCTTGCTGAAAATGGCGCACAACTTCGCTTTTGTGATTCTAATTGCTAATTTCAGCAATTTACGCATTTCTCGTTGTGGAACTTATGTGGATTCTAAGTGCAGCTTGCCAAAATTTACGCAAAACTTTGCTTTCGTGTATTTTAATTGCTAATTTTGGCAATTTACGCATTTTCCCTTATGGAACTCTTGTGGATTTCGCTTTCGTGTATTTTAATTGCTAATTTTGGCAATTTGCGCATTTTCCCTTATGGAACTTAGCAAGTTACGCACTTTCAATTGTGGAACTTAAGTGGACTGTAAGTGCAGTTCGCTGAAAATTACGCAAAACTGTACTTCTTTGTACTTTAATTGCTATTATATCAGCAATTTACGCATTTATAGTTGTGGAACTTATGTGGATTCTAAGTGCAGTTTGCCAAAATTTACGCAAAACTTTGCTTTCGTGTATTTTAATTGCTAATTTTAGCAATTTACGCATTTTCCCTTCTGGAACTCTTGTGGATCGTAAGTTTTTTTTTGCAAAAATTACGCCAAGCCTTTTCTTAACTGTTTTCGTTGCAAAATTTAGCACTTTTAAGCACATTGCGTTGTGGAACGTATGTGGATCGTAAGTAAATTTTTGCAGAAAATTACGCAAAACGCTGTTGTCAGTGTATAGCAATTTTACACATTGTTTGTTTTGTGAAACGTCAGTAAATTTTACATGCAACGCCTCAAAACCGTGTTTTAAGTATTTTCGTTGCAAACGGGAGCAATTTTACACAATTTCCGTTGTGGAACTTATGTGGAACGTAAGCGAGTATTTTTAGAAAATTACTCAAAGTCCTTTTTTGATTGCTTTCATTGCAAACTTGAGCAAATTTACATATTTTACGTTGTGGAACGTGTGTGTATTGCATTACTGCTTTTGCTGATACGTTTTTTGCAAACGTAGCACGTTCCATTGCGATTAAAACTATTAAATAAATTGCATACAATTGGCTATCTTTGTTATTTTTACAGGCAGGACAAAAGCCATTTGTGTGTGTGCGTGCATGTGCTTTGCATTCCTTTAACATAATGCGCTTTTCAAGTAAATACAAAATAAATATATTTAGCGTGTATAACTTCCTATACATATACATATGTATATGTATGTACATACATTTATATGTTTTCTGTATACACAATCTAATGTATTACTACAGGGCTCTGCTGAACACAAACACCGACCATTGGCGACGAGGCATCCGCACCAGAGCCACCGCCCGAACCGCCGCCGGCACCGCCACCAACAACATTGCCAACATTACTACTGCCGCTGCCGCTATGATTGCCGCCGCTCACATTGCCAATCAAACTGTTGCTGCTGCCACCAAAACCGGCACCAACGCCAATACTGCCACCGCGCCGCTGATGCTGAGCAAGTTGTTGTTGTTGTTGCTGCTGTTGTTGTTGTTGGAGGTGATGATGCGCAAAATCACCATGCGGCGACATCAAATGCTGCTGCTGCTGCTGCTGCAAGGGCATCGACGTGGCGTACATGTGCGTTCCGGGCGGCGCTTGCGATTGCTGTTGTTGTTGCTGCTGCTGCTGCTGTTGCTGCTGATACAACAACGATGTATATGAGGATGGACCAGAGGCATTGCCACCCGCGCTGGCAGTAATCACGCTCGAATCGGTCATCATAAGGTGTGAGGCGGCCGACGAGAGCGGATGCGCATGCATGCCGCCAGCTCCGGCAGCGGCGCTGAGTTCGACGGGCAGTGAATTTGGCGCATAACTGCTGTGTGCTGGCGGCGGCTGATGCTGCTGTGCGGCGGAGGCAATGTGTTGTTGCTGCTGCTGTTGTGCTTGCTGTAGGTGGTGGTGTGAGGGTTTTTGTGGTGGCTGCATGAAGGAGTGGTGCGCCGAGCGTAAGCGACCACCACCGCCACCATCTAACCTTGCGCTGCCACCGCCACCACCACCGATACTGCCGCCGCCACCGCCGATGCTGCCACCGCTGCTGCTATTCGAGGCAGATGAAGCAGCCGAAGCGCAGTTGGACAGCGAAATGCCGCCACCGCTGACGCCGCTGCTGCCAATGAAACGCGTCGGTGGCGGCAGTTGCGGCGGATCACAATCCATGGCATGTGGATAGCTGTTGTTGTTATTGTTATTGTTGCTGTTGCTTGTGTTTAGTTGATCGCTATTTCTGCTGCTGCCGCTGCCACCGCCGCCGATGCTATTGTGGCTGGATGCCGAGGGCGACAACAACGCCTGCAAGCCCTGCTGTGCTGCCAACAATGCGGCCGCTTGTTGTTGTTGTTGCTGCTGGTGGTGCTGCGCCTGCTGCTGCTGCTGCTGACTCTTGTACATCGATTTCGGCATGCCATATGCTGCGGCAGCGGCTACAGCTGCCGACAGTGCCGCATTGCCACCACGCAAACCACTACTACGACTGTGCAGCGCCGCCATATTGTTGGGATGGTGAAGACCCGTCATACTGTTGTTGCTACTCAAACTATTCAAGCTATTCGGCTGCTGTTGCTGCTGCGATTGGCTGATATTGTTGTTGCTGTTGGCGCCGAGGTGGAGGAGCATGGCTGTTTTGGTGTGGAAAAAAATAGAGCGAAGAAAGTAAAAATAAGTAACAAGTTTTCAATAAAATTAAAGCTAAAGCTAAAAGAAAATGTAAAAAAAGAACTTAGAAAAGATGAAAATGAATTGTGAACTTTTGATGTGTTTTTTGCCATTCTAATTACAAATTTTTAAATTTTTCCTAGTTTTATAAAATCAAAAGGCATACAAATATGTTTCTAAATAGTTAATTAAGACAAAAAAAACTAATAGTAACAGTAAATAATTTATATTTTTCACATACGCGCGCTTACATATTTTCCTTTATGGCCCCTAGAAAATCAGAATTTACATCAATCAGATATTATACATAACTAGAAACCATCACCAGCGCTATGCTTAGCTGGAAAATGTTCGCTAAAGCTAAAAATTCAGTTTTTAAATTGTGGAACGCAAGTGGATTGTATGTGGACTTTAGTTAAAACACATTTCCAAAGCTTTAGTGTGCCTGGCAAGCATTTTGTGTTAGAATTAAGCTTTTTGTGTTGTGGAACGTATGTGGATTGCATGTGAACTTTAGTTAAACACACATTTCCATAGCTTTAGTGTGCCTGGCATGCATTTTTGTAAGAAATAAGCATTTTTTATTGTGAAACGTATGTGGATTGCATGTGCACTTTATTTAAGAACACACTTTCGACGCCCAAGTGTGCCTGACAAGCATTTTGCGTTAGATATAAGCGCTTTTATGCGTGGAACGCAAGTTTATTGCATGTGGACTTTAGTTAAGAACAAATTTCCAAAGCATTGGTGTGCCTGGCAAGCATTCTTTTAAAAGTAAGCATCTTTTTGTTGTGGAATGTATGTGGATTGCATGTGCACTTTATTTAGGAACACACTTTCTACGCCCAAGTGTGCCTGACAAGCATTTCGCGTTAGATATAAGCACTTTTGTGCGTGGAACGCAAGTGTATTGCATGTGTACTTTGGCTGAAAGTGCATTTCTAACGCTCCGGTGTGTCTCCAAAGCGTTCTTAGTAAGAAAAATAAGCACTTTGTGTTAGAAATAAGCTTTTTGTATGTGGAACACATGTGGATTGCAAGGGATTTTAGCTAAAAATGCATTTCCAACGCTCCACCGCTCCTAACAAGAATTCAGCGTTGAAACTCTTGCTTGTGGAATGCATGTGGATTGTAATTACAATTTAGCTTAAAATGCATTTGCAACGCTCCAATATGCCTAGCATGCATTCGTTATCAGAAATAAAAACTTCTGTTTGTGGAACCCATACAGATCTTAAGCGGAGCTCAGCCTCTACATACCTAAAGACATGTTTCTGCAACATTTTACACCCATTAACTACGTTTTATGTAATAAAATGAGCAAAAAAGACATGTACATACATATGTATATATTTTTGGTTGATTATATCAATGTATTTTTATTAAAGATTTTGCAATTTTTTTGTTTATAAATTTTTTTCTTCCTCTTTCAAGTTATCATAATGTTTGTTGCTTATACTCCAATTGCTGCAAATGCGTTTTTGCTGCAGTTTTTTTTTTGTTTTTCTCACTTGTCTTGTGTTTTTGCTTTTTTGCTTTTTTGCTTATCATTTTTATTGGTTTTTTCTTGTTTTTTTTTTTACTTTTAAATAATCAATATTTTACTTTTAATGAATTCTTAATGATTTTACTGCTGTTGCTGTTTTTTTGTTTTAATTTTAAATGCGCTGTTTATCTTGTTAATAAATATTTAATTTTTTATTATTATAAACTTAAACTCGTTAAGTTATAATGTGCATGCATTTATACATATACATACATATGAATGTAAACTCTCATATATGTATATTTTATGTATGCACATATGTGGTAATATATGTATGATTTTGTGTGTGATTTATTCTTTAATTACGCTCAATTGCTGTTAAATGCTTCCTTTGCTGCACACCAGAGAATAAGTTGAAATTTGCAAAAAAAAAAAAACAATGACTTCGAAATATTACAGCGAAACAAAACTTTTCCAAGTGTGAAACGTATGTGGATCGTAAGGTCAAATTGCAAGAAATTACATTAAACTATTAAAATGGTGCCAACTTTATTTTTCGTAGTAAAATAAAAAAAATTTCATAGTGGAACGTATGTAGATCGTAAGTTAAAATAGCAAAAAATTATGCTAAACTATTGTAACGGTGTAAGATTGCTTTTCATAGTAAATTAACACATTTTCAGTTGTGGAACGTATGTGTATCGTAAGCGAAACTTGCAAAAAACGTTAAAAGGAAATCAAAAAATTTATTTTTTTGTTTAAGAAAACCAATTTCTTCATTGCTCTCATGCCGAACATCTGTATTTTTCCTTTTCTGCTGCTTTCTTCCATGCATTTGCCGCTTTGCTTAGCTCGGCTTTACTTGCTTTTTTTTTAATTTACTTTAATTATTTTCATAATAAATTTCGACTGCATTCACAATTACGAATTACAATTACTTTTTACTTCTGCACTGCATTTTCATATTTTATATTTTTCACAAATTATTTGCTTTTCTTTACATTTTTTCGATTATTTTTTATTTTTTTTTAGTGGTGAGCGCTTAAGTTAAATGCTTATATTTTATTTAATTTTCCTTGTAAGTACTATTTGTGTATGTATGTATGTGTAGTTATTTATTTTATTTTTTCTGTCTTAATACTCATATCATTTCGTAGGCCTAAAACTAAGTTTATTACGGTAAGTAAATAGCAAATTATTCAATTTTTTACATGTGCTGCCTTACATATGTATATATGTATGTATATCATTTAATATTAATATTATGTATGCTTATTTTAGTTATATAGAGAGCTATTTTATTACACACAGTAGCGCCTATGCGTTTAAACGTAGCTTAAATTTTTGTTTTTCATGTGTGGATTTTGCAGAAAATTACTTATACTTGTTATGACGGTACAAAAATCACTTTTTCTAGCGAAATGACAACTTTTTCCCTATGGAGCATGTGTGGATCGTAAGTGGTAAATGCAAAAAACGTTTCCAAAGCATTGTCAAGCTATTCCAATGCCTAGTTATAGTGATTTTTAATATTTTCAATTGTGGAACGTATGTGGATCGTAAGTGGTAAATGCAAAAAACGTTTCCAAATCATTCTTAAGCTATTCCAATGGCTGGTTATAGTGATTTTTATTTTTTTACATTGTGGAGCGTATGTAGATCGCAAATGGAAATTGCATAAAACGTTTCCAAAGCATTGTTAAGCTATTCCAATGGCTAGTTATAGTGATTTTTATTTTTTACATTGTGGAACGTATGTGGATCGCAAGTAGAAAATGCATAAAACGTTTCCATAGCATTGTTATGCTATTCCAATGGCTAATTATAGTGACTTTTAATATTTTCCATTGTGGAACGTATGTATGTTGTTTATTGTTTTGAGAAAAGTTTAAACAAAGCTTAAAATTACAAGCTCCATTTAAACTCCTATGCGCTACTGTATTACAATAAAATGTTGTTTTTTTTTTATTTTGTTTCACATCACTTAATATTACTTTGCATATATATTTTCATACATCTTAAATTAAATTTTTTTAAGTGTTTATTGATTTTTTCGTTTTTTTTTTACTTTAAACATTTTTTTTTCATATTATTTATTTTAAATATTGTTTTTTTTATTTAAATATTGTGTTTTTTTTTCATTTATTCTTGCAACATTTTTTACACTTTCTTACTGTTTAGCTGACACTAATAATACACATACATATGCTTAATAAAATTACTTGCTATGATCTGTAGTTTTTTTTTGTTTTGTTTTAATTTATAAATTAATTATCAAATTAATATATATTTTTTTCAGTAGTGTACTGCCTATTAATAAGATTTATGTATATATATATACGTTTGTTTTACAAATAAATTATTATAATATAGCTTTTTTTGTTTAATTTAATAATTAGCTCGTGTCTTAATCACTTTTAAGTTAAATTAAGTTTTTATATGTAGTTCAACACATGCTGCATGGTTTATATAGTACAATGCTACTTATAATTAATTTTTTTTAATTTTTCACTTTTCCATTTATTATTTATTTATTTATTTTTTACATATTTCTTAATTTCTTTTTTGTTTTTATTTTAGTTTTTATTTATTTTTTTTTAATTAGTTGGTTTATTTTTTTTTGTTTTAAGTTAAATTTTATTTATTTTACAATTATTTAGCAATTTTTTCAAATCATTTAACTTCCATATATATGTACATAAATATGTACTTTGTCCTGTAATGTAAATTCTGCTCCTCAGTTTTTTGTTTACTATTTCATTTCATACTCTTTTAACATAATTGGTTTTTATGCCCTTTTTGTGTTGCACATATTTGCATTTTATATTTATTTCTTCTGCTTGCTTGCTGCTTTTTTTTTGTCAGTATTAATTGTTTTTAAATCTGCACGTTTGTTGTTTTTTTTTTTTTTTGAATGTAGCTATGTATGTTTGTAAGTACACTCAGTAGCCTAAAATTGTCTTTTTTTTTTCTGTTGAGTAAACTGTAAATTCTATGACGTTAAATTCACCTATAAATGCAATTCATTACGTTTTATGCCTAATTATATTTTATTTATTTTTTTCTTTCATTTATGCCTCATATGTATTTCAATAAATTTGTATATGCTCAATTTTATTATATTGTGTTGCTTTTTAGTTTATTTTGTTTTTGGCATAACTTTTTCTAAAAAAATTGTTTCTTTTCATTTATGCACTTTTCGTAGGTTTTCGCGTAGAACTATTTTACATTGTTTAAGAAGAACGAAATAAATTGAAAAACTAGCAAAGCAGATTCAAAGAGAGTATGCCGGGGGAAAATGCTCAGAACATTTAAAATTTAACTTAGGCAACGCTATACATCTGGATGATGCACACACATCGCTTTTCAAAAACAAATATCTATTGTGGAACCTATGTGTATCATGAATGGAAGCAATTACAGAACATTGCCACATTATTCTAGTTGCCAATTATAGACACTTTACACACTTGCTTATGTGGAACGTATGTTGATCGTAAATGGAACTTGTCAAAGAGAAAACCAACAATCATAACCCAGCCAACATTTTTGATTAAAATGTATTAAAATATCATACCCCCAGATGATTAAAAACGAGCAAATTTAAATCATTTGGTATTGAGAGAATCGTCGAGAAAAATGTACCCTAAATATGATTATTCTTAGACAATAATTTTATAAGGGAAAATATATGTACATATGCATGTATGATTATTCCTTCTGTTCAATTTTATTTTCACTCAACATAGTCACCACGAGTAATAAAAAATGATTGAATTGTACGAAAATTCACAATTTTAAACATTTTCTTTTGTGGAACGTATGTGGGTCGTAAGTGAAAACTGGGTAAAGGGCAATTCTAAAGTATCACTACACTATACCAAATACTAATAGTGATTTTAGATATTTTTTAGTGGAACGTATACATGTGGATCGCAAATGCAACTGGGGAAAGATAATTAGAAAACATTACTGCTGCGCTATTTCAAACATTAAATAACAATTTTACAAATTTTTTTTGTGGAACGTATGTATGTGGATCGTAAGTGGAAGCTGGGAAAAAAAGCAGCTCTAAAGCAACCCGACACTTTTTCAAATGCTAATCATTATGATTTTACACATTTTCTTATCGTGGATCGTAAGTGGATCATTACGCTATTCAAAATAACTATTTATAGCGATTTTAGACACTTTTTTTTGCGGAAAGTACATACATATATGGATCGTAATTGTTTTACTACAGAGCTGTTGTCCAGTCGGCTACTTCGTGTACATATGTATGTGTGGTTTATTTTTGTTTAGTTAAACTTTGTGTGTGCACTTAAATTATAATTTTTTTATGTGATTTTTTTATAATTTGTTATTTAATGCAATTACTATTTTAATATACAATTTCTATTTTATTTTGCTAATTTTATTACTATTTTTAAGTTTTGTTTTGAAGGTACTACACTGTAACCGGTATGCTTTTTTACTTTTTTTCTTATATATGAAAAGGAGTATGTTTTGGAAGTACTGGTTTGGTATGGATTTGGATGTTTTTTTTTAATAAGCATGATATTTTTTTGGTTGGTTAGATGATTGTTTATTTTGTAACTTCACTTTCTTTCTTTACTTTTCAATTTTTATTACTTTTCATGCTAATTTTAGTTTTTCATACTATTCATCCCAGCAGTATTTATCAGCTGGAAAACAGTACATATTTCCTATTGAATATTCAGTAGAGATGTAGTTCTAAAATCTGAACTTTCCCTTTTGTTTTTATATAAAGGTGGCGTCGAAAATCAACTACCTAAAAACTGCCGAACGAGAAGGGAGAGTTTCTGTATGAAAAAAGGCCTGAATACGCAGGGAGAACTTCCATAGCATATATTTCAGTACACCTGATGTCTTCACTGCATGTTCAGTTATTTTTTCAGCAATGAATTTTGAACTCAGTTTCAGGGTATTTTTCATACTGAATATTCTACTGAATATGCACCTCCTTACCTGAAATACTGCTTGTAATGTGTACTAGTTTTGTTTCAGTTATATTGCAATATGTGTGTTTCACAAGGGAAACTGGTCTATTAAAAAAAATAGAGAAATTCTTTTTTAGAAGAAATGTGTCTTTTTAGCAATTAAATAGTTGTAGACTTTGAAATAGCTTTCAGCATACATATAAAAGCACCTACTAGTAGTTGCATACTTTAAGGCAGCCTTATAACTATGAAAATCCGACTGTTTAAAATTAAAAAAAAAAAATGCTTGAAATTGCTTGATTTACGCTAAAACCTAACTCACCTCCGCACTTTCAACAAAATTCACCTTGCTGTGGCTTAAAACCCTGCTCAAACAGAAGCGATACGATACAACCCACAAACAAAAATTGTATCGCGTTGGTATCGCGTCATGCACAATTGATCGCGTGGGCTGTATCGTATCGCCTCTGTTTGAGCAGGGTTTAAAAGTTTCACTTATTTTTGCGCTTTCTTTAATTTCCAAAAAAGATAAATTTTTATTTTTGTTCAAAATTTTTAAAAATTGTGTTAGCGTCAATTTCGGAAATTTGCTTAGGCGTACAATTTTCACGTATTTTAGCGTATTTTCCAAAATTTCCTAAAAGTGAAATTTTTAGGGAATTTTTATTTTTGTTCAGAATTTTGAAAAATTTGTTCTGGCTTAAAAAAATTCACTTAGTTTTGCGCTTTTATCGAATTTTCAAGAAAGGAAAATTTTTATTTTTGTTTAAAATTTTGTAAAACTTTGCCTTGTAAAATTTCACACAATTTTGCAATTTTTAAAAAAGGAAAATTTTTAGGGAATTTTTATTTTTGTTCAGAATTTTGATAAATTTTCTCTGGGCTAAAATATTCACTTAGTTTTGCGCATTTATCAAAATCTCAAATAAGGAAAATTTTTATTTTTGTTTAAGATTTTGTAAAAATTTGCTTTGGCGTAAAATTTCACACAACAATTCACAGCAATTTTTTAAAAATGCATTTTTTTTTTAATGTAAATGTAAGAAAAATAAAAGTTCCAATTTTGCTTAGAATTTTGTAAAAATTTGGTGTAAAAATTCCACACAATTTCGTGCCTTTTTTTAAATTTCCCCAGAAAAATTTTTATTTTTCAAAATTTTTGTAAAAATTTGCTTTGGCGTACAAATGTCACGTATTTTAGCGCTTTTTTTCAAAATTTCCCAAAAGGGAAATTTTTTGGGAATTTCAGAATTATGAAAAATTTGCTTCGGCTTAAAAAATTCACTTAGTTTTGCGCTTTTATCAAAATTTGCAAAAGGGAAATTTTTTATTTTTGTTTAAAATTTTGTAAAAATTTGCTCTGATGTAAAATTTTACACAATTTTGCAATTTTTTAAAAATAAAATTTTTTAAAAATGCAAATTTTTAGTGAACTTATTTTGTTTGGATTTTGTCAAAATTTGGTGTAAAAATTTAATTGTGTGAAATTGCGGTGTGTTTTAAATTTCCCCAAAGAAATTTTCGAGAAATTTTTATTTTTCAGAATTTGCGCTTTTTTTTTTCAAAATACAATTTTTTTTGTTAATTTTTAGGAAATTTTCATTTTTCAATACTTTAAAAAAATGTGCTTTGGTGTAAAAAATTTCAAGAATTTTTTCATTTATTTTGCGCTTTTTTCAGAAATTTCCCAAAGGGACATATTAAATTTTGTTATAAGATTGAATTTTGAGGCTAACCATTCCTTGTTTGTTACAATTCTTGCTGCCTTCAACCTTAGCTAGTAGTTATCGCACATATATATGTGTACTTACGTAAAAGCAGATTCTTTTATAAAGCCCCCACCATTTCAGAAGTGCCTTCAACTATGTAATATTTATTTAATGCAACTCTTGGCGATCAATGGGTTAAACATTGTCATAGTGTGTGCCTAAAACATTTTTGTGTGTAATTTTATTTGGTTTTCATTGATTTTTAGCAATATTGTTAAGAAATTTTTGTTTAAATAAAATTTTTTTATTAAAAAATTTGTTTCTTTTGCCAAAATCTTTGTTCACACTTTTTGCTATTAAACTGCTTTTTTTCTATTACTTTTTCTTTTTCTGTTCGAAAATTATGGAGCATTTCATTGTTCTTGGTGGAAAATATGTACCTAGTTTGTATGTCATAATATTTTTTTTATTAAATGATTTTCGAGTTCAAGTTAAGTTTTCCAAAGCGCCGAAAAGTGTGTTTTTAGTAGTACTAAAATTTTAGTACGTACTATACATATATGCAAATATAGTAATTTTTTTGGTACATTTTTTTAGTAAATTTTCAGCAATAAAAATTTTTTAGTATTAATTTTTTAGTACTAACTTTTTAGAACTAAAATTTTTTATTACTAAAACTGTTTTGGTACTATTTTTAGCAAAGCAACAGCGTAATCTCTCGGGCGTGTCTGCGAGTTGTGTTTTTTTACACTAGCAAAGCTTTTAATAGTTATTTATCATTCATATATAAAGAGTGGCGGCGTAAATTTAAATTTAGTATTTTTTAAGGTTTTTACAACAACTTTTATTAGACCGAAAGTTTTTTTTTCTTTTCTAAATTTTCTTTGTCTTAAATTAATTTTTTCTGCGCTATTGTATAGTATGTAGTAAGTATTTATTTAGCTCCTTTTTTAGTTTTAGTACTTTTTTGCCGAAAAGGTTTACTTTCTATTTTACCAAATATACCCAAATATATTTTTTTAAATAGTTTTTTTACCGCTATATTTTGCATGCCAGCTTTTTGTTTTTGCTTTACTCCGCTTAATTGTTGTTTTTTTTACGTTTCTACCAAATAGTAACTTTCTGTGTGTTTTCGTAAGTTTTTTTTACTGCTTTTTTACAGTGTTGCTGTTTTTTGGTCAATTATTTCTTAATTATATAAATTTTAATTAAATTTTGGTTACGACAATGTTTTACCCAACTAATCTCTCTAAATTTTCAATGCTGTGTTGTTGTTGTTGTTTGACTTTTTTCAGAGTCAATTTCTGGCCCTTTTTGGCTGTAGGTAGACATACATATTTTTTAATACTTTTTGGGCCGAAATTTTACAATAAAAAGGAAGAAAAGCCTTTTTAGTTTTATTTTGCACATGTATCATGTTTGCATCTATGCCTTTTTTGTGCATGTATATAAATATTTTCTTTGCTTTCCTTTTTTCAATAAATTCCATGTTATTTACTTTTATTGGCAGTCAAACGAGCACAATTTGTGTACATATAAAATTTTATTTTATTTTTCAAATTAAATATTTGTTTGTATATAAGTATGTATGTATGTTAGTATATAGTAATATATTTAGTATGTATGTTTGTATATAAATAGTAATAGATTTACAAATAGTAGTAGGTATGTAGTGGAAAAATTATACAAATTGTGTTATTAAAATTTATTATTTTGTGTACTTAGCAAATGTTTTTTTTTTTATGAAAGCAAGTCATATATGTAAGTATATAAAAAAAGAGCTTAAAGCTTAACGGAGCTTTCGAAGCATGCAAGGAAAAATTGTATTACACGAAAAGCCTGAAACTGCATTCATGATGAAATACACGCAAGAAAGCTTACGAGTTGAAAGTATCAAAAGCTTTAAAATAAATTTGGAACGCTCTATAGTAGCGTACCAAAAAGCTTCAAATTAAATGCTAACAAGAAGCTTCAAATAAAATACTAACAAGAAGCTTCAAATTAAATGCTAACAACAACCCCAAAAGCTTACTCACAAAAAATAGATAAGCTCACACAAAAATAGATAAGCTTCAAAAGCACTAAAAAGCTCTACAGTCATAGCGCCAAAATCAACAGCTATACAAAAGCTCGAAAGCTTGAAAACCACTTTCCAGCCACAAGAAAGCAAAAAGAGCTTAAAAAGCGTTACAAACTAGAGCTCCAGATTTTTTTTGAACATTTTCGAGTAGCCCGAACAATTGTTGTTCAAATGCTCCGAACAGTCGTTTGTTTGTTTATTACCCGTATGTTTGTACGGGCATTTGAACAATTCGGGCATTTTGAAGTTTGTTTTTTTCTTTTGTTTATTATTTTTTTGTTCTTCATATGTAGTTATTTTTATTTTTGTTTTTTCGATACACATTTTTTTTGTTTGTAAGCTCGAATGCTCGAATGTTTGTACGGGCATTTGAACAACAAATGGGCTTCAATCAAAAACGATCAATTCGATTTGTTCGATACCCGGGTATCTAGAGCTCTATTACAAACATACACGTGAAAAGGCTGAAAACCAAACCGCATTAAAGCTTAAATACGCGGCAGAAAGCTTACTCAAAAAGAGATTGAAATATCAAAAGCTTTAAAGACATTTTAAAAAAGCCTTCACAGTATTTAAATCCTGGAATGAATTGCTAACAAGAACCACAAAAGTCAAAAAGATGAAAGAAAACATAAAAAAAGACATTTGAAGTTCCAAAAGCACTATAAAAAAGCTTTATTCTGTCATAGAGCTCAAATCAATAGCTAATTAAAAAGCTCGAAAGCTTCAGAAACACGCGAAAGGAAAAGTAAAACTTTTCCGTAACAAAAAGGGTTTTTGTCATGCTTAAAATTGCCAAAAGATTTTGGTTCTTTTTTTTAATGAAAACAAAAGGCAAAATGCCGAGCTTTTGAATGTTTGTTTTAACTTCCGAGCTTTTTTTAAGGAATGGTATAAAACCAGAATCATAGCAAGAGCCTTTGAAGCTTGCATGCTTTAAAAAACCAAAACTTTCGTAGTTTCATTGTCGATTAGAGCTTTTTTACCAATAATTTTTAAAACAACATTTTTCCAGCAGCAGTATTTTGCATTTAGTGGCAGTTTCAGCGAATCCGAAACAAAGTAAAATATATATTTTTTTTCTTTTCCTTGACAGTTGAGAGCTTTTTTGTGCAATAAATTCAAGGGCGAATGTTTTCATTTTTGTGTTAATATGTTGTTGGTATATGTATGTACATATGTATGTATGTATAAAATTGCAACGAATGTTTTTTTTTTAGTACAGAATTTTATTACATAACTTTTAGTACATGTTTCTGCCTTTTGTTAGTACATATTTTTAAAACATTTTTCAGTATATTTTTCTGTACGTTTTATCTAGTACTTAATTTTTGTAAAAAAATTTTAGTAAAATTTTCTGCATTTTTAGCACAAACTTTTAGTAATTATTTTTGCGCAAAAAAAACCAATTTTAGTACTTTCCGCATTTTTAGCACACTTTTCTGCATTTTTAATACAGTTTTTGTAAATTTTTTAGTACATACTTTTAGTACATTTTTTTTGTTGCATTTTTTCACATATTTCTGCAGTATTGTTTGTTTTTATTATTAAGAACTGTGTACTTACGTTTAGTTAGTACACAATTTTTAGTAAAAACTTTTAATACATGTTTTTAGTACTTTTTTTGCTTCTATTTCCTATTCACATACATACATAACCATATTCATACACTCTATCAAACCAAGAAATGCAGATTAGTTTAAGAATACTTAAAAATATGATTCTTTTTTCGCGTTTTTTGTAATATGTATGTTTATTTAATTCCACTTTCGCATAATATATATATATATATATGTATGTGTATGTATGAATATATCTATTATATATGCATGGCTTTATGTATTTATGTTTATACTAAATATTTATACGCAATGTATGTATGTATTTATGTATATAAGTAAATTGTATGCACAAATGAACCGTATGCATGAACATGAATGAATGTATGCAGATTTTTTGTTGTGATGTAAGTTGCTTTCTCCTACATATGTATGTTTGTTTATATGTATGTTTTATGCTATTTATCATATAAGTAATATCTACAAAAATATGCATCAAATGTCCATTAAGCTATTGGCTGTTGTTGTTGTTTTGCGGCTGTTAAACGCTTCTAAATAATGCTAATGTTTTGATGCAAATGTCTGTTGTTGTTATTGTTGTTGACTAGTAGCTAATGACTTTGGTCGGCTTTACCACACAGACACACACACATACATACGTATACACACAGAGAATAATAGTCTACGCACTTGACTCACTGACTGATTAACTGCCGGTTGACTGACTGACTGAGATGTCTGCTATTTATGTACTTGCTTTATGCCATCTCTTGTTAACACATCCTTCCCTTTCCCACTTTCTTCTGTCACACTCATTAACCCATTATTAACATGTTTTTTTTTTTCATATTACTTTTCCAAGCTTTCTTTTTGTATTATCACACTTGTGTTTATATATGTATGGGTGTGCGTGCGTGTGTGTAAAAACTGTGTGAGTCAGTGTCCTTAATTCTTTCACTTATTTTTTCACACTTAGACATAGTGTTGTGTCTGGCCTGAACCGCTGCCACCGCCACCAACGCCGCCGCCGCCTCCATACGCTCCTGCCAATGCTGCTGTTGTTGAACCTGAGGAAGCTGTTGATGATGATGAAGATGATGCTAAGCTGCCTTGCTCCCGAGGCATTACCGGTCATCGGCGATCGTCTGCTGCGCGGCAACAGGAAATAGTAGGGAGTGTAGATAGATATATATATATATATATTAGGTGTTGTGCGTTAGTAGTTGAGTTGTATTTTTTGTTTGTTTTAAATATTTTTTTAATTGAAATATTTTGTAATTTTTTATATTAAAAATTTTTTTGCATTTTAATTTTTATGAATTTTCAGTAATTTTCCAAATAAATTTTTTTTTGTAAAATTTTGCAATTTTTTTTTTACATTAAAGGAAGAAAAGAAAAAAAAATTACGTACATAAGTTATTAGTTGTTTATTTTTTATGGATATATATTTTACATTAATTTATATATTAGCGCATGCGGTTGAAGTTAAACAAAAAAAATTTGTTTACAAATAAAAATTTGTTTACAAATAAAAATTTGTTGCAACAAAAAAATATCACGATAATAAATTAAATTCGATGCGTTTAGCGTCATTTGTCTATGGAACTCCAGAACGAATTCAAATAAAAATGTATGAAGCTTTCAAAAAAAAAAACGATAACAAAATTTTTATTAAAAAAAACTAAGAAAAATTAAAAGAAAAATTTATATTAAAAAAAATAATAAATAAGAAAACAAAAAAATTAAATTAAAAAAAAATAAAAAATATAAGAAAACAAAAAAATTAAATTAAAAAAAAATAAAAAATATAAGAAAACAAAAAATTAAATTAAATAAAATTAAAAATATAAGAAAAATAAAAATTAAAAGAAATTAAAAAATTAAAATACAAAAATGAAAAGAAAATTAAAAATGTATTTTAAAAAAAATATTATGATAAGTAAGCAAATTTAAACCAAGTTAAAAATTCAATTAAAATGTAATTAAAAAAAATAAAAAAACAATAGACCAAAAATTAAATTAGAAAAATAAAAAATATAAGAAAACAAAAAAATTTAAATTAAAAAATTTAAAATATAAGAACAAATAAAAATTAAAAGAAAATAAAAATAATGTATTTAAAAAAAAATATTATGAAAAGTAAGCAAATTTAAACCAAAGTAAAAAATTCAATTAAAATAATTATAATAATAAAAAAATAAATAATTAATAAAAAAAAAAATAAAAAAAAACCAAATTTAAACCAAAGTAAAAAATTCAATTAAAATAATTATAATAATAAAAAAATAAATAATTAATAAAAAAAAAAATAAAAAAAAACAATAGACTTAAAAAGCTATTTAATAGAAGAGAAAGAAAAAAATTTAAATATGTTTAATTTAAAAAAATATAAAAATTTCCCTAAAACATTAAAATAAAATTTTATTGTTTTTATTCATTTTGTTTTTATTTTTTAAATGTATGTACTTGCTTTCATGCGTTTTTATTTGTACTTTGGGATTTACAAAAAAACAAAAGAAATCAATCAAAAAAAAAAAAAAATTAAAAGTGAAGAGAATTTAAAAAAAAAAAATTATTTTAATAAAAAAATAAAAAATTATTTTAATAAAAAAATAAAAAATGTATTTTAATACAAAAAAAATTAATTTTAATTAAAAAAAATTAATAAAAAAATGTACATCCTTAAAGTAGATTAAAAAAATTTAGTATTTTAGTATTTTTTTTTTATTTTGTCTTTATTATCATAAATGTATGTAATTGGTCTTTAATATGTTTTTACTTGTACTTTCGGATTTACAAAAGGATAAAAATCATATATAAAACAGCTTAGCAGCAAAATAATCTAAATTATATAAATAAAAAAAATAAGTTTTTTTAAACATAGTTTATTATTACTTTTAAATTTTAATGCCTATTTTGCTAAAAGCCGTTATATGTACTAATCATTTCTTTAGCTACTTTAAAACTACAAATGCTTAAAATTTAAACGCCTACGAAACAAAATTTTACAATGAACAGAAGGATTTATAATATTTGATATAAACGAAAATGTTTAAAAAAATTAAGAACTTCCCAATAAACACACAACCCAGCAAACACAGTCTCTAACGTTAGAAATTTTGTCGAGATTACCTTAGATAACTAGTGTAATTCTCTATATATTCTCAAATCGATAACTAGGGTTGAAAACTACACTAGAATTCGAATAGCGAGTCATTAGAGAAGGAGCCAAATCTCACGCCTTTTATCAATTCTCAATATATTTCTGTGATATATTGAATATACATACATATATTGAAATTAGATACTAAAAAATGGTAAAGTTAATATTACCGTAGTACAATGTTTTCCATTAAAAAGTACAAGAAGTACCTTTAAATAATAAGACTGAATTTAGTTTAAATTTCAGTTCTTATAAATGTGATAAACATATACATACATGCGAATAGATGTATATTATCATATGCAATTTGGCACTAATAAAATCTAAACAATGAAAAAATCATGTAAAAGGAGACAAAGCTTTGTTTTTAATTTCAATTGGAAGTATTTGCAAATTCTGATTAGAATCTCATTAGAGAAATACATTAGAATTCGATTCGAGAATTATAATTTTCTCGATTTGAGAATTAGGTACCCTTTTGTTTGAGAACGCTATGATTCTCGATAGATTTTCGAGTCGTCCTCTAACGTTAGAGGTTTGAGAATGAGGCTAGTTCTCGAGTCATTCTCAAATCGATAACTAACCTCGGTGTTTGTTGGGAATATGCACTAGGGTGATACACATACGTCCGAGAGGTTTTGCGCGAATGTTGCTAAAATTCTATGTTCGAATTTTTGCAAGTTTTGAAAAATTTCGTGGCTATTTTTAAAAATTTTGACTTATGGCTAAAAAATTTTGAATGTTCGAAAATTTCGAACTTAATTTCGAATTTTTGCGAACCCTTTTATTTTCTTATTTATTTATTTAAAGAGCGCACGGCCCAGGTTATATTTTGTTTTGAGCTTTTTTGCGGCTTTTTTGGAAAATTTTGACATGGCTTAAGATTTTAATGTTTGAAAATTGCTAACTTAAGTTCGAAACTTACTTCTCTAGCTTTTTTTGAAAAATTTTACTTATGACGTAAAATTTCAATGTTCGAAATTTTCGAACTTAATCGAATCTTACTTTTCCCACTTTTTGAAAGTTTTCGCGATTAAGTTTGAAAATTTTGGCTTATGACTAAAAAAATTCATTGTTCGAAATTTTCGTAGTTCGAATTTTTTCGAACTATTTTTTTTTTTAATTTGAAAGCCTATTTCTAAAAAAAAAACTAGTAAATTATATGTCGAATTTTCAGGATCGAATGTGTTTTAAGCGAATTTGGCTCGTATGCAAAGACGTATGCGTTATGCTTATTGGGTAGTAAGTAATTTTACGACATTTATAAAAATGTTTTTTTATTTAATTTAAACTTAGCACATACATATATCTATGTATAAAAATAATTAAACAAATAAAAGTCGCTAAAAACTAAAAATTAGAACTACAATTTGTCATTTATCGAAATGCAACATGAATGAAACATGAGCGCGCATGTTTTATGCATGATAATGTTTGAGTATGTATGCATGTTTGTTGGTTAGGTAAAAAATTACTTTTTCTTATTTAATTAAATTTAATTTAATTTAAAATTTTTATTTCAATTTTAAACGTTTTATGAACTCACCGTGCGATTGTTGCTCTTGATGTTGCAACGCACCGGCTGACACCAGCTGTGGTTGTGCCTGTACGCTTTGTTGACTACCACCACCGCCACCCACAACCATCGCCGCCGCCGACGTCGACGATGAACTAATCGACGGCGATGATATTGCCGCCGCTAAACTCGCCTGTTGTGCTGCTGTTACTGCTGCTGCTGCTGCCGTATTCGTACCCTCGTCGGTAGTACGCTTAAAGAAATTATGTTGCAAGGCATAATATGGTGTGACACGTGTCTTCGGATCAAAATCCAACATTCGCAATATTAAGTCTTTAAATTTCAAATAATCCGCCACCGAATGGCCCGGTTCATCCAAGCGCCTACCACCCGGTCCACCCGTTTCCACACCCAAAATATCGTGCAATTTACGTGAGCCTGGCGGTTTATATTTGCGTCCATTTTGACTCTTCTTCAGCACATACGATCCGTCGGTGACGATTTTATCGAAGAATTTACGCGTCTTATGCGCTTGATCGAGCAGATATTTTGGTGGCATGCCGAGCACCTCGACAATCTTGTTCATTTGATCGACTTCATTGCAGCCGGAAAAGAGCGGTTCCCCGGTGTGCATTTCAACTAAAATGCAACCCAGTGACCACATATCGATCGCCAGATCGTAGGGGATGCCGAGCAGCACTTCCGGCGAACGATAGAAACGTGATTGAATGTATTGGTATATCTGTGGGGGGAAGGGAGAGGCAAATTAATAATTGATTTTATTTTCTACATTATAATATGGATTTTGTTGGGGTTTCAGTTTTTGGTTTTGTTCAAAAAATTATTAAGTGAGTTCGAAAATGCGTTAGGAAACTGAGATTTGCGTTCGACTTTTTTTTTGGTATTTTTTAAGTTCAAAAATTATGTGTTCGAATTTTTTCGAACTAAACTCTTAGGGTTTTTAATAATTGCGTATCTTCCTTCGAGAGTTTTATTCGAAAATTTTAAATTTTGGCTCAAAATTTCAATGTTCGAATTTTTTCGAACTTGAGCGATTTTTATTTTTGAAAGTATGCGAATATTTTTGCAAAAATATTGAATTTTGATTATTAGAACTTTACGAGTTTATTTTTGAAAATATTGAATTATGACTTAAAATTTCAATGCTCGAATATTTCGAATTAATTTTTTTCGATATTTGGCAAATTACCAGTATATTTCTTTAAATATCGCATAACAGCATTTCCGATCAATTTCCGATATTCATATTTTTTTCGAACTTAATTTTCTACGATTTAAAAAAAATATTGAAGTACGAATTCAAAATTCTGTTTGAATTTTTGTCGGAATTAAGTTTTTTCAATACTCATAGCTGAGAAATTATTTATTCATATTATTTTTAAACTTTGCACCATTTTTTCAAAAATACGGAATCATGAATTCGAAATTTTATGTTCGAACTTTTTTCGCACTTAGATTTTATTTATTTCTGAAAGTTTATGAGTTTATTTTTGAAAATATTGAAGTATGACTTAAAAATTTCAATATTCGAATTTTTCGAATTAAACTTTTTTCGGTTTCTAGCAATTGGCGAGTTTAAAAATATTGAATTACAGCCTGGATATGCTATATTTATATTTTTTTCGAACTTAGCTTTCTACGAATTTTCAAAAATATTGAATTATGGCTTCGAAATTCTATGTTCGAACTTATTTCGTACTTATGTAGCTTTTAAATTTTTTAAATTTACGTTTATTTTGGGAAATATTGAATCACGGATTAAAATTCTAGTGTTCATATTTTTCCAAATTAGCTTCGAATTTTTTCGAACTTAGTTTATTTTATTATTTTGTTAAATTAAATTTAATATTTAATTATTTGTTAATAAAATTAAAAAAAATTGTAATTTTTCAGAACAAAACACTGTTATAAACAACTGATTAATCCTTTTTGAAGCTTGAAAAGCCTGAATAAATTCAGTTTTAAACTTTATGCACTGAGTTTATTCGGAAAAAATTAAAGCACTAACAATTAATTCAAACTAGATTCACCCACAACTTAGTGTGTATACTCACCCTTTGTCCCAGTTGACATGAACTGCCAAAATCGACAATTTTTATAGCCGAACGTTTCGGATTACAAAGTAATATATTTTCGGGTTTTAGATCACAGTGTATAATATTCAGTTCTGGTGTACTCAAAAAGAGCAAAGCAGTGCATAGCTGTTGGGCAAATTTACGTGTTAGATTTAGCGATACACCACGAAAATTCGTATTTCGCAGTAAATCATATAAATTGTAGGATAATAATTCGAAAACTAAACATAAATGATTGCGCCACATGAAATGCCGTTTCAATTTTACTGCAAGGGAGAGAGAAAAGAGAGAAAAATTAATGTTTTCGAATTTATGTATGTACATATGTAAAAATATCGCTCCAACTCACCAATATAATATTTGTTCTCGGCATCTGCACGATTCATCATTTCCAATAATTTTACTTCGATTTGTGCCTGATTTAGGAACGGTTTCTTGTTTTTAATTATCTTTATCGCTACGTGACATTGTTCTTCATGATCGTACGCTTTGACCACTTGACCAAAACTGCCCTTTCCTAAATAGACGCACGAAAAACAGAGAGAGAGAGAGAGAGAGAGAGATTAGTGGGTTATGTTTTTCAATTTTAATTTACTTACCAATTAGCGAATCGATTTCGTAACGATCCAAAAATTTCTCACCATTCTTAATTATATAATCGTGATTATCATCATCGTAACCGTCGTTATATAATTTACGCTCCTTCTTATTCGACGAATCATCCTCACCTTGAGTTTGTTGGGCGCGT
This sequence comes from Urophora cardui, assembly GCA_960531455.1. Classification (NCBI taxonomy): domain Eukaryota; kingdom Metazoa; phylum Arthropoda; class Insecta; order Diptera; family Tephritidae; genus Urophora; species Urophora cardui. Next base: position 10,106,333 of record OY482671.1, read on the forward strand.
CGCTTCTTTTTCGCATAGTAAACCTATAAATGAAATTGAATAAGAAAAACAAAATTTATTTTCGAAAAAAAAGTTTCAATGTTGAAAAACAGTTTTTGAAGTTCGAAAATTTTTCGAAATTAAATTTTAAAAACAAAAATTGAATCAACATTTTTTATTTTCTTCGAAGTTCAGTAAAAACGCATTTTTTCTTTTAATTCTAAATTTTTGCAAGCTCCGTCTAAAAGAAATTGTTGCTTTTGAAAAGTTGCTTTGACAGTCTCCAAAGCTTTTCCACACAAATCCAGCTTAAGTACAAGCTTCCACCATTGAAGTTTAATGCAATACCGTATTAAATTACTTTATTTAATATGCTTTCTAGCATAATTATTTATTTAAAAAATATATGTATTAGTAAAAAAGAAATTGTCTAATAATTGCAGTTATCTTACAACTTTTTGTTTATTTTCAAACACCATAGAAAAATAAAAAATTCAAAAAACAAAAAATTCAAAACAAAACTGAAAATTTTTGATTTTTAAGACAAGTGAAGGATGTAAAAGTCAAATTTAAATATTTTTTTAACTGGAAAAACACTCGTAAAGTACAAACTGTCAAATAAGCTTTCTTTAATAAAAAGCTCTGTAGGAAAAAGTTTTCTCAACTAGAAATAAATACTTCAGTTTTAAAAATTTCGAAATTTTGTTGAAGTTGCTTTGCTTCTATTTTACAAGCTTTTATTTAACTTCACTTTTTGTATGTATGTCGTGGAATTTTGCAACGAACATTTAAGATACTTCTAGTTGAGCTACGTACTTGATATTTGGAACATAGTTCAGGACCCGAAGACAATGCAATGTGAAATAAAAAAAAATCCGGTAGATGGCGCTGGTGTCGAGATATTTGTAAAATTCGTATTTACCGACCGAATTTGTTCATATTCGGTATATATATTGCCTATGAGAAAGTAAATACATCCTTGGAAAAAAATCGCCGCTAGGTGGCGCTGGTGTCAAGATATTTGTAAAATTCGTATTTACCGACCGAATTTGTTCATATTCGGTATATATATTGCTTATGAGAAAGTAAATACATCTGTGGAAAAAAATCGCCGCTAGGTGGCGCTGGTGTCAAGTTATTTGTAAAATTCGTATTTACCGACCGAATTTGTTCATATTCGGTATATATATTGCTTATGAGAAAGTAAATATATCCGTGGAAACAAACCGCCGCTAGGTGGCGCTAGTGTCAAGATATTTAGAAAATTCGTATTTATGAATCAATTTTGTTCCTATTTTGAACACGTATTACGAAGTAATCTATTCACAAAAGAGTATAGTAAAACCACTTAAAAGACTCCACAGGAATTGGATAATAAAAAAACTGGCTGAGCAGAAACCATCAAAATGTTAAACATAGTGCACTTCATATTAAAAACTGTTGGACTATATTGATAGTGGGAGTGTTGACAAATATTAGATGTAATATGCATTGTAAAACTAAAAAGGCAAAAATAAAACAAAGTAAAAAAAAATTTTTAAAAAGCTTTTATTTAATATTAATATAAAAATTTACTAAAAAGGAAAAAAATAAATTTCTAATATTTTTGAACAAGATTTATATTAGTCCTTAGTTCATTTGGATAATCTCAATCTAAGCATACATTTAACGCATTTCTTTAAAGCATTTCTGTATATGTATCAACATAAATAAAAGCGCGGGTCCTCTTTACGTAATGCATATCTCACGTAATTGGAATTTAAAGTTTTTATCGCTTCCTTCCATTTCACCAATACTGTTTTATGACATGAATATCTAATGAAAACCCGCGCTTTTATTTATGTTGATACATATACAGAAATGCTTTAAAGAAATGCGTTAAATGTATGCTTAGATTGAAATTATCCAAATGAACTAAGGACTAATATAAATCTTGTTCAAAAATATTAGAAATTTATTTTTTTCCTTTTTAGTAAATTTTTATATTAATATTAAATAAAAGCTTTTTAAAAATTTTTTTTTACTTTGTTTTTTATAAATAAGCTACTTAAAAAATGTTGGTACATGCATATATGTATGTATGTAGGCTAACTTTTTTAGCGCTTTTAACGCAAGGTGAGCTTTTGGTTTATATTTCATTTAGAAAAGTTTTCAAACAGTTTTAGCCAAGCAAAATAAAAAAAAATTGTATGAGGTATCTTTTGAACTTTTTGCCTTTTAGCGAAATCTTTTGTTTAATTAGAAGTTTGTTCAAGTTTGAATAAGCTATACCTCAACAACAACAACAAATATGCACTTTTGTAAATCTTTAATACACACACCTAAGCTTTGTTAGAGCTTTCATAACGTTATGAGCTTTTTATTGGTATAGTATAAAATTTCAGCACCGTTTCAATCAAACGGCATAAGATGAAAAGATTTTGTGGAATACACTTTCAGCTTTTTACAGTGCGGTAAAAGCTTTAACTTTTTAGAAATATGTATGTCCCTAAACATTATCAAAGTGATTTCAATGTAAACATTTTTATATACACATATACTGCATTAATAGTGTTATGGATCTCCATCTCTTCGTTTAGGCTCTTTATTTCAGTTTCTTTCGCAGAATTTCACTTCAAGCTTTTGGCATTTGGTAGTATTTGAAAGCAAAATTCTCCCAATTTGAACTAAGACTGTTTAAAGGTCAAGACAAAAGGCTTCCAATGCTTTCAACGACTATTAAACAGCTTTTCAGAACACTTAACTTTTCCTAGCAGGCTTACTAAGAAATTGAAAGCTCTCTTAAAGCAAAACGCTCACAACTCGACTAAGACAGTTTGAAGTCCAAGACAAAAGGATTCTATTAAAGATTTATTCTGAACACTTAAGAAATTGAAAGCTCTCTTAAAGCAAAACGCTCACAACTCGACTAAGACAGTTTGAAGTCCAAGACAAAAGGCTACCAAGCGCCTTCACCTAATATTAAAGAGCTTTTTGAACACTTAATTTGCCTTAGCTTGAAAGTTCTCCTAAAGCAATATTTTCACAACTTCAACTAAGCCAGTTTAAAGTCGAAGACGAAAAGCTTCCAAAGGGCCTTCAACTACTATTAAAGAGCTTCATCGAACACTTAGTTTACCTTAGCAAGCTTACTAAGAGAGTAACAGTGATTTAAAGGAAAGTTCAGGTTAATGGGTAAAGGAAAGTTGAAACGCTTTCTGCAATTGCCCCAATAAAAAAATTGTAGTGAAAAGGGGCAACACTTTGGGAAATAAGGTAAGAGAGAGTAAGCCCAAAAACGAAGAATTGTGTTTTTTCGAAAATTAACCAATGAATTTATTTAAGCAAGATTAGAATGGCTACATATATTTTATTGGTATGGCTAAAAGTATGCTATAGAATTTGAATATAAAACCGTGCCAAATTCAAAGCCTATTTTAAGGAGTGAGCCCAAATATAGAATCAAAATGCATATAATCTGTTGACTTCCAACATGAAGGTGCAGCAAAGAAATATAATCAATGAAATTATAAGAAGACTGAAACACAAAAACTATACAAAACAGCTAAGGAAAACACGAACGAAAAGGTAATAATTGTAGAGCTTAGAGAAGAAGCAAAAAAAAAATAGCAGAGAAGAGACAGGAAATGAATAAAGAGAAATGTAAACAGTAAACCGGTACAAAAGACGAATAAGAAAGCCAAAGAATAAAAGGATAAAGAAGCCAAAAGGACAGGCGGGCGGTCAAAAAGGCAAAGGAGTACAGGCAGTACACAGAAAGGCAGCAGGGCAATCATAAAGTCGAAAAATTGTGGTTGGGTTAGAGGGTGTAAGGGCAAGACAGGCAGGCAGGGAAGCAGGCAGGTCGAGCAATAAGCCAAAAAATCAGCTAATAATAACAAAAATTGCGATGGAATGGTAAGGGAGCGCTTCAAACGGGGGTAGCAACAGTGGTAATACACGAAAAACGGCGCAGGAAACACACACACAAACACACAAGTGATGAGGTAGAGAAATATACATACTTACTGACAAGGGAAACTCTAGCGAATATGCCAAAAGAATGGCATGGCAAAGCGGAACCAAAAACGGTTGTTGCTAACGCCACAAACATTAAGCCAAGCAAAGCAAGGGAATGGAAAGAAGAAAGAAGGGCACAAGGAAAGTCGATAAAACAAAAAAAAGCATGTGGACAGAAAATGCGCGCGCCTATTTATATGTGAAGGAGTGAGCGAGCTAAGGTGTGTGTGTTTTTAGACTGAGGTACAGAACATCGACATACTACACACACAAGGCATCACTACCCTGCAAAAAAATGTGCGATTAATCTCGAAAGAGATTTGTCCCGGATTGATTTCTTTCGAGAACAATCGGTCCACAATTAGTCCCCGATTGTTCCCGTACGTGTATAAATGTAGACTAATTGTAGACCAATTGTTCCCGAACGGGTATAAATGTAGACTAATTGTTCCCTAACGGGTATAAATGTAGATTAATCGCTTTCATCCCGAACGGGTACAAATGTAGATTAATCGCTTTCATTCCGAACGGGTACAAATCTAGATTCCTTAAATGTAGACATTTTACAAAAATATGTAATTTTAGAACAACCGGTAAAACGAATTGAACACCCTTTCTTTTGATAACAATGATGAATAATAATTTTAACAAAATGTTGCCTAAAATATTCTATGAAAAAATCCTTTACATTACGCTCATATAATGCATACTCAAAACTTACAATTTTTTTTATTTATTTAATGAGATTTTTTTCAAAAGTAAAACATTATATAATCTTTATTTATATATGTATGCATGAACATTTACAATTTTTTAAAGATTGCTATTAAAAATTGCCTTGGCGAACAACTTGGAAAAATCTACATTTGTACCCGTTGGGGATGAAAGCGATTAATCTACATTTGTGCCCGTTCGGGATGTAAGCGATTGATCTACATATGTACCCGTTCGGGATAAAAGCGATTGATCTACATTTGTACCCGTTCGGGATGAAAGCGATTAATCTACATTGGTACCCGCTCGGGATGTAAGCGATTGATCTACATTTGTACCCGTTCGGTATGTTAGTGATTAATCTACATTGGTACCCGTTCGGGTATACAAGTTGAACAATTAGTCTCTTCATAGGACATGCTCGAACAAAGGCGATCAATTCACTCCATATAAAGAGATGTAAAATTGTATTAGTCGCATGCTCCCTTGCGATTGATCCCGGACACGTCCCGGATTAATCGCATTTTTTGCAGGGTATATAAAAACCAAATAAAAGCGCATGCGCGCGGCAGTGTATCCTATAAAGCAGCGACAGCGGCAGCAAAGAAAGCAGAGCAGCGACGCCAGAGACAGCGCCAGCAGCGAATGTGTCTCTATACATGCGAGCAATGGATGGATGGATGGTGTTGTGATGAATGAATCCAGCAGGATACACAAGGATACACGGCAGCAGCACATATATGCATATACATATATGCATATGGATTTGTGAGGCGAACAGAAATGATGCTGCAACATTTATGTGGAGATTTGCAGAATCCCGAAAAAATGGCTTTGCAGCGAGAGACAAGGTGGCTAATGCGCATGCGCGTAAAGAGAAGGTAGAGACAAAAAAAAGAAAGAAAGAGAGTTGCTAGCACACATTTTAGGCCAGTTGCATATTTGCCGTGTGTGTGCAGATGCAGAGAACGCGCGCCTAAAACGCTGCAACCAACAACGCCGTCGTCTGACAAACGACCGACCGACCGAGACCGAGGCTGCCTGCGTCGGCAGTAACTAAAAGTACATGAAACTAAAGGCAAAATGTAGGGAAATTGCATAGAAAAATGTAGAAATGAAATGCCGCTTAAAAATGGGTGTATGCCGAAGCGTAGACGTTGGCAGCGCAGGCGGCGGCAGCAGCAACGGCGACGGCAATTGAGCAGCCAGACAGGACGACACTTTAAGCAGCCAAGCAGACAATCAGACACGACAAACAGACCGTCAGACAGCCATGCAGCCAGTGAATTAACCAACCAGCCGGACAAATAGAACCCTTCGCCCGTGAAAGCAGACAATGTTGCATGCAACGTATGGTGGAAGGAGAGCAGACAAACGTTGCAAGTTGAGGGAGTTTTTATGAGGTGAAAGTTGGGCGAGGGAGCCACGCGCGCGCTGCACAAGAAAAAAGAGCGACCTATAATGGCTAGCAGGAGGGTGCAGGACAGGAGAGACATAAAGATATGGATAAAGGGAGGATGGTGCTGATTACAAATGGCAACAATCGCCAGGCTGCCAAGGCAAGTCAACTGAAATTCGAGATGTTGCTGTTTGTAACTATTTTTAGGCGCTTATTTGTTGTTTGTTGTTGTAAAAGGCAGCAACAAAAATCGTGGTGCAGCAGCGCATCCTTCAACGGTAAGTATAGAATTTCCGTGGGAGCGAGGAAGAACAAAAACCAAAAAAAAGAACAAAACATTTTCGAAATAAAATTGAATTGAAATTGAAAGCTAAAAAAAACGAGTAAGGAAGCCTAAGTTCGAGTGGAATCGAACATTAGATACTCAGCTGTATGCTTTCATTGTTTGTTTGCATTTGATGGAATCACGGTGTATTTTATATAAAGCGACTGCTGCATAAAGCGGGCGTAGCCACGCCCATTTTCAAAATTTTTAGCAGTCATCCAACTAAACATAACAATATTATTCTTTGTGCAAAATTTCATTCCTTTATGACTTCTAGTTACAAAGATGTCACGTTACAAATTCCCAAAGGGTGTTTCAGAAATATCTTTGTTAAAAAGTAGGCGTGGTCATAAAGCGATTTCAATAAATTTCTGCGTGTCTATTGACACAAGTTATAAAAGTGTACAAACCAAGTTTCGTCATAATATCTCAATTATTTGTCGAGTTATAAGCTAAGAAATCTCGTATATTCCTTTGTCTAAAAAGAGGCGGTGCCACGCCCATTTTCCAAAATTTTTCTATTTTTTGTTTCCGGTCTATTGTAGAACTCATGTCACAAAATGTCAATGAATTATCTTTATATTAGGCCCCTTTATAGTTCCCATATATAAAAGTGGGTGTGGTCGTCAACCGATTTCGCTAAAATTTTGAACTTGTATTAATAATAATACAATGGCGCTATTATAACTCTGACGAGTTTTATGGCCGAGCTTCTCTCCCAATTCGAGGTGTGCTCCTTTTTGTTTTTCCTACTAATTGGGTGGACCTACAGTTTTATGCCGGCTCCGAACGGCGAATGCATTTTTTGTGAGAAGCTTTTTCATGGCAGAAATACTCTCGGAGGGTATGCCGCCCACTGCCGAGAGGTGACCGCTGCTCTTAAAAAACCCAATAATTGGATGTTTACTAATTAGAAAAATTTGTTTGGCTCGGACCGTGGTTTGAAACCGAGACCTCTGGCATAGCAGGCGAGCACTCTACCCACTGCACCACAGCGGCCACCAACTTGTATTACCACAAGTAATAAAAGTGTACACACCAAGTTTCGTCATTATATATAAATTATTTGTCGAGTTATAGGCTCAGAAATCTTGTATAATCCTGCTTCTAAAAAGAGGCGGTGCCACGCCCATTTTCCAAAATTTTTATGTTTTTCGTTTTATGTCCGCAGGTGGACACCTGCCATGAAATTTCAGTGATAGATCTCTATGTTTGACAGAGATATGGCTTAAAATGTTTTTATTAGGTCACTTTATAATACCCATATATAAAAGTGGGCGTGGCTGTCAACCGATTTTGACAATTTTTCGTCCAAACGTTTGCCTAAGTAAGTATATCACGCGTACCAAATTTCATCGATATATATTCAATGGTTTCTGAGTTATGGCATATAAAACTTTCAATGTTTGACCCTTAATAAGTGGGCGTGGCACCGCCCATTTTCCAAAATTTCATCAAATTTCTTCCTAGGGGCCTGAGCTCAACACGTGGGTAAAACTTCATCGCTCCAGCTATATTAGTGACTGAGATACCAAATTTCCGATTTTTTCTATATATGTAGGAAAAGTGGGCGTGGTCATGGTCCGATTTCGCCCATTTTCAATACCAACCGTCCCAGTCTCGATACCAACTTGCATTCCAAATTTCATCAAAATATCTAAATTTTTGCGCGAGTTAGAGTGTTTACAGACGGACGGACGGACAGACGGACGGACATGGCTCAATCGATTTCCCTTTTCACCCTGATCATTTTGATATATATAAGTCTATATCTATCTCGATTATTTCATTCTGTTACAATCCACCGTTATGTGATTAAAACTATAATACTCTGTGTACTAGTACAGCTGAGTATAATAGAAGAAGAAAAAAGAAAGAAGAAAAATAATAAATAAGAGAAAATGTTGCACAAAAATAGCATAGCAGCTGTTCATTTGTAGGGGGAACTATACCCTTGGAAATGTACAAGCAACACAGGAAACAAGAGGAGCACAAATTGACGTTTTGAAAGGGTAAACCAAAAATAGCTTTTATTTGTGCTGGAAGAGACATTGAGGTTGGCTTTAACATGTATTTGCGTTGAAAGTGAGCTCTGGCGTGGAGTAGAGTAAGGAGGATTTGCATTTTTGGCGTAGGTGGCAACAAGACAAGACTGAAATTGCATAACGCAAATATTGTTGTTGACCCTCAACGTGGATATGCAGCAAGCAGAGGCGCATGAAGTGGCATGTGAAGGGAAAATGAATATGTTGTTTGCCTGGGATGCAGTATATTAATAACTTAAAAAAGGGAGTAGAAGAAAAGAACATTAAAAAAACTTCGAAAAATGCTGAAAATTATTTGTTAAGCACATTTTTGCACTTTTTGAACTAATTCTATGTTTTTTCGATGATTTTTTTCTAATTTAATTTTTTGAATTTTTTTGGAAAAAAATATTCAAAATATTATTTACAATTTATTATTAATATGTATTGTATTTCGTTTTTCGACATTTTATTTTTTCGAGTTTAATTTTTTTTTAAGTTTTTCTTTAATTTTTTAGGAAATTCGGGAAAGTAAAGCAGTAAAATGCTAAAAAAAAGTCTAAAAACAGTTCAAATTGCCATTTTAATTGTTCTTTTAATTCTATGTTATTCGATATTTTATTTTTTTTTAGTGATTATTTAATTTTTTTAGGGAAATTTTAAAAATAAAGAAATAATACAGAAAAAGTTGGTAAATAGAAGTAGTTCAGATTGCTATTTTAAATTTTTTTTGCAACTCATGGAAAACTATCTATGTTTTTCGATGTTGTATTTTTAAAAGATTGTTTAATTGCTTTTTAAAGGAAGCTTGGAAAATTAAAGGTGAAAATGCTTAAAAAGTTGAAATTCTATTTTTCAAAATTTCTGTTTTTCGATGTTTTACTTTTTAAGGTTTATTTAATTATTTTTTTTTTTAAGAAACTTAAAAAATAAATCAAAAAAATGCTGGGAAAGGTTAACAATTTTTTTTTAATATTTTTCTTTTAATTTAATTTAGTAATAATATAATTTCAATTTCTTTTAATTATTTTTGAGGCTAATTTAAATTATTTTAAGGGAAGCTCAAAATAAAGCAAGAAAATGCTGAGATTGCAATTTAGTTCACATTGATATTCTTCATAATTTTTTTTAAATTCTATGTTTTACGGTGTTTTCTGTTTTAAGGACTATCTAATTTTCTTTAAAGGAAACTTGCAAAATAAATAAAGCGACTGTTAAAAAAGTTAAGAACTAGTTCAGAATGTTATTTTTAATTTTTAAATTCTGTTTTTTCGACACTATTTTTTTAAGGAAGCTGGAAAATAAAGCAAGAGTAAGCTGAAAAAGCTTAACACAAGTTAATATTCTATTTTGTAAAAATTTTATGCTTTTCAATTAATTTTATGATGCCATGTTTTTCGACGTTTTGGTTTTTTTGGCATGGAAATAAATTTTTAATTAGTAAAACGAATTTTTGCAAAGTTTATAACATCCAAGTGACCTTTGCTTAATGATTAAATGTTTTTAAAGCTAATTTTTTCAAATATTTGCGCAAAGTTTACCACTTTGCAAATTGAAATTTTATGTTTTTCGATGTTTTTACATAGTTATTTGCCAAAAATTAATAATGTTGCGTTTCTTGATACAAACACCAAAGAGCAAGTAATTTAAAGTATTTTTTTGGATTCTATGTTTTTCGATGTTTTTGTTATCTGCTTGGATAACCAATTTTAAATCAAAAGAAAATGCAGATCTAAAGTTTTAAATTAGAATTCATAAAAAGCTCAACAACCGCTCGATTTTTATAAGCTCTAACTGCTTTTGCAAGCTTTTTATTTCTGCAGAAACAATTCATATTATTTGGAAGCAAAAGCAACAAGGCGATTAAGAGATAATATTTGACAGCTTACTATTCCAAAAACAAAATAGCCGTCCTCTGCTGCGTACACCATTTTATTATTGCATCATGGTGAAAGAGCAAACACGTCTTTTCTTTAAAACCAATAAGCACATCTCACACTGAAAAACTCCCATTCAGTGTATGACCACACACGCTTTTGCATTAACTTAAGCAATGCAAAACGGACGGCTACATACATAAATGCGTACAAGCAAACATGCAGTGAACTACACTGCGTATACGTAACTTGTTTACATACATACATACATACAGGTGAAACTAATAAAAGCGTGTTAAAAACACACCGCCTTCCTTCCAACGTTTGCAAGCAACGCGCAGCTGGCAGACGTTCACCTATTAAAAGCTCGCCATACAACGCCACTCGCCCACGCAAATAGATAAATTATTTATTTAGTTAAAAATCAATTTCGAAATGCGTTGTTTTAAAATTCCACGATGTCGTCAATTGATTGTTATTAGAGCAATCACTGTTGTTGTAGATTATTTTTGAAGAAACACAGAAATTAAATGGAAATTTCGTGCCGAAAAATAGAGCACAGATAATTGACAAAGCAGCGAGTGGTGGCGGCAAAGAAAGGGAGCGTCTGGTGAGGATGACGATGAGTTGAAGGAGAAAGTACACACATACCTACTGATGGAAGGTAAACACAGACATATAGTTATTGAAGGACCCTCAAGAGTTTAAATTTTCACCGACTTAACCTGATGCAGAAAATCATACTCGACCTGCTCGCTGGGCTGGCTGGTTGGAGCGTTCGTTGACCAGCTCCATTGGCTCAATGACATTTGTGACTGCGGTTATTCTTTTATGTTTACGCGAGACGCAATCGAAAGCAACAACAAAATGTGCAGATTTACACATTTCTATGGCTGTAGAGAGGTAAATTTGGTGCGAGGCAGGCAACTAGCGAAAAGTGATTACGGGTTGCTTCGCTTGGGTCAAGGGCGCTACAACAAACGACGACGAGCATTCCTATTCGCATTCGAATTTGCTTGCGTCATTGTTGCAGTGAGGAATAAATGTTTTCGTTGTTGTTTTATTGGCTGTGCTTTATTTACAATTGTCATAGTATAGAATCTGGAAAAATGACTTGCTTCTTAAAAACTAAATTTTCAACAAAAATTTAAAACATCGAAAAATATAACATCTCTAAAAATTATCTGATGCTTATTATTTGAATTAAAAAACACATCTGTATGCTAAAAATTAAATTTTCAACAAAAAAGTGAAAACATCGAAATTGTAGCAAATCACACGCGTATAGCGTAAAATGCAGTAATAAATGAAATAAAACCTTTACGGAATTTTCCTATTAGAAATTGATTTAAAAGCCAAAATAAAAACATCGAAAAAAATAGAGTATGAAAAATTACTGAATGAAAAACCACAGCTGCGTGCTAAAAATTAAATTTTCAGCAAAAAGTGAAAACATCGATACATAGAATTGCAGAAGCGTGCAACAAATCACTCGTGAATAGTACAAAATGCTGAATCAATAAAATAAAGTTTTTAATTCCTTTTCCGTTCAGAAAACAAACAGCAAAAACATCGAAAACCATAGAATGTAAAAAAAATTACCAGCTTTATTATTTGAATGAAAAACCAAAGCAGCGTGCTAAAAATTAAATTTTCAGCAAAAAGTGAGAACATCGAAAAACATAGCATTGCAGCAAACGCCACGATAAAGAAAGTTTTTAATGCATTTTCCGTTCAGAAATAGATTTAAAAATCAAAAACAAAAACATTGAAAACATAGAATTTATAAAAAGCACTTACAACGCATTTGGAAGTGGTTTCGCGCATGCTTAAGTATATTTACTCAATTTTTTGGAATTTTATTTTATTAGCATTTTTCTATTAGATTCTTTGTAATTTATGTTTTCTTAAAACACTTACCTCATTTATATGTTTGTAGGTCTTTATTAAATCTACGCTCAATTTGCGCAACGGCGCCGTAGCTGGATCACGAAAATGTGTTGGAATTCGTGCTTGCATGGCGCGCACCTCAGACGATGATGTCGGACTAGAACGCTGCATGGAGAGAAGAGGAAGAAGAAAGGCAAAGAGGTTAATAAAAACAAAGATTAATAAAGAAGCAAAAAAAAAAAACATTTATGTATAAAAACAAGAAAAGCAGTTACAAGCGCAATTAATGAAAATCAAAATGATTTTGTGTACAAATTGTTGAACTTTGAAATAAAAAAAAATTCGCCTTTAAAAAATTATGTTTTTTGTGCACTTACGTGATGCATAACATCTCGATGCGTTGCAGGAAGCTCTTCTTCGACCACAAATCGTCCGTAGAGCGGCGCATGACGTTGACGTCCGGACTCAACACCTACGGCCGCACTGGATACATAAACTGCGGATACTAAGGAATATAAGAAATAGAAAAAAAGAATAGAAAAAATTATAGCATTTTATTTATATCTACATATACTTAATAATTTTGGTTTATTTACAAGAAAAAAAAAATAAAAAAAAAATATCCTATTTTGCACTGAACAAATCATTCGACTATTACTCATGCCACATATTGCAATCGTGTCACACACGAAAGATATTGAAAAGTGCATTGCACCGCCTAAAAAATGCATAAAAGTGGCAAACATTACATCAAAAAATTTACATATTTATTTTGAGATATTGAGCACACGCAAAAAAAAAGCGTTGATGATGATGACGATGACAATGGGGACAGTCGTTGTCAGGTGGCGTGACGGCTGCGCGTTTGTAGTGTCACATAGGTATATAAATTTGAGCATCACCCAAATACCAAGCGGTGACAAACAAACACAATAAATAGAAAAGTGAATTTCTCTTTGAAAAGGCGTACAATACATACAAAATTTTACTAGCAAAGCAGGCTCGGGGGCTACTTATTAAGAAGCATGTAAGATCGAAAGATTACTGACCTTAGGGGAGAAAGACGATCCCTTTGCCGCTGCAGAGGTAGATGGGATGACTGAAAGTTTTCAGACAGTGTAGGGAAACCCTTAGCAAGACCTGGGGTGTGAGTCCAGCCTACAGAGGAGTGTGTATCAGCATTACGCGTGCAATGAGTACAACATCAGAGGCCGCCCTTAATCTTCTGTGAAACCTGCTGCCTCTCTTTGGGATTGTGGCACGGCGATTGGAGCTCGAGGCACGGGAGTTCTTTAGCAGGCTGTCAGAGTAGTACCGTTTGCTTTTGGCCCCAAGCTACAGTGACTGCCAAGCTGCACTGAGGGCACGGGAAACTGCGCGAACCTCCTCAGAAATTTTTCACGAATGTAAGTTGAAACTTGGCTCTGTAGCAAAATTATGAAAGATTTTACTTGCTCTTCAGGATTCAAGCAGCAGCGGCTTACGTATAAATTAAATTTTTTAAATGAATGCAAATTAGTCAAAAAACGGTCACTGCAAACCTTTTATCCAAAATTAAGTGCAAAATAAAATTTTCCACGAAATTTCCCATTTGGGAAATTTTTAAAAAACTACTAAAAAACTGAAAATTAAATGTGAATGAATAAAAATGAGTACTGCAAGACCTTTAAGTGAAAAAGAACTTTTCCCATTTGGGAAATTTTAAAAAAATTTTAGTTTTAACTGAAAATTTGCTAAGTTAGCTTTTATAGGCAATTTTTGATATTTTGCAGCCTGAATAAAAATTTCCTTGACTATTTCCCACTAGGGAAATTTCGAAAAGGCTAGTTTCAACTGAAAAATTTCTAAAATTGAAATTAAAGATAAATTGAGACATTGCAGGCCAAGCGAAAATTTGATTAAACAAATTTTAAACACAAAAAATTCCCAAAAAATATCCCATTAGGGAAATTTTGTATAAATCGAAATTTCATGCGAAAAGTTGCTTAAATAAATTTTGAACACAATTTGAGACATATTGCAGGCCAAACAAAAATTTCCCAAAAAGCTTCCTATAAGGGAAATTTTATTAAAGTCAAAATTTTATTAAGGACACTGCGCTGTTCAAGGTAACGAATTGGCCGATGAATTGGCAAATTGCGGATCGACAGAACACAAAACTGGGCCGCAGCCAATCCTAGGACCAAGCATAGCGTGCACTGTGAAGTACGACAGCGACTCTATGAGAGGAACTCACGGGAGACGCTGTAACTCTACAGATTCCTGTAAAATTACAAAGTGCTTTCTAAAAAAAAAAAAAACTAACTGGAAGCTGGAAAACTTCCTCCGCAAGCAGGGAAGGAGTGATATTCGGACCCTTGTGGGGTTGATTATACGACACAATGCATGGGGAGAGCACATGGTCACCATATGCATCATCGAGAGCTCATTATGCCTATCCTGTCTGAAGGAGGACAACGGCCTACCACAATTCCATTCCATTCCATGTAAGATCGTGAGTGACCGACAGCAGACGATTTAAGTGGCCTTAGTATCCACATAAACGCTTAGTTTTTTGTTACTTTAGCAGACATACGTAGCTATTTTAGTAAAGCTTTCCCTCGACTGCTTCGTCATCTAAGTATATTGTATCACATAACAAAATTAAATTTATTTAGAAAAATAATTGAAATCGTCCGTCAAACTAGCGTTAGTTATATGTTCTGGCTGTCACTGATGATGTAAATCACACATGAAGATCTCAAGCAAAAATAACTCAATTTGAAAACAAAAAAAAACTGAAAAATCTGTTCATTACATTTCTTGACACAATTTCACGTTTGCAGTGTCGTAAAAATCAAAAACCGCAACTGCAACATATGTATTTGTTTTTGTTTTTTTTTTTGTGTGAAATTTGCAGGTTTCCCAAATATTTTATTTTATGCGAAACGGAAAGTCAAAATTAGTGCTTAACCCACCTATCAGCCAGCGCCTACCGGCCAACAGCCGCTAAAACTGAAACAACACTAATAATGTTTGTTTGTATTTGTGTTTGTTGGCTAATTTGACGTTGACAAAACGGAAAAAAAAAATAAATGAAATTAAATAAATAAAATAAAAACAAAAACTGTGTGTGGGTGGCCGGTGTATTTAGCAACAAATATTCAGCCATAAATTATCAGCTGCAAAGCACATTTTCACACTAGCAAGCATACACACACCTACGCGCATGTAGAGTTGAGGCAAAGCACATTGTTGGCGAAAATAGTGTAATACTAAAAGGCCTATGCTGTGCCGAGAGCTTGTGCACTTTTGCGGAGAGGGATGTTGTATATTAGTAACCACGTTTTCATGTTGCATTTTTTAAGCGCAGATACTAAAATTGTATGTGAATCGTAAGTGCGACGTGCGGAAAATTACTGAAAACAATTATAACGACGCTTAAGGTACTTTTCGCAGCAAAATAACACATTTCCATTGTGGAACGTATGTGGATCGTAAGTTCATATGTGCAGAAAATTACTTCAAACTACTAAAACGATGTTTACATTACTTTTCAAAGCGAAATAACGCATTTCCCCTTGTGGAACGTATGCGGATTGTAAGTGAAAATTGCAGAAAATGATCGCAAACAATTAAAACGATGTTTAAATTGATCTCATAGCGAAATAAGACATTTTCCGATGTGGAACGTATACAGATCGTGAGTGGAAATTGCAAAAAAACGACTCCGTAGCATTGTTTCGCTGCTCTAATTGTTAACTATAGCATTTTAAGCAGAAAGACATAGATAGATGGCTGTATACCGCTGGGTCAGGTGTCTGTTTGTTTTTTCTTAGCCACTACTGTACACACTGCTGTGCGGTGTATGTATGTTTTAAAAAATGTATGTTTTGTCACAATAAGAGCATAACTGTGCAAACAAATTTTTGGTATTTTATATAAATAAATGTTTTAATATACATATATGTTTATCTATATACATATGTGCATATTTATATGTATGTACATATAACAAGTGTGCTGTGCAACACTCGATTGCAGCCAAAATTTTATTTTTGAACTTTTGTGTGAAAATTGTGTAATATGTATTCTAAAAAGTTAAATAATTTAGCTTCCTTATGTAAGTGCATACAAACAGAGAAGCTAAATTTAAGAACAAATTTAAAATAAAAAGAAATTTATGTGCTACTATTTTCGTCATCGCCAAACTTATTTATGTATGCTTGTATGGTTTTGCATTTGATTTGTGCCATATGTTTGCTATTTTCGTGATATTTAATTTTTTTATTTACTTATTATGGTTTTGTATGCTTTATTTAATTTTTTTTTAATAAAAAACGAACATGTATGTATGTAACATTGGTATAAAACACAGAATCTTTTAAGCCGTGGCCTTCACTGACTTTCTGCGCGAAATCGCTATAATTAGCCATTAGATTAGCGTAACAATGCTTTGGGCTCATTTTTTGCAAATTCCACTTACGATCCACATACGTTCTACAAGGGAAAATATGTTATTTCGCTATAAAAAGTTATGTGAGCACCATTATAATTGTTTGAAGTCAGTTGTTGCAAGTTTCACTTACGGTCCACATACATTCCACTAGCCACTTTAGTGAGGAAGCATGCGAAAAGCTTTACTAAAATATCCATTTCGCTGGAAAAGCAGCAAAAAAGTAAAACTACCTTCAACTCAGCGATTTGGAGCCAACAGAAATATAACTACATAAAAGAAACTAAGCTATAAGTAAAGTCCATTTAATAAAAAGTTCTAAACATTTCGACACATCGACAAAGTTTCGTAGGCTTTGAACTAGCTTTCGATAAGTCTCTTATATTACGACTAAATTTTGGTAAACATTTCAATTTATTTGAAAGAGTTTTTTAGTGCTTAGCACGAAATTTTTATTTTTAATTCAATTTATTATTAGGTATACTTTGTGATAAGCGGATAACTAATTGGATTTTTCCGCTTATCCCAAAGTATAAAAATTTAAATTTATTATTTTTTTAAATAAATATGTATTCTTAAAACATTTTAATTTTTTTTTCCAAAAAATCATAACCTACAATTCCGCAACAGCTGTCGTGGTCGATCATTTGTCGCAAAACCATTATTATTGTTGACATACAAATTGTTATCATTGTTGTAGTTGTAGTTGTTATTGCTGTAGTTGTTGCCATCAATGTAATCATTGTAGTAAATATTATTGTTTTCACTGTCAATTTCGCATTGGTTGTTGTTGTTGCTTGCGTTGCGTTCATCCGCAATCGTCATTTGCCAATCGTTGCTGAGACGGCGGTCGTTGGTGGTGTTGCCAAATGAAGGCCATAAGCCCAAAGCGGCGGCAGACATGATTAAATATTGAGTGTTTGCGTCTTTTGTCGCAAAAGAATACTTCAAGTCAAGTATTAGAAAAAAAAAATTGTAAATTTTATTTTTTTTTTTGCTTTAGATTTTTTTGCGACCCTCACACGGTAGGCAGGAAGCGACGATAGGTTGCATGAAAATGTCGAGAAAAAAGGAAAGTGGGGTTGTGTTATGTGATGTTTATAGATGGAACATCCGTTGAAATTAAAATCCGAGCTGCTCCTTTTTCAAGGATATCCACATTTTTTGTCTTTTTTGAAAGGATCAAATATTGAGAAAATCGAAAATTCGCCACCGTCCAAATTTTTCCGATTTCAATACATTATTTGGTCGCTAAGGGATACAAAAAAAGGTATTAAAAAGAAAAATGGACACCTGTAGTGGAAAAATCCAATGTGAACAGGACCTAAAGGATAACCACTGAAATATAAAATAACACAAAAAGTACCCACTTTAATTTGCGTATAACTCCTAACATGTTAACTCTACGTGAAAATTCCTTATAATATGTTTCATTCAGAATAAATAAAGGAATATTTATTTGATATACAATTTTGATGTACCTGCAGTGGTTAATGCACTTTGGTCCATCTAAAGTGAAAATTTCAAAAAAAGTACGTTTTTTCTATGGTGCTATTTTAAGTTCAAATATTTTTCTAGTTTATGTAAATATTTTAATCTAATGATCCAATTCTCATTCTTACATATCTATACGTTAATATTAAAAAGAATTAGAGCTGAAATACGCGCTAGCTGTGCACGGTGGGCGGTAAGCAACAATAGGTTGCATGAAAATATCGAAAAAACGATCGCCGGCTAAACACTTACGTAAAATGATATTCTAATATACTTCATAAACACACAGCAAGCGTGAATAAAATCTCCAACATTTTTTTTAAACGAAAATTAGTACCAGCACACAGCTAGGCACATATTCGTTGGGCCATCATTTTTACGATATTCCCATGCAACCTATTGTTGCTTCCCGCCCACCGTGCACAGCTAGCGCGTATCTCAGCTCTAACTCTTTTTTAGTATTAACGTAGAGATATGTAGGAATGAGAGTTGGATCATTATATTAAAATATTTACATAAACTAGAAAAATATTTGAACTTAAAATAGCACCATAAAAAAAACGTACTTTTATTGAAATTTTCACTTTAGATGGACCAAAGTGCCATAACCACTGCAGGTACATCAAAATTGTATATTAAAGAAATATTTCCTTATTTATTCTGAATGAAACATATAATAAGAAATTTTCACGTAGAGTTAACATTTTAGGAGTTATACGCAAATTAAAGTGGGTACTTTTTGTGTTATTTTATATTTCAGTGGTTATCCTTTAGGTCCTGTTCACATTGGATTTTTCCACTACAGGTGTCCTGTTTTCTTTTTAATACCTTTTTTGGTATCCCTTAGCGACCAAATAATGTATTGAAATCGGAAAAATTTGGACGGTGGCGAATATTCGATTTCCTCAATATTTGATCCTTTCAAAAAAAACAAAAAATGTGGATATCCTTGAAAAAGGAGCAGCTCGGATTTTAATTTCAACGGATGTTTCATCTATAAACATCACATAACACAACCCCACTTTCCTTTTTTCTCGACATTTTCATGCAACCTATCGTCGCTTCCTGCCTACCGTGCTCAATGTCACTCGCTCAGTTATTTTGAAAATTTCTAAAATATGTGATTTTTTTATAAATAAAATTTAAAAAAGGTTAGAAAACAAAATTTGAAAACAGTTTTGTAAATTTTAATTTTTTTGCTTTAGATATTTTATGCGACACTCAATGTCACTCACACTTCAAACAAAGAAAATTATGGAGTTGTTTTTAACTTTTTGAAAATATGTACATATGTACGTGATTTTTTTTAAATAAAATTTAAAAAAAAATATTTTTTTTTCACATATCAGCGCAGATTATAACTGTTTGCCTTAATTTATTTTTTATTTTTTTTATCAAAATTAAAAAAATGCAAATTTAAAAAAAAAATTTTGCCTTTTTCCCTTTTTTATTTACGGCACTTGTTTGTCAGAAATTTTCAAGGAATTCCCCGATATTCTTCTGCTTTATGCTTTTATTGCATTTACGAAAATTTTCAAAATTTTTCCAAAAAAAAAAATTATTTTTTATTGCTTTTTCTTGGCTTTGCTTGGCTCTTATTATATACAAATATTAAATTTTTTCTTCTGCTTTGTTTTTATGCGGTGGCCGCTGTGGTGCAGTGGGTAGAGTGCTCGCCTGCTATGCCAGAGGTCTCGGGTTCAAACCACGGTCCGAGCCAAACAAATTTTTCTAATTAGTAAAAATCCAATTATTGGGTTTTTTAAGAGCAGCGGTCACCTCTCGGCAGTGGGCGGCATACCCTCCGAGAGTATTTCTGCCATGAAAAAGCTTCTCACAAAAAATGCATTCGCCGTTCGGAGCCGGCATAAAACTGTAGGTCCACCCAATTAGTAGGAAAAACAAAAAGGAGCACACCTCGAATTGGGAGAGAAGCTCGGCCATAAAACTCGTCAGAGTTATAATAGCGCCATTGTATTATTATATTGTTTTTATTGCACTTTTTAAAAAATTTCCAAAAATTTTGTTTCTTTTTGTTTTTTCTTCAACTCTTTGCCTTCACGGCACTCCCACTATTTCTACTCTATAATTCATAACAGCAAAAATTCACTCTTCCGCATTAACGAAGAAATTTATGCTTTCGAAAAAGATTTAAAATAAATGGACGCCTTCGCTTATTTTTAGTATGTCTACCGCGCCGCACAAAATTCTACTGAGAATTGCACTTTTTAAATTTTTCACAACAAGCGTTGACAATTTTCTACTCAGCGGTGAGTATGTCGAGTTCGTTTGTTCGTCTGTTATTGTTTTCTGTTTGAGTTTTCTTCGAAAAAAAAAGTAAAAAAAAAGCACATAGAAACGGATGTGTGTGAGAAATTTTCTTTATTTTTCGCAATATCCAAATAAAGCGCAGAAATAAGAAAAAAAATTTGAATACGAGAGTAGAAAATCTTAAAAAAAAAATAAAAATATTTTCCAATATATTAACCAATTTTTAACGAAATTTTAATTAGTGTTTAGCCACTTTTCAACCAGTTTTTTAACTATTTAATTTTTTGTTTTCAACCAGTTTTCTCAAGTTGAAAACTCCACTTCAGCTTCTATATAAATTTGGTACTCGTAGCGCATAAATATTTTTTTGTTTCTATCTCAGCACAAAAATGACATCAGCTGACACAGAAAATAAGAACACAGCAGCAAAGAAAAGCAACAACAAAATATTTACTTTGTTTCTGTGCTTTTGTAATAAAAACTTTCCAAAAAATTTCACACACACACACACACAAGTATTTTTTTTTTCTAACTTTTAACGAGCGTCATTCATTTGGAAGGCGTGTGAAAATCATAAAGCAGCGGATAGCGGCGCAACACAAGCAATAGCTCAGCGCAGGTCCAAACAACATGGGCGGTAATTTTTTATTTGACATTTTCGATTAAGAACGTAAGATAACGATATGACAGTCAGACACAGTGGTGTGGTTGGAAAAAGGGGGAGAGGGGGCGGTGGAAGCGAGCGAGATTAGAAATTGAAGGAGAAAATGTGGATTTATTGGACGCTGAATTTGATTTCCTATTATAACTTTCATCAATACGAAATAATATTTTAGTTTTGACCAATTCTTGTATAATTATAACAGAAAATGAGGTGATACACGCACCAAAATATGATTAAGGTCATAAGCTGAGTCCTTATCAGTTATGATCATCTATATTTATATGCCATTTTAATATCGTAGCAATGCTTCGGCATATTTTCTTGCAACTTTCACTTACGATCCACATATGTTCCACAACGAAAAATGTGTAACATCGACATGAAAAATGTTCTAAGCAATGCTAAAATGGTTTGACATCATTTTCTGCCCTTTTCACTTCTGATCCAGATACGTTCCACAACGCAAAATATGTAAAATAGCTATAACTAGCAATAAGAATGGCGTAATAATGCTTTGGCTTCGTTTTTCGCAAATTTTTATTACGTTCCACATACGTTCCACAAACGTAAAATGTGTTAAAAATTATGTAAACATCGTTATAATCGTTTGAGGTAACTGTATGCTAGTTTCACTTGTGATCCACATGCGTTCCACACAATATTTTAGTGCTTGTGCTTGCAAAATTCGAGAAAATGCGCAAAAAAGCTTAACTAAAATAACTACATATTTCGGTGAAAAAGTAACAAAAAAGGAAAACCATTTAATTAAGTATCAATTTATGTGGCTACTGAGGTCACTGCGAACACCACCCAGCCCGCCTGTTTGAACGCAAACTAGTCTTAAAACTTTTTTAGATATCATTTAAATTTTGGGCTATATTTCATTGTATTTTTCGATTTTTTGAACCTTTGCCAATGCACCTCATATATATACATACATACATATGTACATATATGTATATGTATATGTATATGTATATGTATATGTATATGTATATGTATATGTATATGTATAATGTATATATGAAATCGGCAAAGATCTCTCAGCCTTAAACGTTAGATTCAAACATTATGAGAATCTTTTCAAAACTTTTAAATGCTTGGATGACGCTCTTTCTGATGACACTAATTCCTGTGGCAAAAAGAGGAAACGGGCTGATTCCTCTTCTAAGCGAATTAGTCCTCCAACTGCAGTGCATAACGTTAACACTCCTGGGGGTAATTCTATTTCCATAAGTCAATCGGTGGAACTTATTGACTTAGCTTCTCCCAACCCGGCAGTTCCTAAACCATCTACCTCTAAGGCTGTTACGATATCAACCTTTCCCAATGAACCTCTTGCTCCACAGCCCCAAACTGTCAAACAATCCCAACCTGCCCAACCATCCCAAACTGTCCCAAAATCCCAAACTGCCCCACAATCCCAAATTGTTTCCCAGGCACACGAGTCAATGGCGAGTAAGCTGGTTGTAGTGCCGCGCAAGAAGTCTTTGTTTTTGTCCAGGCTCGATAAAAATACCTCCGTACGGGACATAGAAACCTACATTTTGTCAAAGGTTAAAATCGAAAATGTCTATATTAAAAAATTCGAGTTTTCACAACAGAGAGATATTGCATCTTTTAAAATTGACGCTCAGCCAAAAGACTTCGAAGTCCTTTTTGAAAGTTCTTTTTGGCCATATGGAGCCTTTGTTCGCGAATATGAATTCAGACCTAAAAGAAATAAAGTTCAAAATCTAGCAAAAATCTCTATGTCAAATATTTTAAATACTGATCCAAAAAACTAATTGTCAATTCTGGTCTAAATATCTTTTATCAAAACGTTAGAGGTCTTAACACTAAATTAACTGATCTTTATTTGAGATCTACTCAATGTAGTTTTAACATAATTTGTCTGACTGAAACTTGGCTTAAACCTCATGTTTATAACTCCGAAATTTTTAGTAACGATTATCAAGTTTTCAGGAATGATCGCTTAAACAGAGTCGGTGGTGGTGTTCTGCTCGCCATTCATTCTACAATCCCATCTGAAGAGATCGATGTACATACTCCTGATGGTTTTGAATTCAAATGCGTCCGTATTAAAGTTGGTAAGGGATTCACTTACCTTGCCACTTGCTACATTCCTCCGTCTTCTGCTACTTCTGTATATACAGAGTATACTATACTTCTAAAAACTATTCATTCATTCTTCAAACCTCAGGACTGTTTAATCGTCTTGGGTGACTTCAATCTTCCACAAGTCTCATGGAAGATTGTTGATAATAACATCGTCCCTGTTTACTCCAAGGTTAGCGGCAATAATTTTTTGGATGAAATGTCTGAACTCTGCTTGCAGCAAATTAATCTTCACTGTAATAAATTTGGAAAAGTGCTGGATTTGATCTTTGTTGATAATACTTCTGTTTTCTCTGTTAAACGATGCCCACCGCTTGTTTTGCCTGAAGACGTTTATCATCCATCTTTGGAAATTTTCTATGAGTTTATAAATGACGATTGTAATAATGAACTTACTATTGCTTGTTCTCGGTTTAATTTCGCTAAGGCCAACTACAAAAAGCTTATTAAAGAACTTTCTAAACAAGAGTGGCCACATTATGACGGTGATGTTGAACCATGCGTTTTGCACTTCAATAATATCATCTACGATCTATTTGATAAATTTATTCCTAAAATACCTTGCATGTCCGAGGAGCCCATGCAGCTCTGGTTCACTAAAGAACTTAAGGCTCTTAAAAATAAAAAATCGCGTTTTTTTAAGTCATACAAGAAGACTGGTTTGCAAGCAGATTATCTGCGATACTCTGCCCTTCGTCAACAATTTTTTGTTTTGAATAAAAAGTGCTACAATTCTTACATTACGAAAATAAAGAAGAACTTAATTTCGGATCCTAAGTCATTTTATAAATTCGTTAACTCTAAACGTAAAGTAGATGGATTTCCATCAGCTTTGCGTTTTCGAGATAACGTCTCCAGTGATAACCAAGTCATTGCGAATTTTTTTTCACAGTTTTTTAAATCCAATTACGCCAAAATCAATACCTCCTTACAAAAATATCCGTATATACTTCCCAACTATAACCTAATCAATACTCCAAGAATTACTCCGGAAGATGTTTTAATGCATCTTCAATCTCTAAAAATATCTTTTAAACCTGGCCCAGATTCGATTCCAACATGTTTCTTAAAAAAATGTGCTGAATATATTTATCTCCCTTTAACAAACTTATTCAACCTGTCTTTAAAATCCGGCACTTTTCCAACAACTTGGAAGGAATCCTTCATTATCCCTCTCCATAAGAAGGGGATTAGATCTTCTATTGAAAATTATCGCGGTATAGCTAAGCTTTCAGCAATTCCTAAATTATTTGAAGCAGTTGTTTGCAACCAAATAACACACTCCATATCCTCATTGATTTCAAGTTCTCAGCACGGTTTCTGTAAAGGGAAATCTACGGTAACGAATCTTCTTGAATTTACAACACACGTATCTAACGGTTTTAGGCAAAATTCATATACTGATGTAATATATACCGACTTCAGCAAAGCCTTCGATAAAGTTTCTCACTCTTTGCTTATCCATAAACTTGATCTTCTTGGTTTCTCACCTGGCCTACTCCAATGGATATCTTCGTATTTATTTATGAGAACGCAAAGGGTTGTTTTTAAAGAAACTTATTCCGATGTTATAGATGTTTCTTCTGGAGTTCCACAAGGCAGTCACCTTGGTCCGATTCTGTTTTTGCTTTTCATAAATGACGTTACTTCAGTAATAAAGCACTCAAAAATCTTGATGTATGCTGATGATTTAAAACTTTTTAAGTCTTCTTCCTTAACTGAGGAAAGATTTCTTTTGCAAGAAGATTTGGACTCCTTAATAACGTGGTGCAATGTAAACTTAATGCCACTAAACCTTCAGAAATGTAAATTCATGTGTTTATCACGGAAAACTATACAACCAGCTTTTTTCAAAATTAATGACTCAAGTCTTGAGCAAGTATATGAATTTGTTGATTTGGGTGTTACTGTGGATGGCAAGTTGAATTTTCAAATTCATATTAATGCTACTATCAATAAGGCGAAAGGTGTTTTAGCTTTTATTAAACGTTGGGCGAAGGAATTTAAAGATCCTTATATTACTAAGTCATTATTCACAACGTTGGTAAGGCCTATTCTGGAATACGCTTCTATAGTTTGGAATCCTCATTATCAAGTGCATTCTGATAGGATAGAATCTGTTCAAAAGCAGTTTTTGCTTTTTGCTCTGAGAAACTTCAACTGGGACTCTCGTTATAATCTTCCCTCTTATTCCTGTCGTTTAAAACTTATAAACCTTCCAACGCTATCTAGCCGTAGGGAAATGTTGGGTGTAGTATTTATGTCTAAGCTACTTAGAGGACTCATATTCAGCCCGTTTCTTCTATCCGAAATAAAAATTAACGTTCCCTCTCGTATATCAAGACATTATACACCTCTCTTATTGAAACAGTGTAAAACAAATGTTGAGTTGTATGATCCTTTACGACACTTATGTCTCAATTACAACTCTCACTACAACCTATTTGATTCTTCCGATTCCCTTTGCCAAATTCGAAATAATATTTTATCTTCACTTAACATGTAATTGATTACTAGAATACTGTTGCACTTCTTTACTTTTCTTACTACTTTCTTTTATTTTTTTATTCAGCTGGTGATATACATATTTCTGTAGCTGAGAAGTTTTAGAACTCGACGCTTAATAAACTCCTGCCTTTCAACACGACTCGGCAAAAAAAAAAAAAAAAAATTATCCGTACGTTATGCGGATGCGCCTCTCGTGCGGTAGGGCGGGATTGGAGGGCGTGGGTTATTATTATTATATGTATATGTATATGTATATGTATATGTATATGTATATGTATATGTATTTACATATTTCTTCCTCTCTCTATAAGACTTTGCTGCGCTCAGTTTAATTGCTTTTTGCGACAAATTCAAATTTTCGCGTCGTCACAGTTGTTTAAAAAAGTGCGACTGAATGTGACTGCCTGCGCTTGCGCTCGTCGTCCGTCGTATGCTTCGTTTAATGAATTTGCGCGTATATTTTTGGTTTCTGGCTGCTGCAAGATGAGGCTGAAATGTTGGCCTGTCTTGCCTTCCCTCATCGATGCTCAACCACGATTATGTGGGTGTATTTTTGGCGTATTAACTACATAAATGCATACAATTGTACAAACCGAAAACTATTAAGAAGATGTTAATAGATTAGCTCTTTGATTCCCTGTGCTTTCTTGCTTGACTGACTGACTAGCAACGCTGGCAACTAAAAAAAAACTGAAAATAAAAAGTGAAAAAAAAAGCGACAACAAATGTGACTCGAAAGTTTATTGATTGATAAATGTAAATAATTCACAAAATGCATCACAGATTTATTCGTTTAAACGCGATGACAGACAAGGGGAAAGCAATGAACTGCAGCATTAAGGTCCCCACAAACAGAAGCGATACGATACAGCCCACATATGAAAAATCGTATCGCGTCATGCACAATTGCATATGTGGGCTGTATCCTATCGCTTGTTTGTGGGGACCCTTACTCGAAGAAAGACACGTGTAGGGAGAAAATTGCATTGCAAGAACCAAAAGAAAAACAAAGTCTAGAAATGAATGAATAATAAATTTAAGTTATAAACCACAGCTCTCTGAAGCATTTTTTGAAGCATTAACGCGTCTGAAAAACACTCAATTTATGAAGAAATGAAATTTTACGAAAAAATTAATCCGATAAATAATAATCACGCCAATCTGAGCTTGAAACGGGTAGGCTTTCGACAAGAGGCTTATTAAGGGCAATTCAAAAGCAATGTGAATTAAAAAGAAAAGCCTTGAAGCAACAACAACAAAGAAATTTCATATATCACCAAGCCAAGCCTTAAGGGGGAGGATTAATTTATGCAAATGCGAGCATTTTGCGTTCAATATTTTGGGCTTGCCGCTAAAGCAAAAGTTACAATTTATATGTGAAAATATGCTGGAGTGTTTAGAGAGTGTTTTACAAACCAAAAATGTGGCTTGTTTTGAGCTATTCGTCTTGTAAAAATGCGCATTGTTCGCTGTGAAACCCAACAGCTGTTCTAAGCTACCTTTAAGCGCGCATTTTTAACGGGTTTTAATGCCTAATGGAACACATTGAAGCAACCAGAAAAAAAGCAAAATCAAATATCACGAAGCAACGTCTGTAAGACAGGCGAAGTTGTTAAATCATATGAGAGCATTTTGTGTTTAATATTCTGGGCTTATTGCTAAGGCAAAATTTACAATTTATATACTTAGGCAAATATGCTGGAGTGTTTAAAGAGTGTTTTACAAACAAGTGAGACTTGTTTTAGGGCAGTCGTCTTGAAAAAATGCATTGTTCGCTCTAAATGACGTTAGCTATCTTTATACAAAGTTTTTTTTCCAGAGTAGGCTCCTAGTGAAATTTAAGGCCGAATCGTTTTCTAGAATATTTTAACCCTCTAGCCACCTTCCAAATAAAAATTTTTGCGGACTTTCTAAAGGAGTGGTCAAAATGAAGTATTCATGGTGGCGTAAGAGGGTTAAAGTATTCTAGGAAATTGTAACTCGTACAATTTTATTATGTGCTTCCTAACAACATATTTTTATACGATATATGCATATTTTAACCCTTTTTTGCATTTCTTTAAAAATCACTAAGACAAAATTTCACAAATTTAAAATTTCCGTTGTATTTTTATATTTAAAGCAAGGAAAAGGTGAAACATGTTCATTAAAACAACAAAGCAAACACAAAATAAAGTACGTAAATGACAATTGAACATTTCGAGCAATTAAAAAAACCAAACAAGCCAAAAACAAACGAGATGTCATTGATTTAAAGCCAAGCAGCTTAAGTGCTTTACTTCCTGAAGAACAACTTTATTTTCCCCAACAAATGGGGAATGTTTGCCAAAAAAAGAAATGCATTGCCGTCGAAATCAAAGCAAACAAAGCATCACAACATACATACATATGTACATACTTAGGAATGACCAAACACATTTTTTTATCTTTAACATATGTATGTATGTACATATGTAAGTAAAAATAAATGCAGTAGCCAATCACACAGCACATAAAAATAACCAAAAGTAGCACTATCAGATATTTAAATGCAGTAGACAGCGACAACGGAACGCAAGTCACACCACAAGACGCCGGAATGTGCATTATATCTTCTATTTTAAGAGCGACGATGAGGGGAGAATTAATTTGGGGTTTTTGTTTTTCTTTTTTTTTTTTGCTGACAGGGTTGCTATTTTTGGTTTTGAAGCGTGTTTACTTAATGTCTGCTCATCGGAGGAGAGCTGATAGGCCGAGATAGGCGCTCTAAATCTAAATCGGCATTTCGAAACAATTGCAAGCGTTGGGTTTACTAAACTTTAATGCGCTTTAAATATTTATAAACCAAGAAGAAGAGACGAAGAACCATTCAGTGGCTTCAGTTCCATTTTTTAACTAATGCGCGTTAAGTTTCTATGTACCGATAATATTAGAAGACCTTCTCTGGATAAAAAATAGTCGATGGTTTTTTGATAAATAATCGATACACATATTTTCGATCAAAATAATTGATAGCTAGGAAAAATAATCGACATTTTTGTTGTAAAATTGATATGCAGCACAAATTTTCGTCAAAAATAATCGATTATAAGAAAATCATTAAAATAATCAAAATTAATTATTCATATTTTTCAATAAATAATAATCGATAAGCGTATTTTCGATAGAAATAATCGATTGTTAATAAAAAATAATCGATAGTTACGAAAAATAATCGATAGCTGCGAAAAATAACCGACAGTTACGAAAAATAATCGATAGTTACGAAAAATAATCGATAGTTACGAAAAATAATCGATAGTTAAGAAGAGAATCGATATTTTCGTAAAAAATAATAGATACACAACACAATCATACATAAATAAAAAAGTTATCGATTATAAGAAAAATAATTGATATACATGTTCAATAGTTTAGATAGATAATCGATATTCTTCAATAAATAATAATCGATTTGCGTATTTTCGATAAAAATCATCGATAGGTAAGAAAAATTAATCGATAGTTAAGAAAAAATAACCGATAGTTAGGAAAAAAAATCGATAGTTAAGAAAAATTATCGATAGTTAAGAAAAATTATCGATAGTTAAGAAAAATTATCAATAGTTAAGAAGAAACAATCGATATTTTCGTAAAAAATAATCGACTATAAGAAAAATAATTGATATACATGTTCAATAGTTAAGATAAATAATCGATATTTTTCAATAAATAATAATCGATTTGCGAATTTTCGATAAAAATAATCGATATTTAAGAAAAAAATAATCGATAGTTAAGAAAAATAATAGATATACAATACAATTTTCTACAAAAAGTGATCGATTATAAGAAAAATAATCGATATACATATGTATTTTCGATAAAAATAATCAATAGTCAAGATAAATATTCGATATTTTTCAATAAATAATAATCGATATGCCGCTGTGGTGCAGTGGGTAGAGTGCTCGCCTGCTATGCCAGAGGTCTCGGGTTCAAACCACGGTCCGAGCCAAACAAATTTTTCTAATTAGTAAAAATCCAATTATTGGGTTTTTTAAGAGCAGCGGTCACCTCTCGGCAGTGGGCGGCATACCCTGCGAGAGTATTTCTGCCATGAAAAAGCTTCTCACAAAAAATGCATTCGCCGTTCGGAGCCGGCATAAAACTGTAGGTCCACCCAATTAGTAGGAAAAACAAAAAGGAGCACACCTCGAATTGGGAGACTAGCTCGGCCATAAAACTCGTCAGAGTTATAATAGCGCCATTGTATTATATTAATATTATATTATAATCGATATGCAAATTTTCGATAAAAAATAATAATAGTAAAGAAAAAATAATCGATAGTTAAGGAAAATAATCGAAACTAGTATCGCCGGTGGTCGAAATTCGACCATGCAATTTATTTTTTCAACTTTGTATTGGTACAAAAATTATTCCTTTTCGCGGAGATAAGCAACACTTTCCAAAGCGACTCTTCAACTGTGTTTACGATGTTTGTAAACACGTTTACGATATCTATTTATCTTAACTAAAAACTTTATTTATTAATTATAAAGAAATTAAATAATTTATAGAAAAAATTATATGCCTATGCACTGCTCCTGACTCATACGAACACAGCCATATCAATTTTATGTGGATATGAGTATGTTAAATGTGCTAAACAGCCTGGCAATTGTTTGTATGGGAAAAATGTTAGCCTATTAATATATAGATTTTTCCCATAAATAACAATCGATACACATATTTTCGATAGTCAAAAAATATCGAATATCGACAGAGCACTTGCTTCGTTTGTTTTTTTTTTTTTTTTGAGTGAACAATGCAAAAACAATGACAAAACTGAACTTTTTTCAAGTCAGGATAAAGAGTTTCTACATTCCATTATTCTAATTGGAAGCTTGGCCGTTGTATGAATACTAATTTGAGAAAAATAAAGATCTATGAATATTTTCTTTGAAATTTATGGGGTTCGGAAAGCACAGTTTTAGGCTTCTGGCGCCCACTCAAGTTGTTCCATTTTAATTGAACCAGAGTAGAGTGATGTAATGATAATGTGACGTTTTCAATTTCTTGAAGATACATATGTACATATTAAGGGTGTGATGCTGACGGACGGACCTAGGGACAGTGGTATCAACGGTCAGATAGCCACTTAGAATTTAAGCTGAGTGAGCGGACAGACATGGGGGTTCGGGGGGACTATTGGTATCCCGAGTAGTTAATCAAGTAAAGGGGTATGAGTTTTTGTATGGTGCGGCCTCATGTGACGACACCACACGATCGACGATCCGGCGAGCTTAGCTGTGCTCACAACGCAAGCATACCCCATGGTGACCAAGCATGAAAGTGGGGTACATGGTCCGTGAGAGGAGGATGATCGGGCATGTCCGGCGGCCCCGTACGTAACAAAATTAATTGCGCTCTTTCCTCTCCTTACGCTACCCTTTTTTTCTCTATATACCATCCTCTTTCTTTTCTTCTTTATACTTACCTATTCCTTTACAAACTTCACTTTCATTATGAATCATAACGCGATCTCTTCCATTCCCACAAAACAAAGTACCACCCTAGTAAACGCAATCAAGAAGAATTTGTATTTGTTAAACAAAAAGTCATTGTTTAGGCAACGGTTGAATAAACGGTAAATGTTGCAATTAAATGGTTTTGGGAACCGAAGAACGCACAAGACAACGCGTTAAGCATTTAGCAAATAAAAAATACACGATGCACAAATTGACAAATTGATTGAGAAGCCAAAAGAAGACACAAGAAGAGCCAGTAAGGAAGCAGAGCGAGTAATGGGAAAAGGGGGAAATTTAGCCCGCTGGGCGTAAATAAACAGACAACAACCATGACAACAATAATAACAACAACATACACGAAGACGGACGATTAAAGTGAAGGGTTCAATGTGCAAAACAACGCGGCGTTTTGCTCAAGTAAATAAAAATCAAGAGGAAAAAGTAAAAAAAAGAAGAAAAAAGAGTTATAAGAAAACATGAAAAGGAGTGAAAATAAAAAGAGCAAAAAAAAGGCAGAGGAGCAAAAAGTCGCAAAAAAGCAAATTTAAGTGGGGAATTTGCTTGCCATATATGTACTTTTACTTAAGTAAATAGGTAAGTCTGTGAAATTTGCTTTTGTATAAGTAAATGGGGGAATTGTAAATGGGGGAATGTGACTGGCTCGACTCGACGCGCTGGGGCAGTGCGTTTAACGCTTTACGCGTTACAGCTGGCTGTTTTAAAATTAGTCAAGAACGAAAAAAAATCGACAGCAGCAGCAGCAAAATACCAAAAAAAGGAAAAATCAAAATAAGAAGATAAAAAGGAAACATCAAAAAACAAAAAACAAAAACAAAACGCGATTACAAAACACAGCAGGCGGCTGGCAAGGCAAGGCAAGTTGATTGAACTCTTCACGTGAAAGATATTAAAACGCCTGAAATTTAAGGGGTGGAAAAAGGGGGAAAAGAGCCAAAAAGCGCGGAAAACAACCAAAAAGCGTTGAAAAAAAACGCCAACACACTAAACCCAAAAATAGCCAGCATTTTTAGTTCAGTGTGGGAAATTGACGCGCGCTTATTTTCTTTAAATTTCTTCATTTTGTTTAAATTGCAAAGCATGGCTTTTTGATTTTTTTACTTTCCAATTTTTGCGCGTTTTTTTATGCTTTATGGCGTCGGCTAAGCTTTCTATTTTAGTCTCTTTGTGTACTGTTTTGCGTGCAATGCGTGAAAACTGTTAATTTTCTGTCACCACTGTTTGACATGCTCCCTTTGTTATTCGCTTCAACTTGCAAAGTTAGCTGCAGCTGCTCGGTTGCCCTTTTCCCACTTTGTTTTTTGCTCATTTGCTTTTGGCTCCTTTGTTCCTTTGTCTCCTTGTTCTTTATTTAACATTGAAACATGACGCCTTAATGTCACCAACAACATTTACACTTGACGTTTTCGACAGTTTTGCATTAAATAAACTTAAGAAATGCTTTTCATTACAATTTCCTGTCGTTCTATTTCAATTTTGGTGCTGTTGTTGCAACAGTAAAAATATTGCCAACTGAGAGAAGGCGACAGTTCTTGAGTGGATATAAATTGGCATCATTTCGATACATTTCGATATTAATCATCGATTTACATGCACCACATACATGTTTTCGATAAAGAGAATCGCTTGTTTCGAAAAATAATCGATAAATTTCGAACAAACTATATGTGCCGTTTAACCCTAGTTCGGCCGACGATTTTTACAACTCATTTCGGCCGAAGCAGTCATCCGGGTGACCATATTTAAAAGTTTTAAAGTTCAGATGTAAATGGAGGGTAGTAAAGAAAAAACTCTGAAAAATTGCGAAATAAGTGAAATTAAGTGAAAATAGGTATCTGAAAAGATTAAAAGCTGATTATTTTTACTGTTCATTTTGGTACAATTGTGAAAAACTTAATTCAGTTACTTTAAATCAGAGATGCTTAACGAACGAACGGATTCTATTTCGTTTTGTTAATTCACAATGCTAAATTATCAAAATGGTTGTGTTTCGTTAATTCGCAACGCTAAATTATCAAAACCATTTCGTTTCGATAATTCACAAAACTAAATTATCGAAATGCAACCGGTAACGTTGAAACGAAATAAATCAACAAAAAGATTGCCTGCACGAAGCGCATACATACACAGCTGTCACTCAAATCGTAGCAGTTCGTGTGCATATGCATATATGCATGTATGCGAGTACTCGGCCGATTGCTCGCGACAGCATTGCGAGCGCACTAAGCATTTCAACGTTATAAATTTGGTTATGATAACGCTAATCAACGAAATGAAATCATTTTGATAATTTCTTTTCGCTAATTAACGAAATGGTATTATTTCGATAATTTCATTATCGTTATTTTGCGACTATAAATTATTTTGATAATTGTGTAAACGGTAAAAACCTGAATAGTTTCAGCGGAAACGATTGCTTTTTTTCGGTAAACGATAATATTAACGTTACGATGCATCCTTGCTTTAAATTGTTGAAAATGGCCAGCTCTAAGCGTGTAAAATACGAGGACGCAATCAGTTCAACCAATAAAGATAAAAATGCAGACTGTAGGATTGAAATTGAACGGTTTGTAGCCATAACCGACTGCAGAACACCGTTAATCGAAGGTAAGTATGCTATTTCTGATGAAATGTGTACTGGATATTTATACTATATAGAACATTGACGGGAGCGGATATTGAGAAGTTGTTCGAGGAGGATGACCATGATGTTAAATTTGGCAATGACAACGATGTTGAAGATGACAAAACTGACAATATTGAATTCTATGGAATTTTATTGCATAGCTTGTGGAGTTCATAAGTCCAGCATGGAGGCGATTGATGACCTATGGACTTCTTATTCATTTCAACTCTACCATTCAGAGAAACTTTCCATTTCGTGATCGAATGTCGTTCCGTCAATGTATCCCGTCAAAGCCAGCAAAATATGGCATACAAATATTTTGTATTTAGGCCAGCAACCTATCTAAAAGGACTTGCTCGTTAATTGGGTGCGTTCAGCTGGACCCCCCACTCAATGGATTTGAAAATTGATAGGCTAGGATTTATGTGCTTTTTATGTGCTAATTTCGTCCCCCAACAAAAAATTTTGTGCTCGAATTTTAAGGGTATTTTTTAAAAAATCAAAAGTGGGGGGTCCAGGTGAACGTTCACCTAGACCCCCCCCTCAATGGATCAAGATGGTAATAACATAAAATGAATTAGATATTTATGTGCTAATTTCGTCCCCCAACAAAAAATTTTGTGCTCGAATTTTAAGGGTATTTTTTAAAAAATCGAAAGTGGGGGGTCCAGGTGAACGTTCACCTAGACCCCCCCCTCAATGGATCAAGATGGTAATAACATAAAATGAATTAGATATTTATGTGCTAATTTCGTCCCACAAAATTTTTTTTTTTTTTTTGCTTAAATTAAAAAAAAAATTTCACTTGGGAAGTGGGAGATAGGTGAACAGTGTACAAAACCAACTATATAATCTATAGTTAATATAATATTGATGTACTAATTACCTACACCAACAAAAAAAAGTTTTTTTTTTTTAAATAAAAGACTATTTAGTATTTTTCTTATCTTAACTGCATGTTTGCTTGCATGTATGCACATATGTACATACATGTGTATATATGTACATCCATATGTAGCCGGCTCCTTTTTGCATTGCATACTTTGCGGAGAAACGTGTGTACATACATGTGTATGTGTGTATGAGAGCTTTCATATGACATTAAAAGTGGGAGCTGAGATTATCAAAATTGTAATATTATATTATGGACACAATATTTATGTGCTAATTTCGTCCCCGAGGAAATTTTATTTTTCCAACGTTTTATATGAGTTTTCATATGACTCCAAAAGTGGGGGGTCTGGATGCAACTTCTACCCTATGTTATGTATCAAGATATTGATAGTATAATATGAATACAATATTTATGTGCTAATTTCGTCCCCGAGGAAATTTTATTTTTCCAACGTTTTATATGAGTTTTCATATGACTCCAAAAGTGGGGGGTCTGGATGCAACTTCTACCTTATGTTATGTATCAAGATATTGATAGTATAATATGAATACAATATTTATGTGCTAATTTCGTCCCCGAGGAAATTTTATTTTTCCAACGTTTTATATGAGTTTTCACATGACTTCAAAAGTGGGGGGTCTGGATGCAACTTCTACCCTATGTTATGTATCAAGATATTGATAGTATAATATGAATACAATATTTATGTGCTAATTTCGTCCCCGAGGAAATTTTATTTTTCCAACGTTTTATATGAGTTTTCATATGACTCCAAAAGTGGGGGGTCTGGATGCAACTTCTACCTTATGTTATGTATCAAGATATTGATAGTATAATATGAATACAATATTTATGTGCTAATTTCGTCCCCGAGGAAATTTTATTTTTCCAACGTTTTATATGAGTTTTCACATGACTCCAAAAGTGGGGGGTCTGGATGCAACTTCTACCCTATGTTATGTATCAAGATATTGATAGTATAATATGAATACAATATTTATGTGCTAATTTCGTCCCCGAGGAAATTTTATTTTTCCAACGTTTTATATGAGTTTTCATATGACTCCAAAAGTGGGGGGTCTGGACGCAACTTCTACCCTATGTTATGTATCAAGATATTGATAGTATAATATGAATACAATATTTATGTGCTAATTTCGTCCCCGAGGAAATTTTATTTTTCCAACGTTTTATATGAGTTTTCATATGACTCCAAAAGTGGGGGGTCTGGATGCAACTTCTACCCTATGTTATGTATCAAGATATTGATAGTATAATATGAATACAATATTTATGTGCTAATTTCGTCCCCGAGGAAATTTTATTTTTCCAACGTTTTATATGAGTTTTCATATGACTTCAAAAGTGGGGGGTCTGGATGCAACTTCTACCCTATGTTATGTATCAAGATATTGATAGTATAATATGAATACAATATTTATGTGCTAATTTCGTCCCCGAGGAAATTTTATTTTTCCAACGTTTTATATGAGTTTTCATATGACTCCAAAAGTGGGGGGTCTGGATGCAACTTCTACCCTATGTTATGTATCAAGATATTGATAGTATAATATGAATACAATATTTATGTGCTAATTTCGTCCCCCAACAAAAAATTTTGTGCTCGAATTTTAAGGGTGTTTTTTAAAAAATCAGAAGTGGGGGGTCCAGGTGAACGTTCACCTAGACCCCCCCCTCAATGGATCAAGATGGTAATAACATAAAATGAATTAGATATTTATGTGCTAATTTCGTCCCACAAAATTTTTTTTTTTTTGCTTAAATTAAAAAAAAAATTTCACTTGGGAAGTGGGAGATAGGTGAACAGTGTACAAAACCAACTATATAATCTATAGTTAATATAATATTGATGTACTAATTACCTACACCAACAAAAAAAAACTTTTTTTTAAATAAAAGAGTATTTTGTATTTTTCTTATCTTAACTGCATGTTTGCTTGCATGTATGCACATACATACATGTGTATATATGTACATCCATATGTAGCCGGCTCCTTTTTGCATTGCATACATTGCGGAGTCACGTGTGTACATACATGTGTATGTGTGTATGAGAGCTTTCATATGACATTAAAAGTGGGAGCTGAGATTATCAAAATTGTAATATTATATTATGGACACAATATTTATGTGCTAATTTCGTCCCCGAGGAAATTTTATTTTTCCAACGTTTTATATGAGTTTTCATATGACTCCAAAAGTGGGGGGTCTGGATGCAACTTCTACCCTATGTTATGTATCAAGATATTGATAGTATAATATGAATACAATATTTATGTGCTAATTTCGTCCCCGAGGAAATTTTATTTTTCCAACGTTTTATATGAGTTTTCATATGACTTCAAAAGTGGGGGGTCTGGATGCAACTTCTACCCTATGTTATGTATCAAGATATTGATAGTATAATATGAATACAATATTTATGTGCTAATTTCGTCCCCGAGGAAATTTTATTTTTCCAACGTTTTATATGAGTTTTCATATGACTCCAAAAGTGGGGGGTCTGGATGCAACTTCTACCTTATGTTATGTATCAAGATATTGATAGTATAATATGAATACAATATTTATGTGCTAATTTCGTCCCCGAGGAAATTTTATTTTTCCAACGTTTTATATGAGTTTTCACATGACTCCAAAAGTGGGGGGTCTGGATGCAACTTCTACCCTATGTTATGTATCAAGATATTGATAGTATAATATGAATACAATATTTATGTGCTAATTTCGTCCCCGAGGAAATTTTATTTTTCCAACGTTTTATATGAGTTTTCATATGACTCCAAAAGTGGGGGGTCTGGACGCAACTTCTACCCTATGTTATGTATCAAG
Organism: Urophora cardui; assembly: GCA_960531455.1. Taxonomy (NCBI): domain Eukaryota; kingdom Metazoa; phylum Arthropoda; class Insecta; order Diptera; family Tephritidae; genus Urophora; species Urophora cardui. Next base: position 10,143,914 of record OY482671.1, read on the forward strand.
ATATTGATAGTATAATATGAATACAATATTTATGTGCTAATTTCGTCCCCGAGGAAATTTTATTTTTCCAACGTTTTATATGAGTTTTCATATGACTCCAAAAGTGGGGGGTCTGGATGCAACTTCTACCCTATGTTATGTATCAAGATATTGATAGTATAATATGAATACAATATTTATGTGCTAATTTCGTCCCCGAGGAAATTTTATTTTTCCAACGTTTTATATGAGTTTTCATATGACTTCAAAAGTGGGGGGTCTGGATGCAACTTCTACCCTATGTTATGTATCAAGATATTGATAGTATAATATGAATACAATATTTATGTGCTAATTTCGTCCCCGAGGAAATTTTATTTTTCCAACGTTTTATATGAGTTTTCATATGACTCCAAAAGTGGGGGGTCTGGATGCAACTTCTACCCTATGTTATGTATCAAGATATTGATAGTATAATATGAATACAATATTTATGTGCTAATTTCGTCCCCCAACAAAAAATTTTGTGCTCGAATTTTAAGGGTGTTTTTTAAAAAATCAGAAGTGGGGGGTCCAGGTGAACGTTCACCTAGACCCCCCCCTCAATGGATCAAGATGGTAATAACATAAAATGAATTAGATATTTATGTGCTAATTTCGTCCCACAAAATTTTTTTTTTTTTGCTTAAATTAAAAAAAAAATTTCACTTGGGAAGTGGGAGATAGGTGAACAGTGTACAAAACCAACTATATAATCTATAGTTAATATAATATTGATGTACTAATTACCTACACCAACAAAAAAAAACTTTTTTTTAAATAAAAGAGTATTTTGTATTTTTCTTATCTTAACTGCATGTTTGCTTGCATGTATGCACATACATACATGTGTATATATGTACATCCATATGTAGCCGGCTCCTTTTTGCATTGCATACATTGCGGAGTCACGTGTGTACATACATGTGTATGTGTGTATGAGAGCTTTCATATGACATTAAAAGTGGGAGCTGAGATTATCAAAATTGTAATATTATATTATGGACACAATATTTATGTGCTAATTTCGTCCCCGAGGAAATTTTATTTTTCCAACGTTTTATATGAGTTTTCATATGACTCCAAAAGTGGGGGGTCTGGATGCAACTTCTACCCTATGTTATGTATCAAGATATTGATAGTATAATATGAATACAATATTTATGTGCTAATTTCGTCCCCGAGGAAATTTTATTTTTCCAACGTTTTATATGAGTTTTCATATGACTTCAAAAGTGGGGGGTCTGGATGCAACTTCTACCCTATGTTATGTATCAAGATATTGATAGTATAATATGAATACAATATTTATGTGCTAATTTCGTCCCCGAGGAAATTTTATTTTTCCAACGTTTTATATGAGTTTTCATATGACTCCAAAAGTGGGGGGTCTGGATGCAACTTCTACCTTATGTTATGTATCAAGATATTGATAGTATAATATGAATACAATATTTATGTGCTAATTTCGTCCCCGAGGAAATTTTATTTTTCCAACGTTTTATATGAGTTTTCACATGACTCCAAAAGTGGGGGGTCTGGATGCAACTTCTACCCTATGTTATGTATCAAGATATTGATAGTATAATATGAATACAATATTTATGTGCTAATTTCGTCCCCGAGGAAATTTTATTTTTCCAACGTTTTATATGAGTTTTCATATGACTCCAAAAGTGGGGGGTCTGGACGCAACTTCTACCCTATGTTATGTATCAAGATATTGATAGTATAATATGAATACAATATTTATGTGCTAATTTCGTCCCCGAGGAAATTTTATTTTTCCAACGTTTTATATGAGTTTTCATATGACTCCAAAAGTGGGGGGTCTGGATGCAACTTCTACCCTATGTTATGTATCAAGATATTGATAGTATAATATGAATACAATATTTATGTGCTAATTTCGTCCCCGAGGAAATTTTATTTTTCCAACGTTTTATATGAGTTTTCATATGACTTCAAAAGTGGGGGGTCTGGATGCAACTTCTACCCTATGTTATGTATCAAGATATTGATAGTATAATATGAATACAATATTTATGTGCTAATTTCGTCCCCGAGGAAATTTTATTTTTCCAACGTTTTATATGAGTTTTCATATGACTCCAAAAGTGGGGGGTCTGGATGCAACTTCTACCCTATGTTATGTATCAAGATATTGATAGTATAATATGAATACAATATTTATGTGCTAATTTCGTCCCCCAACAAAAAATTTTGTGCTCGAATTTTAAGGGTGTTTTTTAAAAAATCAGAAGTGGGGGGTCCAGGTGAACGTTCACCTAGACCCCCCCCTCAATGGATCAAGATGGTAATAACATAAAATGAATTAGATATTTATGTGCTAATTTCGTCCCACAAAATTTTTTTTTTTTTGCTTAAATTAAAAAAAAAATTTCACTTGGGAAGTGGGAGATAGGTGAACAGTGTACAAAACCAACTATATAATCTATAGTTAATATAATATTGATGTACTAATTACCTACACCAACAAAAAAAAACTTTTTTTTAAATAAAAGAGTATTTTGTATTTTTCTTATCTTAACTGCATGTTTGCTTGCATGTATGCACATACATACATGTGTATATATGTACATCCATATGTAGCCGGCTCCTTTTTGCATTGCATACATTGCGGAGTCACGTGTGTACATACATGTGTATGTGTGTATGAGAGCTTTCATATGACATTAAAAGTGGGAGCTGAGATTATCAAAATTGTAATATTATATTATGGACACAATATTTATGTGCTAATTTCGTCCCCGAGGAAATTTTATTTTTCCAACGTTTTATATGAGTTTTCATATGACTCCAAAAGTGGGGGGTCTGGATGCAACTTCTACCCTATGTTATGTATCAAGATATTGATAGTATAATATGAATACAATATTTATGTGCTAATTTCGTCCCCGAGGAAATTTTATTTTTCCAACGTTTTATATGAGTTTTCATATGACTTCAAAAGTGGGGGGTCTGGATGCAACTTCTACCCTATGTTATGTATCAAGATATTGATAGTATAATATGAATACAATATTTATGTGCTAATTTCGTCCCCGAGGAAATTTTATTTTTCCAACGTTTTATATGAGTTTTCATATGACTCCAAAAGTGGGGGGTCTGGATGCAACTTCTACCTTATGTTATGTATCAAGATATTGATAGTATAATATGAATACAATATTTATGTGCTAATTTCGTCCCCGAGGAAATTTTATTTTTCCAACGTTTTATATGAGTTTTCACATGACTCCAAAAGTGGGGGGTCTGGATGCAACTTCTACCCTATGTTATGTATCAAGATATTGATAGTATAATATGAATACAATATTTATGTGCTAATTTCGTCCCCGAGGAAATTTTATTTTTCCAACGTTTTATATGAGTTTTCATATGACTCCAAAAGTGGGGGGTCTGGACGCAACTTCTACCCTATGTTATGTATCAAGATATTGATAGTATAATATGAATACAATATTTATGTGCTAATTTCGTCCCCGAGGAAATTTTATTTTTCCAACGTTTTATATGAGTTTTCATATGACTCCAAAAGTGGGGGGTCTGGATGCAACTTCTACCCTATGTTATGTATCAAGATATTGATAGTATAATATGAATACAATATTTATGTGCTAATTTCGTCCCCGAGGAAATTTTATTTTTCCAACGTTTTATATGAGTTTTCATATGACTTCAAAAGTGGGGGGTCTGGATGCAACTTCTACCCTATGTTATGTATCAAGATATTGATAGTATAATATGAATACAATATTTATGTGCTAATTTCGTCCCCGAGGAAATTTTATTTTTCCAACGTTTTATATGAGTTTTCATATGACTCCAAAAGTGGGGGGTCTGGATGCAACTTCTACCCTATGTTATGTATCAAGATATTGATAGTATAATATGAATACAATATTTATGTGCTAATTTCGTCCCCCAACAAAAAATTTTGTGCTCGAATTTTAAGGGTGTTTTTTAAAAAATCAGAAGTGGGGGGTCCAGGTGAACGTTCACCTAGACCCCCCCCTCAATGGATCAAGATGGTAATAACATAAAATGAATTAGATATTTATGTGCTAATTTCGTCCCCCAACAAAAAATTTTGTGCTCGAATTTTAAGGGTATTTTTTAAAAAATCAAAAGTGGGGGGTCCAGGTGAACGTTCACCTAGACCCCCCCCTCAATGGATCAAGATGGTAATAACATAAAATGAATTAGATATTTATGTGCTAATTTCGTCCCCCAACAAAAAATTTTGTGCTCGAATTTTAAGGGTATTTTTTAAAAAATCGAAAGTGGGGGGTCCAGGTGAACGTTCACCTAGACCCCCCCCTCAATGGATCAAGATGGTAATAACATAAAATGAATTAGATATTTATGTGCTAATTTCGTCCCACAAAATTTTTTTTTTTTTTTGCTTAAATTAAAAAAAAAATTTCACTTGGGAAGTGGGAGATAGGTGAACAGTGTACAAAACCAACTATATAATCTATAGTTAATATAATATTGATGTACTAATTACCTACACCAACAAAAAAAAGTTTTTTTTTTTTAAATAAAAGACTATTTAGTATTTTTCTTATCTTAACTGCATGTTTGCTTGCATGTATGCACATATGTACATACATGTGTATATATGTACATCCATATGTAGCCGGCTCCTTTTTGCATTGCATACTTTGCGGAGAAACGTGTGTACATACATGTGTATGTGTGTATGAGAGCTTTCATATGACATTAAAAGTGGGAGCATAATAAAAATATTGTATTCATATTATACTATCAATATCTTGATACATAACATAAGGTAGAAGTTGCATCCAGACCCCCCACTTTTGGAGTCATGTGAAAACTCATATAAAACGTTGGAAAAATAAAATTTCCTCGGGGACGAAATTAGCACATAAATATTGTATTCATATTATACTATCAATATCTTGATACATAACATAGGGTAGAAGTTGCATCCAGACCCCCCACTTTTGGAGTCATATGAAAACTCATATAAAACGTTGGAAAAATAAAATTTCCTCGGGGACGAAATTAGCACATAAATATTGTGTCCATAATATAATATTACAATTTTGATAATCTCAGCTCCCACTTTTAATGTCATATGAAAGCTCTCATACACACATACACATGTATGTACACACGTTTCTCCGCAAAGTATGCAATGCAAAAAGGAGCCGGCTACATATGGATGTACATATATACACATGTATGTACATATGTGCATACATGCAAGCAAACATGCAGTTAAGATAAGAAAAATACTAAATAGTCTTTTATTTAAAAAAAAAAAACTTTTTTTTGTTGGTGTAGGTAATTAGTACATCAATATTATATTAACTATAGATTATATAGTTGGTTTTGTACACTGTTCACCTATCTCCCACTTCCCAAGTGAAATTTTTTTTTTAATTTAAGCAAAAAAAAAAAAAAATTTTGTGGGACGAAATTAGCACATAAATATCTAATTCATTTTATGTTATTACCATCTTGATCCATTGAGGGGGGGGTCTAGGTGAACGTTCACCTGGACCCCCCACTTTCGATTTTTTAAAAAATACCCTTAAAATTCGAGCACAAAATTTTTTGTTGGGGGACGAAATTAGCACATAAATATCTAATTCATTTTATGTTATTACCATCTTGATCCATTGAGGGGGGGGTCTAGGTGAACGTTCACCTGGACCCCCCACTTTTGATTTTTTAAAAAATACCCTTAAAATTCGAGCACAAAATTTTTTGTTGGGGGACGAAATTAGCACATAAAAAGCACATAAATCCTAGCCTATCAATTTTCAAATCCATTGAGTGGGGGGTCCAGCTGAACGCACCCTCGTTAATTGGCCACTGGAGCTATAAGCCGCCACGCATCAAACCCTCGTATCCTGCAGCATTATCACGTACATACCTACCGATATGCAGCCTGTTTTGAATACTCGTTTATCTCCGTCCATCGCATAAGAAACGAGAATTGAGCACCGTGATGAAACTGGTCAAATGGCAATCAAAGGCAGGTGTCATGTTTGTCGGCATGTGAACGAAAGACAACGGAACTCCCGAAAAGTTTGCTTAGTTTGTAAACGGCCAGGGTGCCAGGAGTGCATTCAATCAATTGTCAAATGTGTTGAGTGCAGGAAATAATCATATGCCAACATTTTCATTTGTATGTATGTATATTACGTTTGAATTTACCCGTGGTCACCCAGGTGACTACGTCGGCCAGAATAAGAATATAAGATCTCAAACTGTAACAGTGTTCTATGGATTAAATCTTAAAACTTTATTTCGTGTTTTTTCTGCTCAAAATTAACAACTTTAAGATGTCATGGAACATAAGGTAATAGAATTTATTAAAAATATGTTTTTTTGTGCGAAAAATGTGAAATAGTCACCCAGGTGACTCGTCGGCCGAACTAGGGTTAAAATAGATTTTATAAAAAGTAATCGATTTTTCTTAGATAAATATAGATTTTATACGAAAACGATATTTGTAATATTTTAACAGTAATCGATAGTTAAGAGAAATACTTAATAGATGTTTTTCGATAAAAACAATCGATAGTTTTGATTGACAATCGATTGGTGTTCGATAAAAATAGATTTTATAAAAAATAATCGATATTTCTCGATAAAATCAATCGATATTTTTCGATAAAAACAGTCAATCTTCTAGAAAAACAATCGTTAGGTTTCGATAAAAATAGATTTTATACAAAATAAACGATATTTTTCAATAATCGATATACATAAAAATTTTCAATAAGAACAATCGATAGTTAAGAGAAATCATCGATAGTTATGAATAAATAATCGATATAGAATTTCGATAAAAAAAATAGGTTTAATAGAAAAAAATTCGATATTCTTCGATAAACAACATGCGATACTTTTAGAAGGATAATAGTTTTCGGTAGACAATGGATAGATGTTGGATAAAAATAGATTTTATAAAAAATAATCGATAATTTTCGATAAAAACAATAGATATTACTCGATAAAAACAATCGATAGATCTTTCGTTAAAAATAGATTTTATACAAAATAAACGATATTTTTCGATAATCGATATACATAAATATTTTCAATAAGAACAATCGATAGTTAAGAAAAATAATCGAAAGTTATCTATAAATAATCTAGATAGATTTTCGATAAAAAAAAATAGGTTTAATAGAAAAAAATTCGATATTCTTCGATAAACAACAATCTATACCTTTAGAAGGATAATAAATAGTTTTCGATAGACAATGGATAGATGTTTGTTAAAAATTAGATTTTATAAAAAATAATTTATAAAAACAATCGATATTTCTCGATAAAAACCACCGTTATTTCTCGATAAAAACAATCGATATTCTAGAAAAAATCGATAGATCTTTGATAAAAATAGATTTTATACAAAATAAACGATATTTTTCGATAATCGATATGCATTAACATTTTCAATAAGAACAATCGATAGTTAAGAGAAATAATCGATAGTTATCTATAGATAATCGAGATAGATTTTCGATAAAAAAATAGGTTTAATAGAAAAAAATTCGATATTCGATAAAAAATCGATACTTTTAGAAGGGTAATAGATAGTTTTCGATAGACAATGGATAGAAGATGTTCGATAAAAATAGATTTTATAAAAAATAATCGATAAAAGCAATCGATATTTCTCGATAAAAACCACCGTTATTTCTCGATAAAAACAATCGATATTCTAGAAAAAATCGATAGATCTTTGATAAAAATAGATTTTATACAAAATAAACGATATTTTTCGATAATCGATATGCATTAACATTTTCAATAAGAACAATCGATAGTTAAGAGAAATAATCGATAGTTATCTATAGATAATCGAGATAGATTTTCGATAAAAAAAAAATAGGTTTAATAGAAAAAAATTCGATATTCGATAAAAAATCGATACCTTTAGAAGGGTAATAGATAGTTTTCGATAGACAATGGATAGAAGATGTTCGATAAAAATAGATTTTATAAAAAATAATCGATAAAAGCAATCGATATTTCTCGATAAAAACAATCAATATTCTAGAAAACAATCGATAGATCTTTGAAAAAATAGATTGTATACAAAATATAATAATAATAAAATAGTATCTTCAATAAGAACAATCGATAGAAGAGAAATAATCGATAGTTATAAATAAATAATATAGAAATAAATAATAAAATAGAAAAAATCCATATTAAGCGACAAACAATAATCGATATGCTGATTTTCGATAGTTGAGAAAAAAACGTTATTTTTCGATAAATAAAAAAAACACAGCGAACAAACTTAATTTTTAAAACACGGTAGCTCAAAAACAGACTCATTTGTTTGTGTCAAACTCTTGAAACTGTCTGGCAGCTGTGCATATAGAAATTAAGACTGTTGCTTTAGCAACAAGCCAACTATTTCAAACGCAAAATCATTGCATTTGCTTAATTCATAAAAAACTATACAAACCCAATAGCTGAACATAGCCAACATGCATGAGTCACATAAAAAGCAAAGAGGTCACAAAAAAAGGAACAAAAAACAAACGAGGACAGCAAACTCAAAAAGCCAACACAAATGTTAGATAATTAAGCGGAGATGAATGTGTATTTAGTTTTGGAAAAGGCCAAAACGGCAAAGCCACAATGCCAAAATTTAAAATAAACTATTTTAAAACAGTAAGCTGTATGTTGTTGCTTTTGTTTTTGTTTTTACTACTTAAAAGTTGCAAAAAAAAAACAACAAATTTCAACTCATTTCAACCAACACACTTGGGGTTTGCCCAACGGAAATTGCGTGTTTTATGTACATATATGTAGGTGGCCACACCAAACGAAACCAAAGGCAATGAAGCACAAGGTGAAAAAAATGAAGCAAGAAATAAAAAAAATAAAAAAAAAATATTACAAAGAAATAAAAACATTAAAAAAATAAAAATTAAAATAATATAAAATAAAATAAAATAAAATAAAATAAACTAAAATAAGAAAAATAATATAAAATAAAATAAAATAAAATAGAATAAAATAAAATAAAATAAAATAAAACAAAATAAAATAAAATAGAATAAAATAAAATAAAAAAATAATATAATATAAAATAAAATAAAATAAAATAAAACAAAACAAAATAAAATAGAATAAAATAAAAATAAAAATAACTAAATATAAAATAAAAACGAATTAAATTGAAGAGACGCAGAGAAGTATTTACACATTTTTGTTAATGATGAATGAAAATTTATGCTTGATGTAAAATATAGTAACAAACTCATTGAATACCCCCACTTTAACCCATTAATAGCCTTCAAAATGCTATTTCCAATAAGAAATTAATTTAAAAACGCCCATACCTGCTCTGCGAGCTTTCATACTGCTTGTACATAGTTTTGGTCTGAGTAGACCGCCACTTAGATTTTTTACGAATAATTTTCTAGAACGTTTTAACCCTGTAGTGGCCTTCAAAATGATAATTTATTTAGCAAATTCATTTAAAATTGCCCATCTCTGATCTATCTACCTTGCACGTAGATTTTATCTAAGTAGACCGCTAGTGAAATTTTATGGCGAATAATTTTCTAGAACGCTTTAACCCTTTAGCGGCCTCCAAAATGCTTTTTTCAATAGCAAATTCATTCGAAATTGCCCATCTCTGCTCTATCTATGACCTTTCACATTGCTTGTACATAGTTCTTGTCTGAGTACACCGCTAGTTACTTTTTTTGACGAATAATTTTCTAGAACGCTTTAACCATTAAGTGGCCTACAAAATGCTATTTTCAATAGCAAATTCATTCAAAAATGCCCATGTCTGCAATTTGTATAAGAAGACCGCTAGTGAAATTTTTTGACAAACAATTTTCTAGAACGCATTAACCCTTTAGTGGTCTTCTAAAAACAATTTTTTTTTTGCTTTTTTTCTGAAGTTCTTAAATGTAAGTAATAGCAGAGGCGGTCGCTTCATACAAGCCGAGAAGCCCGGCTTGCGTACATATTTTCGTTCATTTCATACGAAATTCTTTAAAATTTGGTTATTTTACGTTTTAAATGTGTTTACTATTTAAGTTCTCAATAATATAGCCCCCACTGTAACATCCCCCTAAAAGCCTGCTAAGAAAATAGCGCAAATACACCACCAATCCACCTCACAATGTATATTTTGTTTGTACAGCCAATCACAGCACAGTGAGCATGCTTCAACGTTTCCACACATTAGCTTTTACGTGGCTTTCAAAACAGAATAACATAGCTTGTTTTCTCGCTTTCGCTAAGGATAAACCAATTGCTTATTTTCAGACTTAAATTGAAAAAAAAACTAGCAAAGCACTTTTTTTATTTTTCACATCAAATTTGTATGCGAATATGAAGCTGGCTTCGGCATTCAAAAGTTCAGTATTCACAGCCATATGCATATTTGATTTGATTTTCGTTTGCATTTAGGTACATACTTATGCACATAATTTCTTACATCTGCATGTGCATGCAAACATAAATATCAAATACCAGATTATAAAAGGGTTGATTGTGATTTTTGGCGACTATTGGCACAATATCAAGATAATTATAAAAAGCGGTGGAAATCAAATTGGACCTCAGTTTTTCAAACACTAAAAACCCATTTTTTAGGCAATAAGCAAATACACTTGCTACTGCTGAAATTTCCGTCGGTATAAAGAAACTAAAAATACCTCTGCGCATTCATGTATGATTTCCCTAGCGCACGTTTTTATATTTAAGAATTATGTAAATACGAAATTTTTTATTTTAAAAATGTTCAGAGAAAAATTGCAAAATCAAGAAAAAATAATTTTAATTTAAAAATGTTAATTTTTATTTTAAGCACTATGAGATTTTGAAGGAAAAACTTTCGTTTTTATTCCATTAATTTTAATTTTTAATTTAAACATGTTTCTTTTTAAATCCTAAATACATTTTAGTTTAAAAAATTTTATTTTTAATTTAAAAATTTTCATTTATAAAATAAAAATGACTTGGTTTAAAACGTGCATTATAAAAATAAAAATTTTATTTTTGATTCCTTTTCTCTGAGTATACAAACAAAAAAATGTGTATCAGGAAAACAAAAATAAAAAATTCATATGAAAAAAACAAAAAAAAAAAAATAAACGAGTAAAAACGATCTTCAAATACCCGAATTGTTCAAATGCCCGTACAAACATACGCCTAATAAACAAAAAACGAGCGTTCGAGCATTGAAAAGCATTTATTCGGGCCACTAGAAAATGTTAAAAAGAAATCGAGAACTCTAAATCAAAGTCAATGATGGAACGCAATCAGACTTTTAAATAATACAGCAAAGGAAATTACATAACTGGCTAATGGTTATGCTTCACACATAGGCTTGCCCAGGCAATTTATGCTAGGTCCGCCACTGAGTAATAGATAATATACAACAAAAATTAAAATAATTTAAAAAAAATCATTTGCTACTTACATTTCTGCTTAGTTTTATCCATTGCGGCACCGCTGGTATCCTCTATTCTATACATAAGTAATGTAGTTTTTGTTTTTTGCTCTTGATGACAGCTGATTACAACTAAAATTATGATTTTACACCACTACACACGCGCACATAAACAACACACACAAAAAAGCAAAATGCGCACGTTTTGTTGATGAGTGGTATTATTGGCGTTTGATTGTGTTTGGTTTGCTTGTTAGTTTGACAGCAACAATACAGTTGTTGTATTTTCACTTTTTTTACTTGCTTCTTTGCACGCTTCAACACACTGTGGCCACTGTTAGCCTTTTTTTGTCTATTTCTTTAGCTTTAGTTTGCAATATCTTTTGCGTGTGTAGAAATTTCACTTCAGCTGCAAATTTTACTCGTTTTTTTTTTGGAAATTGTAAATTTTTTTCACTTTCAACACAGATTTTGTCTGTGTTTTATTGTTGTTTTCGTGTTTCACATGCACGCCAGCACTACGGCAAGACCGTGTTGTAAAATTGTTAATTTCTTCTGCCACAAAGTTCTTTGTCGCATTTTTACATTCAAGAATAATGACATTTTGACCATAAAGATGACTTAAATTTTTTTGTGAAATTTTTTTTTTTTCGAAATATTATTTTTTTTTATTTTGCTTAAACAAATTTATTTAATTTTTTTTTTTTTCAAATTTCTTTTTTCTTTTTTTTTTTTTGCTGTTTGCAATCTCAGTTTTATTGCAAATATTTACACGTATTTATTTTATACTTAACACACACAACTACTTATTCTTCAACTTTTAATACTTTAACACTTGAACACTTTAGTTTTTTGTGAGACTTTATTCTTTATATTAACTTTTAATTGGTTTTAAAGTTTTTTTAAACACTATTTTGTTTTATTTTAATTGTTGTTGTTGTAAGTGTTTGTATACAACTTGTTTTTTATATAAAATGTTGCAGTAGAGCTGTAGAAACTTGAGCCATTCAGTTTTGGTAACAACTGTGAAAAGAAAAAAGAAGGAAAAAATATGAGAAATTTTGGAAATTTAAAGACAAAAAATAATAATAAGAATTGACTTATAGCTTTACTTTTTTTCAAATAGTAGTTGTTCTGAAAAATAGTAGTATTTATTTAAATAATAGTATATTTCTTCAAAAGTATTTTGTTAATAGTAATAGTTTTAACACAATAGTTTTTTCAGAATGTAGAAATTGTATTTTTAAAATAGTGCTAGTATTTTAAAATATTTTTTAAAGCATTATTTTTTTTAATTATAACCTACCAGTTTTTTTTAAATGGTAGTATTTTTTTAATGGTGGCAGCAGTGCTAATAGTATGCAGGTTAAAAAAATATATATATAGAAATGGCATTTTTAAGATAGTACTAGTTTTTTTTTTTTATTTTTTTAAATAGTAGTAATTTTTTTAAATAGTAAAATTACTTTTTTTTTAATAGCAGTAATTTTTTAAATTGTAGTAATTTTTATAAATAGTACTAATTTTTTAAAATAGTAATTTTTTAAATAGTAGTAATTTTTTTAAATTGTAGTAATTTTTTTTAATTAGTACTAATTTTTTTTAAATAGTATATATTTTTTTTTAATAGTAGTAATTTTTTAAGTAGTAATACTAGTATGTAGTAGTAGCAGTAGTCCTAATGTTTTAAAATCCATATAATTTGTAATTAAAGTATTGTTTTTTAAATATTTTTTCTAAATAGTGGTATTTTTTTGTAGTAGGTATGTAGTAATTTTAAAAAAAATTTATACAGAAAAGGCATTTTTAAAATTGCACTAAATATTTCTTTTTAAATTGTTTTTTTTTTTTCAATAGTACCTAGTAATTTTTTTAAATAAATAGTAGTTTTTTTAAATGGTGGCAGTTTCAATTTTCGTAAAATAGTAGTATTTTTTAAAATAGTGGTACTACTTTTTAAAATAGTGGTAGGTTTTTTTTAATTAAAGTATTTTTTAAAAAGTAGTAGCTTTTTTTAAATAGTAATTTTTTCTAAAGGCCAAGTAATTTTTCAAATGTTTTTTTTTTAATAATATTTTTACATATATAGAAATGGTATTTTTAAAATAGAAATTTTATGAAATATGTATGGTATTAAAAGTAATTTTTAAAATAGTAGTTTTTTAAGAGAGTTAGAATTTAAAAAAAAAATTCTACTTTAAAAAAATTATAACTTCCTTAAAAAAACTACTATTTTAAAAATTACTGCTATTTAAAAAATACTATACCTTTATATTTATTTGTTTATGGGCTCAAGGCCACGATTAAAAAAAAATAATATACCTATTTCAAAAAAATTTTTATTTAAAAAAGAAAACCATTCCTATATATGTAAAAATATTATTTAAAAAAAAAAAATTCTAAGCAGCTTTCGTCCTTCTGATCTTGCTTTCACATACTAGTGTATCCTTTAAGAGCAAAAGGGTGGCCAAGCACAGTGGTTGCATTGGCTCACAACAACACAAGTAAGAAACATGGCGCCGTACACTCAGGACAATAAACGGTTGTGGTATATGGCTCCGTTAGTCCTACTAGGCTTGGTCACCCTTGGATCAGATAACAGCGTCCCGTTAAAGCTGCAAAACGACTTTCCTAACCTCTTTTGCTAACATTGTTCCACGTTAGCACAGTGCTAAGAATCACACACGTTACAGGAATTAAGCACACTTTGGTAAAAAAAAAAATTTTAATTTTCGTTCCAGCTGAAACGGAAAACAACTTAATTGAGACGGCGAAAGAAATGCAATCAATCAAAATGTTTAGCTACGAACTAGCAGACGATCACAAGTAGAGCGTATAAAATTGATGGAAAAGTAATAATAATGATGTTGATGTGAAAGAAAAAACAAAAAGAATGGCAGCAAAAAAATGGTTTGAAAAAAAGTGGAAAAAATCAGAAAAAACATGAAAGCAGCAGAGAATAAGTAAAAGGAAACGAAATAAAAGAAAGTTGAAGGAGAATGTGTGTGGCGTAAAGCGATCAAAAAACACACCTGACATGGCAACAGCCGCCGAAATGTAATGCTTACAGTGTAAGAACCGCAGCCGAGGTGTTGGCGACAACTTGACTTTGACGGCGCGCTCTGGCGTTTGGTCGTTCAAACACACGTGTACGTGACTTGATGCAGCGCTTCTACTGCGCCCTCTTCTTAACCCTCTTAGCCACATGCCAACATACACAGAAGATGCGCTGCAAACAATTTTAAAGCGCTGAAACATAAATCAAGTCACAAACGCACGAAAACAGCAGCACTGCGCACGCGCGCTTTATGGCAAACAAACCATAGCACAGCACACTAAACTCAGCGCAGCATCATGCATTTCTATAACGAAAAAGAAATCTAAAAATACACACTACATATGAGTCTGCGCTGCCTCTTCTTGACAGCCTACGCCAGCCGTCATCGCAAGCACAGACTCTTGAAGAAATGAGCACAGAAAGAAGAAAAAAAAGGTGCTGCGTATGTGAGTCAAAAGACGCCAAGCCTAATGTTTATTTTTTTTTTCCAACTTGAGCAACGCCAACGACTCACCGCCACCGCCGCGGTGATGTGATCTAGACCTCTGCACAATACCATTTGACTCTTCTATATTTTCGAATACTCTATGCATTGTACAATTAGTCACAGCACAATTTCAATGCAGATACGAATATAACCCATACTTTTAATTTGGAATACAAATACTATTTCTATTTGCTCTGTTGGAGCGATTAGTGTACACTATTCGCCACGATAGAATAGAACATAATAATAACCATGTTATGAAGTATTCACAAAACCTTGTTGCCTCTTTGGTTTGTTTGTTTATTTAATGTGCATATGGCATTAAGGTGGACCAAAAAATAAAAGCCCAACAAACATATGTTCCATTTTTTAAACGGTTTTATTTAGCTCACCCCGTTTGTTTTATTTTTTATTTATTATTATTTATTCTTGGGTCAAATTTAGTAATTCAAATTTCACCCTCTTCCTGTCAACCGATTAATCTGAAATTTTGCACGCATGTATAACCCCGATGACAATGCAATATTATGAAAAAAAAAAAAATTCCGATAGGTGGCGCGTGGGTCGCTATATTTACAAAAATCGCATTTATGGTCCGATTTGGCTGAAATTCGGAACATGTATTACTACCTTGAAAAGAAATATTTTCTTAAAAAAAAAATTCCGCTAGGTGGCGCGTGGGTCGCTATATTTACAAAAATCGCATTTATGGTCCGATTTGGCTGAAATTCGGAACATGTATTACTACCTTGAAAAGAAATATTTTCTTAAAAAAAAAATTCCGCTAGGTGGCGCGTGGGTCGCTATATTTACAAAAATCGCATTTATGGTCCGATTTGGCTGAAATTCGGAACATGTATTACTACCTTGAAAGGAAATATTTTCCTAAAAAAAACTTCCGATAGGTGGCGCGTGGGTCGCTATAGAGGCGTTGGACTGCAATAAACTAACGGGCAAGAAACCTTGCAATAATGAAGCACTAAATGAATTAAACAGAATGCGAATTAAAACTAAAAACTAGAAAATAAAAATAGGTAAAAAAACTTTTTAAGTTAAACGGTTTTATGTTATACATATATTGCAATGTTTAAGATAAATGTACTAAAAACCAAAAAATAATAAAATAGATACAGTCGTGGGAATTATAAACATTTGCATAGACTAGACTAATGGCGTTTTCTTTTCTACGAAAAAATGTTGCCCTCCTATATCCCAATTATCGAATTACGTATTCTGACTTTCTATAAAACGGCTGAATTTGTAGATAAGGGTGCCCTCTTACTTAGTTAGAGGTCAATATTTGGTGAAAGGACCAGACAAACATACAAACTGGCTAAGAAAATCAAACAGGGCAACATTATTTCGAGAAAAGAAAACGCCATAAAATAAAACCGGGGGGCACGTCAATTGTCTACAAATTATCGACTTAATGTGCGATAGAAGAATCGTTTAATTCGTCGTTAGGCAGTTGGCCCGCAGACGGTGAGGAAATTACTTACTATTTTCTTGCTCATGGAAATTCGAATAGTTATACACTCCATGTTAATAAAAGAGATGTTTCAACTAGTTTATCGTTGGACATTCACACGAGGAATCGTTTCACTGCTCGTAGTTTGTCTTTAATCGACAAAACATATGATAAAAGTACTACTCGCTCACCACTAAGAAACCCTAAAACTCGCTTATAATCGAGCTTGCTAGCTTTTTTCCACATTCTAGCCCTACTTATCACACGTCCATCGTTGTCGGTTGAACAACTGCCTAATTATAGTGTAACATTACAAAACAAATATTTTAATCAACGATTGTAGACAATTGACGTGCCCCACGGTTTTATTTTAGTCTAGTCTATGCAAATGTTTATAATTCCCACGACTGTATCTATTTTATTATTTTTTGGTTTTTAGTACATTTATCTTAAACATTGCAATATATGTATAACATAAAACCGTTTAACTTAAAAAGTTTTTTTACCTATTTTTATTTTAATGATAAGAAATGTTTTTCTTGTTCATTAAGGATCATCACTGATATAAAATGAGAAAGAAATTTGGAGGCATTTGCACGACCTCTAAATTTTAATATATTAAGGAAAAAATTTAGGTATAGATTTCCGTATTATATTCCAAATCGAGTTGTTCCGCGAATTTCGGGAGAACTTTATTTCCTTCATAAAACCACCTTAATATGCTAAATAAGTTTCCTAACTAATGCCGAAAAAATCAAAAGAAGCGAAGTATTGGTTACAGAGTTATTTTAAAATATATAGAACAGTTGGAAAAATGTAGATCGTAAAAAGCTCTGGTTCGAAATTTATTTTAGACATATGGTTTCTTGGGCAAAAAAGCTTGAAATTACCCAAATTTTTATAATTGCGATGTTTCCCTGTTAATTTTTTTTTTGGCCCCTACCAATCGACCCGCCCTAGTGTGTATGCATATGCACATACACACACTCACACTAGCAGCGTAATTTTGCTGAACACAACGTCTGGATGTGTGTTTATGAAAATATGTATGTACATACATATATTTCGATTATATTCGAAGTATTCGCAAGTAGTGTACACTATTTGCAGAACCTTTTTAAGGTCATGTAATTGTCGCTACGAATAAGTAATTGTATTGGTTCTGTTTATGGTTGTGCTCTACTTGCGTTTATTCTAAAACGACAGAAACAAGTAGGTACTGTAATTGGACGTCCGCGAATATTTTGTTGGCCGTTTCGAATCCATTCGTGCAGCCTTCTAATGTGATCCCAAGCGATCTGATGCGGCGATACGGTAATGGTGCTGTTGATGTGCCCACTTTAGTTTTTATGCCATACATACATGTATTGATTATTGTTATGACAAGTTTTTTTTCACTAACTGCGCTTCCCCCTCTACTTTTACTATTGTTGTTGTTTTATTTCAAAAGCTAAGCAACAGCAGACGAAGAAGAATGGAAGCAGTTTTGCTGGGATGTTGATTATATTTATAATCAGATACAAGAAGGAGGAAGAGCGCAGGTTCTAAGCACAAGACAAGACAAGGCAAAACAAAACAAGACAAGACAATACAAAACAAGACAAGGCAATACAAAACAAGGCAAGACAAGAAGTAGAATACAAGTGAAGAAAAATAACAAAAAAAAAATTAAGGAAATTGAGCAAGAGAAACAACAAGAACAAAAAGAAAGAAGAAACAAGTTCAAAAATAAAGAAGAAACAAGACTAAAAAGAAAGAAAAAAAGCAACGCAAAGAAAACAAAAGGTGAACGATCGCTGATGAAAAAAAAAAGTTGCTCAAGTTCAAACAGCGGGACGCAGAATGTACAAGAAGAAGCCCAAGTAAGATCATTACCAAGCAAAAATCGAATAAGATGGTAAACAGCAAGAACGAATAACGAAATGAAAACAGAAAGGAATTAAGTAAGTAACAAGAGGAACAAACTCTGAAGCAAGACAATGCTGTGTGATTAAAATTAATTGATTAAATTTTTAGTATGAATTAAAGAATAAATAACAACACATCACATCAAGCAAAGGTGCATGATAAACAAATCAGTTATACAACTTAATGAGTGAAATAAAAGAGCAAGATGGCGGGAACAACGCTTGTTTAGACACAAATATGAGAATGATTTTCAAAAACATACAATATGTTGCACAGGCGCGAAAGATCATTTAGTACCTGTGTATGTAAAAGAAAAGTTGAAATTGTATAGATGATAGTCGTACGAGACTTTAACACTGCTGATGATAATTTCGACAAAGTTGAACCAGAAGGCAGCAGCAGCATCTTAGATGGCATTGATTGATACTTAACGGGACCTCCTGAGGATGTCTTTGGCGCTACAGAGAGAGAAATTCTAAGCATACCAAAGACAGCAGTAGATACTTAGATGATTTTGATTGGTTCTCAGAGACATACATATGGGCTAATCCTGGGTGACGCACGCGACATTCGTACGCATATAATCAATGCTAAAGGAGGGAAACAACGAGAGGATTACATGTTTATTTTATTTAATGCAAAGCACTACCAGAGTACTACATTCACGAGAAAATTTAAGCTGGAGTAACAGTTAAGTTCTGATATACACGCAAATTTATAGCGGTAACGCACGCGACAAAAAATAGAAGTTTTTTTAATGCGTCTGGAAGTATGCAAAATTTTGCGAATTTTGCACGATAACATATTTACTTAAAATTAGGAAATGAAGTTCGAAGAATACCCTAGGTTCGTAGATTTACGAAATATTAAAAAAATTTCTCTAATATTGTTTATGAACTATAATAGTAGTACTCACGCGACAGTAACGCACGCGACAAAATTTCCCAATGAAAAAAATATAAAACAAATTTTTTTTAATTCTCATTTTTAATGAATTTTTAGCAAACAATGAGTAAAAAAGTACATTTAAAGTATTTTGATAGAATAAATAAAAGATAACTTAAAACTAGGTACGTTGTACTTTAATTTTTTTCTTCGGCGAATAAGCCGTTCGAGCAATCTCAATAAAGTCGCCATCGATGTATGTGTAACCCAATGCAAACTTTTAATTCCGATAATGTTTGGAACACTTTTCCATAACTTAGAGAGATTAAGTTTGTATCGGAGATGCCACGCCCCCTTTTCCAATAGCTCCAATTTTCTTTCGTAAGTATGGTATTGATATTGTTTATCTCTGTACCAATTCCCAGTGTCCAACCATGAACCCTTCCAGAGATATTGATTATAAAAAATTTGGGGTATATGGGAGGTGCCACGCCCCTTTTTGTAATAACGCTGATCTCTATTTTTGAACTTTGAATCACGTTATTATATCGTCCCAAGTTCTAAGCCTTACAAAGAATATTTTCAGAAATACGTATACAGTATAAAACGTTTTGTTTGTATGGGAGGTGCCACGCCCTTTTAACTTTTTTGAAATTATTTTCCAATAGAACCTTCTCCAGACAATACTAAACACAACAAAAAAAGAATTATCGAAATCGTTCCATCCGTTCAGGCGTGATGCGATAACCAAGGAAATAGTGATCCATTTTTATATGCATATGTATATAGATTGAATTTTTGCACCAAGGCTGCAAAATAACGTTATTTTTAACAATAAACAAAAAAAAAATTTTGTTTCTGTTGAAATATTCGATTTTATAAACGTAAAAAGCATAACAAAATCCATTTCGTTTCAACTGTTATCAAAAAAAAATTATCAAAACAATTATTTCAAAAAAACATAGTTTCAAATTTAAACGAAAAAATTGACTTTTCAATAATTTCGTTTTCTATGAAGAAAAGAAATTTTACATATGTTTCTATGTATGTACATACGTACATGAATAAAAACAAATACAAGGTCCGTTTATTATTAGCTAGTTATGAATAGTTAGCCAAGTTTCGGCTGGCAAATCGTTTCTTGAGTCAAAAAAATAGCAGAAGAGAGCCATTGACAGCTCCAAATTTCAGCTAGTAAAATTTTCCCTAGCAGAAATTATTTATTGCCAAAGTAAGAAACAGCTGTTGAAAAAATAAACAAACGAATACTTTTGATTTTATTACTTTTGAAATTTTCTGAATTGTTGAAATAGAAATAAAGAAAATTAAATGTTTTTTTAGAAAAAATATCCATTAACAGTCAAAAATAGCATTCAAATTACTAATCGCTAATTTTTACTATTATTCCGTTTCTTGAGTTTCTGTTCGTTTCGCTCTTTATGAGCGCAATTCTTTCCGTTTTGCTCACTTGACAGCTAGCTGCTAGTTTAATAAGAAACAAATCTACAATTTTTGTTAATTTTTTTGATATCAACGAAACAAAATTATTTCGATTAAAGGTTTATTGATAATTTTTGAAACGAAAAAATTTTGTTTCTGATAATTAGCAAAATAAAATAATTTTTGGATATTTTTTATTGATATTTTTTGAAACAAAATTATTTTGTTCATTTCGTTGAGCAGCCTTGACGGTAACGCACGCGACAAATTTAAAAACCCCATAAAGTTGTAACATTCAGCTTTCGGACAACACTGACTTTGTTTTTGGAAAAAGGTACACAAGCTTACTTTGTCACTGAAATTTCTTTTTATTTCACGTGGTTTGCTAGATTTAATAACTATTTATATAGTTTTTTGGTAACGCACGCGACAAAAGGATAAGCGAAATTTAAAGTAAAAAAACTCCTTTATTCTTACTAGCCTCGCAAATTTTATACTCTTAAATTAAATTACGTTCTATGTAGAATGATTAGAGCGCACTAAAAATAAAATTTCGTAAAAAAACTACGAAAGACTTTCGTAGTCTAGAGTTTCGTAAAATGTACGAAAGTTTCGTATATATTACGAAAGCATTTTTCTCAATAAAATTTAATTTTACGAATATTTCGTAAATATTACGAAAGGGCTTTCGTAAACCATTTTCTAATATTTTTTTCGTATATATTACGAAATATTTCGTAAATATTACGAAACACTTTCGTAAATTTTCTTAAAATTATCTTTACGAATAATTTCGTATATTGTACGAAAGTTTTCGTAACATTATCAAATGATTAAAAGATTTACGAAATACTTTCGTAATATATACGAAATACTTTCGTAACATTAAGGGTATTCATTTAAGAGTATAAGTTTATAAAGTGTAAATTTCTATCAGTTTACACACACTGTTATATGAACGCACCTAATAATTTTTTTTCGTAAACTTGTCATCAGCTGTGCTATTGTCAAAATTTATTTAAAACTATATCTACATATATTAAAGACATATATTAAAATATGCCAAAAATAAGTGAGAAATCCAAATTAAAACGACTTTACAAGGAAATTTTTGTAAATGACTTACTGATGCTAGAGGTTTCTGTTGCGCAAGGTTGCTTTTTTCGAGTTTACAGCGTTTACACACTGAAATGTGCGCGTAAATTTCTCAACCATGCGTAAATGATTTTCCATACAAAATTTGACAGTTCGTTTACAAACTTTATAAATTTACAAGTTTACACACTTTACGAGGCATTTATAAGGTTAAATGAATACCCTTATTATCAAAGGTTTAAATGATTTACGAAATACTTTCGTAATATATACGAAATACTTTCGTACAACAATATTTTACCGTACAAGTCTTCTTTCATTGTAAAGTGTTGAGTCGGTGCAATAATATCAAAAACTATTTTAAGTAGTAACTGCGTAATGAAATAATGTATAAAAGAATAATGCATTGTATATAAAAAGACAATATTGATATATAAAATAAACTGTGATATTTTCCAACTTGACTAAACTTAAGGGTGAGTACATTAGTTGCATTTACTTTACTTTTTTTCGGTCTTATCTATTTTCCTAAATAAATACTTAATAAAATAATATAAAGAGATATTTCTTCACTCAGAGAAAAACATTTTAAAAACATATGAAAACGTGCTTAAAATGGGCAAAAACGTATTGAAAAGTGATGTAGATACGACCATTTTTATTTTAAAAAGGTTCATTGTAAAATTGTAAAATTAAGAAAAAACATTCAAATTTAAAAATGTTTATTTTTAATTCAAGCCCTATGAGATATTTAACCTAAAACTTGCGCTTTTGTTCCCTTCATTTTAATTTTTAATTTAAAAATGATTCTATTTAATCCAAAATACATTTTTATTTCAAAAGTTTCATTTTAAATTTACAAATTTTCCTTTTTAAAATAAAAACGATCTGGTTTAATACATGCATTATAAAATTAAACTTTTTTTTATTTTTTTTCTCCGAGTGTAGCTGCTTGAATTTTAAGGTTTTAAGTAGTTTCCTTTTATCTTTATCTTTATCTTTATCTTTATCTTTATCTTTATCTTTATCTTTATCTTTATCTTTATCTTTATCTTTATCTTTATCTTTATCTTTATCTTTATCTTTATCTTTATCTTTATCTTTATCTATATCTTTATCTTTATCTTTATCTTTATCTTTATCTTTATCTTTATCTTTACCTTTATCTTTATCTTTATCTTTATCTTTATCTTTATCTTTATCTTTATCTTTATCTTTATCTTTATCTTTATCTTTATCTTTATCTTTATCTTTATCTTTATCTTTATCTTTATCTTTATCTTTATCTTTATCTTTATCTTTATCTTTATCTTTATCTTTATCTTTATCTTTATCTTTATCTTTATCTTTATCTTTATCTTTATCTTTATCTTTATCTTTATCTTTATCTTTATCTTTATCTTTATCTTTATCTTTATCTTTATCTTTATCTTTATCTTTATCTTTATCTTTATCTTTATCTTTATCTTTATCTTTATCTTTATCTTTATCTTTATCTTTATCTTTATCTTTATCTTTATCTTTATCTTTATCTTTATCTTTATCTTTATCTTTATCTTTATCTATATCTTTATCTTTATCTTTATCTTTATCTTTATTTTTATCTTTATCTTTACCTTTATCTTTATCTTTATCTTTATCTTTATCTTTATCTTTATCTTTATCTTTATCTTTATCTTTATCTTTATCTTTATCTTTATCTTTATCTTTATCTTTATCTTTATCTTTATCTTTATCTTTATCTTTATCTTTATCTTTATCTTTATCTTTACCTTTATCTTTATCTTTCTCTATCTTTATCTTAGTAAAATTTTTTTTTTAATTTTTTTTTTCTTTATCTTAGTCTTAATTTTTTATTTTTATTTTTCTTTTTCTTTTTTTCTTATTCTTTTTCTTTTTATTTTTCTTTTCCTTTTTCTTTTTCTTTTTTTTTCTTTCTTTTTCACAGGGTTATCTATTTAAGTGGATCGGAACGACGTCCACATTTGCAAATTGCGATTTCCAAAGTTTCCTAAGTTTGTCAGAACACGTATAAGCAATAAGTATATCTTATTTTATTAGTTACTAAAATTAATATTAATATAAATGTAAAATATTAAAATAAATAAAAAACTTTTAAATTAATTGAATAGATTAATTTTAGTAGATATTTAAAACTAAAATGAAATTATCTAGACTTATTTCTTATGCACATATAAAACATCTTTCTCTTAGCATTATTTTATTGATATACATATTTCTAAAAAGTTTTCAAATTTCGTTGAAATATACACCATATATACATTTATATACATATGTATGTAATAATTACGGTTTTTTTTAACGTTAAGCTAAAAAAATAATTTGGTCAATTGTACAACAATTTGACAGCTCTAACAGCCTTCGTAAATGTACGAAAGCGGTTTCGTAATATTTACGAAATCTTTCGTTGCTCAAAAGTACGAAAGTATTTCATAAATAGTACGAAACCTTTCGTAAATACTACGAAAGTATTTCGTAAATAGTACGAAAGCCTTCGTAAATACTACGAAAGTATTTCGTAAATAGTACGAAATAGCTTTCGTACTATTTACGAAACCATTCGTTGCTCAATTTTACGAAAGAATTTCGTAATATGTACGAAAGATTTCGTAATATTTACGAAATATTATTTTGAGTGCGTGTAACAATAATATAACTCTATTTTCAATAAACTAAACCCGCGAAGAAAAAAAAATGATACCTTGCTAATAAAAAAGCCTTAGTGAAAATTATTTTTTGGCGATTTTTCTCAGCTCGAGTTTAAGAACGAATAGAAAATGCTTATGTTTTTCTAATATATACATGTATTATCTTTACTAATAAATTCCAAAAAAAAAAGTTCGGACCATTTTCAATTTCATGCTCTTGGTTGACTTTTTCAGGATTAGCCCATATGTACGTACATACATAGGTACGAGGAAGTGGTTGTTATGCCGGAACAATTTTTTCGTAACGCTTTAGGAATTAAGCCGCGCATTCAGCAACCGCGGACGAAGTGAAGCCAAAAGATTTGGTGATCGAGTCCCGCTTTGCGCTTTAGACATTTGTGCTTGCTAATAACATACGCCAACTAAAAGAATCAAGTTCGAACTCAAGACATTCACCAGCCGACCTATAGGTACATGTACGTTTTAAAGGTGGTCGTTAGCTTTCCTTTCAATTATGTATTGCCATTGGCGAGTGCCGATAGTAATACATTTCTAAATCGCTGTCCATATTTCCGCAAGGCATGTTAACAGTTTTGATATGTATACTTCCCGTTGAGGGAAATTTTTTTAAAACCTCAAATTTGGTTCATAATTAATTGCTAAATACGTTTATAACAATTTTAATACATTTTTGAAAAAAATGATGCATATTTTTAAATTTCCCTTTGCTATACAAGCTTATAACAATTTATGTACATTTTTGAAAAATTTTTTTAAGACTTAAAATTTGTTTTTTTTTTATTATTTTCGAAAAAATTTCGTAACTACATTTTGCAGAATGTCCCTTAGAAGGGAATCTTTTTAAACCTCAAATCTAATTTTTAACTAATAGCTTAAAACGTTTATAAATTTTTTATACATTTTTGAATTATTATTTTTTTTTTTTTTTTATTTTTAGTCTATAAATTTTTGAAACTTTTTATCCATTTTTGAAATGTTTTGTAAATTTTTGAAAATTTCCCTTCGAGGAAAATTTTTTTTAAAACCTCAAATTTTGGTTTTAATTAATTGCTGAACACATTTGTAACATTTTTAATTAATTTTTGAAAAATTTTTAACATTTTTGAAAAATTTTCCTTTGAGCGAAATTTTTTTAATCATCAAATTTTGTTTCTAATTAATTGCTAAACACATTTACAATAACTGTAATACGTTTCTGAAATTTTTTAAAATTTTTTTTTTTAATTTCTCTTTAAGGGAAATTTTTTAAAACCTCAGATTGGATTTTTAGTTAATGGCTAAATATCATTATAATATTTTTAATACATTTTTTTAAATTTTTTTACATTTTGGTTAAATTTGTTAGATTTTTGAAAATTTCCCTTTAAGATAAATTTTTCTAAAACCTCAAATTTCGTTTATAATAGATAATTGCTAAACGCGTTTATAGCAATTTTTGAAAAATTTTTTGCATATTTTCAAGTTTTCCTTTGACAAAAATTTTTTCAATATCTCAAATTTGATCTTTAATTAATTGCTATACAAGTTTATAACAATTTTAATACATTTTTGAAAAATTTCGTAATTTTTTTTAATTTCCCTTTAAGCGAAATTTTTTAAAACCTAAAATTTGTTTTTTTTTTTTTTTTAATTTTAAAGTAAAAAATTTACAGCACTAAAACGACTACCTTGTCTAATTTCCACGTAATGTTGGCTTGGCCTAGAAAAACCCCATAAAAAACATCTTCATACCTACTTGTTTTCAATTAAAAATAAAAAGAAACCAAACAGCCTTTCAAATTTCACTCGCTCCATTCAAGTGCGTTCTTGCTTTATTTAACGCCGCGCGCGTTCATTCATCTTCATTTCATACACTTCTTCAACTGTTTCGCGTGCTTTTTCGGCAGCCGGTCTGGCCTGCCTTGTGTTGCTATGCGTTCGTTTGTTTTCCCCTTTACTTTATGGTTTTTTCAAACTTTTTTCCTTGCTTGTACATTCTCAATCGTCTCGCCAATGACCTGTTCGTATTTTTTTCATTTTATTGTTTCTGTGTTCGTTTCTTACGCGTGTTTTATTGCGCTATTTCGTGGAATTATTTGACGTTTTAAAAGCAAGTATTGCTTCTTTTTATGTTTTGTATGTATTTCATTTATCATAAAGTTTTTTTTCGGCATTTTTCTGCGCTTTCGCTTTGCTTGTTGCCGCTTTTCTTTTGTTTTTTTTTCTTTCCTTTGTTTCATTTTATTTTTAGCCGTTTTGGCATATTTTAATTTTTATCGTATTATTTTTGTATGTTTCATGTTAGAAAAAAATTGCGAAATTAAATTGGTTGATCTTCTTTTGTTTGTTGTTGTTGTTGTATTTGTTATTGTATGACGCAAAAACCATGCGCTTTTTTAATAATTAATAATTAAATCTAAAACTTATTTTAAGTTGTTTGGTCTGACAGGCAAGTCGATCATCAGCAACAGCCTCGTGGTTTTCTTTTCTAACTAATTCGCAAGTTTATTTTGCGTAATTAATTTTTTTCTTCTTTTTTATATGTTTAAATAATTTCCGATTCCTTATAAAACATCTTCATCAAAGTTCTTAGAGAAACACAAATAACACAGCTTATAAATGTTATACGCGTTTATAATAACTTTAATAAATTCTTGCAAAATTTGGTACGTTTTAAAATTTCCCTTTGAGGGATTATTTTTTTAAGTCTGAAATTTGGTTTTTAATTAAATTTTAAACAAGTTTATAAAAATTTTAACATTTTCGAAAAATTTGGTACATTTTTTTTTAATTTTCCTTTGAGCGATTTTTTCACTTACCCAAATCAAATTGAATTTTTTTTCACTGCCACAAATTTTGGTTTTAATTAAATGTTAAATGTTAAAGCCGTTTATAAAAATCTTAATACATTTTTAAACAATTTGGTACATTTTTCAAAATTTCCCTTTGAGAGAAATTTTTTTAAAATGTCAAATTTTGTTTTCAGTGAAATGTTATGCACATTTATAACAATTTTTTTACATTTTTCAAAAATTTGGTGCACATTTTAAAATTTCCTTTTAAGGGAAATTTTTTTAAATCCTCAAATTTAGTTTTTAATGAAATGTTAAACACATGCATAACAACTTTAATACATATTTGCAACAAAAAAATTTTTTAGAACCTCAATTTTTTTCTTTTTGTAATCTTTTACATGTGCAAGCGCTTTAAATTTAATAGATAATTTTGATCACCCAGGCTATCATTTAGTTTCTTTGACGCTTCCAATTTAAAACGCTCAATTTTAAAAACCCTCAAAGCAACACATACTATGTATGTATGTATGTATGTACCACAACAGTAACCCTGCAAAAAATGCGATCACTCCGGGATACATCCGGGACAACTCGCAAGGGAGCATGCGATTACTACCCATTTGTATCTCTTTATATGGGTTGAAGTGTTCTCTTTTGTTTGAGCATGTCCTATGAAGAGACTAATTGTACCCAGTTTGTACCCGAACGGGTAGCAAAAGCGCACAATTGTACCCGTTTTGTACCCGAACAGGTAGCAAATGCGACACATCCATTTGTGCGACTAATTGTACCCGTTTGATACCCTTTCGGGTACAATTCGTCTACAATTAGTATACATATGTACCCGTTCGGGTACAATTGGGAACAATTGTAGACTAATTGTACCCGAAAGAGAGCGCTCCCGGACAAATCTTTTTAGAGACTCGTCGCACACTTTTTTACAGGGAAACGACGAATCGCATGCGTTTTAAGCAACAATTTTTACAGACTTGCAGCTGCTCCACTCATATTGTCTCAACAGCACAACCAAAAACGAGCAACCGAAACAAGAATTTGAGTTTTGAGCATTAAACTTAAACAAATCGTCGTCTTTTGACTTTTGCGTGCGTGTCTTGCGCTGCCCGATTGACTGTCCGTCTGTCAGTCAGTCCAACTGGTCTGTTTATTTGCTTCTTTAGTTTGCTTGGCATCACATTTTTTGTCTACTTCATTGGCGCTTTTAACCCTTCACTTGCTGCTGTTGCTTTGTTGTTGTTTGTGTTGTTGTTGTTTGTGCTGTTGCGCTTGCGTTTTGCTGTCTGTCTGCGGTTTTTAATTCCCTTTTTGTTCTTCAACATTCAACTTTCATCTTGTGCGTATGACAGTTTAATTTGCTGCAGCAGCAGTCAGTTTTGAAGTTCGCCGTTCCCCCGTGAAGCTCTTGAAAATGTACACCGCCGCCCTTCCATGTCTGCACCAACAACGAGCAAAATGCACCTTCACTCTTGACTGGCAAACAGCTCAGCTCTTCTTCTTCTTTAACCGCGCTTCAAAAAAGCAAGAGTTTTGCCCGAGACTTCATGAATATACATATCTACATGAAATGCATGAAGTTGTTTGTTGTTATTGTTGTTCAGGTGCATATTTGTTCAGCATTCAGAGCATATACCTAAAATATATTTTTTATATCTACTAGTGTTTTGCTGCTGCTGCTATTTTTAGAACACATATTTATATGTATCTTATGTTTGTTTTTGTTACTTCGATTGCGCCAACGCGGGTTCTTTCGCCTGTTTGTCTATTTGGCTTGTTTTCTTCTTCTCCACTTCTCTTCTCTTCTGTTATTTGTACTGCACGTACAGTTGCTTATTTATTTGAGTTGCTCAGCAATTTTCGTCGTCAGTTGTTTTCACTGATTCTTGTTGCAAGTGCACGCGCATGCGCAACACTTTTTTCTTCGGTGTTGTGCTTTTATTTGCTTTTTCTTTTGCTGGAGTTTCAGAAGGAAAAGAACTTAAGCATCAATAGTTTTAAATTTTTCCTTTTCCGTATTTTCTGATTTAAAAAATGATCGACACATGCCCGATTTATCTGCGTCTTTTAAAATTGAGCATCTAAACGTTTTAGGCATTTTTTGATACATTTTTCTAAAATTTCCCTTTTAAGGAAATTATTTTGAGGCCTCAAATTAGTCTTTTAGTTAAATATTAAACACATTTTTAATAATTTTAATATATTTTTCAACAATTTGGTATATTGCATAAAATTTTTCTAAAACCTCAAATTTGATTTTTAATTAAATATTATACAATTTTTAATAATTCTAATATATTTTTGAACAATTTGAGACATTTGATAAAATTTCCCATTGAGGGATATTTTTCTAAAATCTCAATTTGGGTTTTAATTAAATATTAAACACGTTTTTAATAATTTTAATATATTTTTCAACATTTTGTAGATATTCTAAAATTTCCCTTTGAGGGTAATTTTTTTAAAGCTCAATTTTAGTACTCAAGAAAATGTTAAGCACGTTTTAATAATTCTAATATATTTTTGAACAATTTGGTACATTTCATAAAATTTAACTTTGAGGGATATTTTTGTAAAACCTCAATTTTGGTTTCTAATTAAATATTAAACGCGCTTTTAGTAATTTTAATACATTTTAATACAGTTTGGTACTTTTTTTTTAATTTCCGGCTAGGGAAAATTTTTTTAAAACCTCAAATTTGCTTTGTAATTAAATATTAAACATGTTTACAGTAACTAGTAGTTTTTAAAAATTTTGTAATTTTTTTAAATTTTGCTTCGAGGAAATTTTTTTAAAACCACGAATTTTGTTTTTAATTACATTTAGTAAATGTTAAAAACTTTTATAATTTTACATTTTTTAGCCATAATTTTAGTTCTCAATTAAATGTTAAACACCTTTATAATAGTTTTAATACATTTTTGAATAATTTGGTACGTTTTTTAAAATATAATCGAATTTTGTCTTAATTGCATTAAAAACTTTTATAATATTTTTACTACATTTTTGAACATTTTGGTACATTTTTTTTAAATTTCCCATTGAGGGAAATTTTTCCAAAACGTTAATTTTAGTTCGCAGTTAAATGCTAAACACATTTATAGCCTTCTAAAATATTTTTGAACAATTTGACACGTTTTTTTTTTAATTTCCCTTTGAGGGAAATTTTCGTAAAATCTCGAAATTGGGTTTAAATTAAATGTTAAACACGTTTATAGTGATTTTAATGAATTTTTTGAAAGTTTGGTACGGTTTTTCAAATTTCCCTTTGAGGGGAAACTTTTCTATAACCTCAAATTTGCTTTTAATTAAATGTTGCACAAGCTGACAATGTTATGATATTTTCGAAAATTTCCCATTGTAGGGAAATTTTTTAAAACATTACTTTTTTGTATATTTTAATTCTTGGTGTGGCATACAATAAAACCCTGAATAGTTCTAGATTTTCGCTATAGAATAAAAATCCCAAAAACAAGGAAATTCTCTGCTCTTACACATTTTTTTTTTTTAAGAAATACTCACATACCCTGTAAAATTTGCGTTTTGCACGCGAACATCAATGTCAGAAAACAGCTGCAAGTCTTTTTATTGCGACGCATTGTAGATTATTTTTTTATTTTTTTTTTTCGAATCATGCAAAGCAGAGAACACAGCTTATCATCAAACACATCAACCTCAACAACATCACCATAAACAACAACCACAAACTCAACATCAAAGCGACGCAACCGAAAAAGGTGCCCAAAAATCAAATAAAATGACCCAAAACTAAAAACAAAAAAGGTTTTGCATGTAAAAGCCATAAAAGGGAAAAAAAAACTCAAACCCAAGTTTTCATTCAAAAAGTAATCGTCGCTAACACCAACGGTGTTTTCAAGACACCATTGCACCATGACAGACAGGCCAAGGAAAGGAAGAGAAGAACAAGAACACAAGAGCACAACAACAACAAATTGCACGCGGTGTGCAGAGAAAAGCACAATCAAGCAGCTGCACTGCGGAAATTGGCCGCTGGACAAAAATACAAACGAACTATAAAAACAAATGCCCAAAAATACGTAGGCCAAACCGATAATGAAGTGGCAATGGACAGACAAACAGAAAAAACATACATACATATAAACATACATACAAAATAATAATAAATGTGTAAAGGAAATGAAATTGTTGGCTGTTGCTGCTCTGGCGCTGGCACTATTGCCATTTGCATGACTTGGCCGCCGATAATGTGCACAGGTACTGCCTCCGCTGGCCACACCACCACAGCAAAAACACAAACACACACGAAAGTGCAACAATAACAACCCAAAGTGCTACAAAACCCAGCTTATAGCGCGCTCAGTGCTCAAGCTCTCAGCATACCGTATGTTGTCTTTGGCGCTTAAGCCAGACAGCAAACACAATGTAGGCGCGACGAAACAGGGAAGTGGGCAAAGCAAAAGCCATCAACAGCACCGGGGAATAATCAACCAACCAAGCAAGTAACCAATTTCCACTCATCACAGTCAGAGCGGCAAGCGGCAATGGAGCGATTGCCTTTTGGTTGCCGCTGGTTTGTTTTGTGTCCGTGCAAGTGCCGGCCGTTTGAAGAAAAAAATAAAATAAAAATAAAAAAACAAAAAAAGATCAAAAAAACAAAAAAACAAAAACAAATACAAATACAAAAACAAATACAAAAACAAAAAAAAATATAAAAGCAAACACAAAAAAACAAAAAAACTGGAAATACTGATTTTTTGGATTTTGTACTGATTTGTACTGATATTTATCAGCCTGCACTGTTTTTTATTTATTTTCCAACTGTTTTCACTTGACGTTTGTAACCATAAAACAATTAGGAAGGAGGCAGCAACGCGAACGTTAAATGTCATAAGCCGTATTCGTTTGGGCAAGAGTTAGAGACTTGCGAAAAAAACAACCACTGATATAAAAACAAGTGAAGTAAAGGAATTAGAAAAAAGGTGTGTTTATTTAATCAAATTTCTTCAAATTTTTATCGATAGATGTCTCCCCTATCTTCGAACACCGTTCGTTAAAGTACGGACAAAGAACGTATATTGTACAATATACGTTCTTTGGTACGGAATTGGAAAACATTTTCTAACGAACGGTATTGCGTGGAATTCGAAGATAGGGGAGACATCTATTGACAAAAATTTGAAACCATTTCACTTATTTACAATAGGAAAAATTGGCATAATCAGTAAAGATCATTTTAACGAGTAGCTGGCATACTCTCTAAAGGTCTCTTAAAGTCTCTAACATTTTGTATGGAAACTGTCAGCCAAGAGAGCAGAATCCAGTATAGGCGGGCAGCGAAGTGCCCAAAAAAGCACTCCTATAGATACATTATTGACAGTTAACGATATGGAAGCAAAAACAAAATGCCAGAGATTTTTTTTTTGTTTTTTTTTTTTTTGAAGGAAATGTACTGATTTTTTGGGAAACATATCTGGCAACCCTAGTTATTATTGTTGTTGTTTTTGGTGTCGCCATGTTGCCGGTTTTTCTTGACTTTTTCTTTTTACTTCTTTACTCAACTGCTGTTGATCGCTTGCTTCTTCTTTCCACCTCCCCCCTTTCTTCTTTCTCCTGCCACTCATTCAGCCTTTTGATCAGTCCATCTTCTCTGTTCCCCTTTTTTCTACCAACTGCTCTACGTCGTTGCTGTCGTCTTTGTTCCTGTCGAATCAGGTTCACAGTTAGTCAGCGGCATTTGTATAGTTACGCATTTCCTGCGCGCACCACGTTGTTGTTGTTTTTGTTGCTATTTGCCACTTCCTTGTACTTGAATGGAATTCCTACTCCGCCGCCGATGAGTTCTCTTATTACCTCCTATTACCTGCTTCCTAGTTAGTTTGTTTGATTATATGCGGTGTGTGCGCGTTCTCATGACTTCTACCTGAGAGCGCCGTCCGTTTGACGTTGCTTTTTTTTGCCAACTTTTCGGTATGGAACTGAGTTTCGGTACAAATTTACCGGTGTTAAGCTTGTCTAAAGGTATGCAGTAGTTATGTAGGTACTTTCTCACCAATTTACACTATAACAACAACAACAATAAATATTGCATTCGCCAAATGTGTAGTCGTGTGATCAAAAGAAAAAATCGCACCCACTAGGTACTCCCCACCGCCGCACAGTGGGGGCACCTCCATACAAACGCGGCCAAAAATAGTAATAATTAAGCTAGAATCTTGAAACTCGGAACTTAAGCTTTTTTGGTTGAAATTAGTAAACTGTGAAAATTTGAACAAAATCCACCCACAAATACGCCCACCTCCCATATAACGGTATTTTTGAAATTTCAGCATTTTCCTAACTATTATAGCTAAAATGCTCCATTTTGATTAGTGTATACATTTTTTAAATATAAATCAAATGCAGTAATCATTTTGGAAAAGGGGTAAAGCACTTCACCGTTTTTAAATAAAAAATATATGCACTTTTAAGTATGTTATAGGCATTTATCATAAAACTTTCATACAAAAAAATCGTATTTCAAAAAAATTTTATACCAGAAATGAAATTATACTTTTCTAAAGGATTTCAGTGTGCTAAACCTGAATCTGGAGTCAGATTTTCCAAATTGGTTCTAGTTTCTGAGATATTCATGCCCAAATAGGCAAAAAACACGTTTTTTGTCTCTATTCCCTGCTTAATATCTTTTATGTAATTACTTTCCACTCAAATTCGATTAAGCCAGTTGAAAGCACAATCATTACCCTTGAAAACAACGTTTAGTTTCTTCGAATATCTTAATTAGAATTGGAAATATCGATATTTAAGTTTCACCATTTTAACAAATATTCCCCATAAAAATACTTCTGGGCATTTTGTATGAGAAAAATGTACGAAAACTCAAAAAACACCTTCCGTAAAAATGTTCATAAAACGAAATGGAGCAAACGAATTTTTACGATTTTTTCTCCTGTTTATAAAAGACATTTAGGACTATGAAATATTAAAAAATTGAGGAGGTCATATTTTTTGTTTTTTTTTTTAATTTCATTTTAAAGTTTTACAATTTTTACACATTTTTTTTTTATATTCCAAAAGAAAAAAGCTGTCAAAGATATGAATTAACGCTTATAAAAATGATTACCTCATAATTTGAAAGTATGCACCATTTACTGCAAGACGATAAAGAAATATTCGATTATTCGCCTAAATATAAACGTTTTTCATAATGTCAAAACTAACATAATTTATGCGTTCACAAAAACGCAGTTTTAGGCCAATGGGAAAAAAATTATAAAAGCAAATGGAGCAAATGGATTTTTAAAATAAAAATGTAGTTTGATTAAGAATATATTATTTCAAAGCATAAAAAAAATTGAGGAGGTCATATTTCTTGTTTTTTTTAATTTTTTTTTATTCAAAGTCGAGCACAATTTTTTTCTTATCGACATTTTTTGTCAATATTTGAAAATTCATATAAATTCAATAGTGAACGGTATTTACAACTACGTTATAATTTCTGAAAGAGAAAATCATTATCTATGTAATGATGTATTACTCGAGTTCGTATGTTAACAATTAAATGAGATAGAGCATTTTGTATGAGGTGTGTTCATTGAGAAAAAAAAGAACCTATTTTTTGCTCAATTTTGGGCACCCTGTACGGCTAAACGAAAAGAGACTCAAAGATTTTTATATAAGCTTTTTTATTACAATTTGATGTATCTGTCGATCTCTATTTAAAAAAAATGTTTTACTCATACTTTAATTTTGAATTTATTTTTGGCCGCAATCACCCATTGTGCGCCGCCAAGCATAAAAATACCAAATTTCTAGTGTACAGCAACAGCGGGGCGCACAAAAGCAAAAAAGATAAATAAAGAAAAAACAAAAAAAAAAACAAAAAAAAACCAAAACAAACCAAAAAAAAAACGAAAAAGAAAGTATGTAAAAAAAATTAAATAAAAAACAAAAAAACACACCTCAACAAAAAGCACTGTTGGTGGGTGGCTGAATAATGTGGCAGAAGAAGAAGACGAAAGCTAGACAATATGGCGGTGAGTTGAGTCGACTGAAGAAACAAACCGACTGACTGTTGCGATGCGACGACAAACAACAACAACAATAACGCGGTTGATAAAAACAAAGTACAAAAAAAAATTGGTGCAAAGGAATGTTCAGACAAATGGTCAATGTGTGGTTAGAGAGAAATATCTACCCAGTTGGAAAGATGGTCATGCATAACCTTGCGGACGCATGCAAAGATGTACGAAAAACTTGGATTAAAGCATGTATTCCAAAACAAAATATGATTTCATCTAAGCTCTATGTTGTGTGGCTGCCAACTTATAGGAAATCGGATACATTCTGGAATGCAAACCAAGGTAAGCGAAGAGTTCAGTTATCGCCGGCTCTCAGCTTTACCTTCGAACTTATAGGAAATTGGATACATTCTAAAATGCAATCCAAGGTAAGCGAAGAGTTCAGTTATCGCCGGCTCTCAGCTATAACATTGAATATACATATGTAGCAACAAAAACAATTATGAGAATCAGGTTTTCTTTAGTTTTGTTTTTTACAATGACGACAACAATTCACAGATGCTTTTTCGAACAAACGGACGTATAAAAGCATCACTAAAGATCAAAATAATGTTGAATGTCCCACTATAATGAAAGCGTTGAATGAAGCAGTGAAGGGGTGAAGATGGTGCGACAATGAGAGAAGCAGAGGAGAACAAGATGGAGTGAAGTTACATATTTCTAGTTGGAAACCGGATGGAGAGAGGATGAAGAGAAAAATTAAAAAAAAAGTATTAATTATTTTTGAGTCATCTTAGTAGGCACAAAATGAATGAAAGGGCGAGAGCAATTGTAAACCGAGACGGAGATCACGGCAAGAGCGAATCTCATACAAACATTCCTTTTTGCCTTAACTTGGCAGGGAAAAGTGGATGCATGGTTTTCCTATGACATCACTAGGGCCTTAAGAACCACTCCAGCTGCTGCACTTAGTGCTATTCTGCACCTGCTACCTGTAAACCTAGCGGTAGATGTGCAGGAAGGTTTAACTTTTTTAAAAAGGCTTTTTGGTTGCTTGTTTTTCCGACAGGGTGGGAATATGATGTTTTGTGGAACGATCTTCCGTCATCCCTTGTCAAATTTGGTTTGAAGACAAACCGGTTTCTCTATATCATTCGAAAGACACTGAAGATGGCGCATATTAGCCGAAACCGGTTTGTCTCCAAACCAAACTTGACAAGGGATGACGGAAGATCGTTCCACAAAACATCATTTTTAAAAAGGGTTGCCACCTGTTCAAAAATTCGTTTTTATGCTATAGTTTGTTTGATTTTTAAATTTGAGGTGCCATATGAAAGGGCTTGGCCTGAAGATTAGTAATTTATTATACTTTTTATAAAAAGGGTTGCCACCTTTTAAAAAATGCAATTAAACTCTACAGCTTGTTTGATTTTTAAATTTAAAGTATCATATGAAAGGGCTTTGTCTGGCAATATGAAAGGGCTTTACTTTAAAATGAGTAATTTATTATAACTTCTACAAAAAAGGTTGCCACCTGTTCAAAAATTTATTTTTACATAGTTTGTTTGATTTTTCGATTTGAGTTGTCATTTGGAAGAGGTTTTATGAAATGAGTAATTTATTATAATTTTTACAAAAAGGGTTGCCACCTGTTCAAAAATTCGTTTTTATGCTACAGTTTGTTTTATTTTTAAATTTGAGGTGCCATATGAAAGGGCTTGGCCTGAAGATTAGTAATTTATTATCATTTTTAGAAAAAGGGTTGCCACCTGTCAAACAATTTAATATTCTGGTATAGTTTGTTTGATTTTTAAATTTGAAACGTCATCTGAAAGGGCTTGCCCTATAGATGGATAATAAAATTTAATTTTTACAAAACCGGTTGCCACCTATTTGAAAAACTTTGTTGACA
This sequence comes from Urophora cardui, assembly GCA_960531455.1. Lineage (NCBI taxonomy): Eukaryota > Metazoa > Arthropoda > Insecta > Diptera > Tephritidae > Urophora > Urophora cardui. Next base: position 10,181,108 of record OY482671.1, read on the forward strand.
TTTTTTCACTATTGGAAAGAAAGGAAGGAAAGGAAAGGAAAGGAAAGGAAAGGAAAGGAAAGGAAAGGAAAGGAAAAGAAAGGAATGTGAAGGAAAGTAAACGAATGGAAAGGAAGGGAAAAGAAAATAAAAAAGGGAAAGTGAAAGGAACGGAAATGGCGAAGGAAGAGGAAAGGAAAGGGGAAAAGGTAAGAGGAAAGTGTACGGAAAATAAAAAGGATAAAGGGGAAGGAAACGCAAAAAGGATAGAAGAAGAGAAAAAGAAAGGAAACTGGAAAGAGAAAGAAGAGTCCGGAAATGGAATTTTAGAGGTCGCTAGAGGTTTAGAATATTCTAGAAAATTATTCGACATAAAATTTCACTATGTCTCCTCGGACAATCAGTACCAGTAACTATATGTTTTATTTAATACATATTTTATTATAGAAATATTATTTAAGAAATATGGTCTTTCCACTCTCAAATCATTCCGCTCGCAATTTAATTGGTCGAATTTTCGACCACAAAGATACTAGTGTATACTTATAATCGGGGTCCCCACGCATCACATGCGTTCGGAATGGGACTGGTTGATGAAAGTGAATGCGGAAGATGCGGACTGCAGGAGGAGACATTAGAGCACGTTCTATGCTCCTGTCCTGCATTTTCTGGGCTAAGACTTTGGCTACTAGGGGAAGTTTTCTTCGCTGATATTAAACATGTATCCACAATAGAGGTAAAGAAACTCTTGGCATTTGCCAAAGGGACGGGAATGTTTTTCAGTTTGAGTCCGGGCTTTTAATTAGAAGTGTTCGTGTTCAATGAATTTTCTGGTAACACTAGTCTATGTGAGGCTATTAGTGGCCAGCCAGTGTAACCTAACCTAACCTTCCTAGGACATCACAATGAAAAAAAAATCATGCATTCTGGAATGTATTCCTGACTAGCAAGTAGTCAAAGCAACATAAATACGACTATGCATTCTAGTCGCATGGTGGTTTAGAAATGTGACTACCCAAAAACATTAAAATTACACTACAATATGGGTATCAAACAAAAGGGGATGACCCCAGGTTTCATTTGGACTTCGATATATTTCGATAAATTTATCGATAACTGAATTATCGGTCAAAATGTGATTGCCCAAAAACATTAAAATTACACTACAATATGGGTATTAAACAAAAGGGGATGGCCCCAGGTTTCATTTGGACTTCGATATATTTCGATAAATTTATCGATAACTGAGTTATCGGTCAAAATGTGATTGCCCAAAAAGATTAATATTACCCTACAATGTGGGTATCAAACGATATTAGATTTTTAATAGCTGTTATACATTTCTGGAAAGCGCACTAAGTATATAACGCAGCCTACAGTGTGATTAGTAGGGCAACAGAAAATATGCCCTAAAAAACTCGTTTTTAGCGCTAAAAATATGTCCTCAAAAATATGGTTTAAGCGCTAAAAATATGCTCTTAAAACTTGGTTTAAGCACTGAAAATATGCCCTTAAAATTTTGTTTATATCTATTAGATGAGTTTTTTTTTGTATGGGATTCTTTAAACCTTCTCAGATCCTCCCTCCGGCACCGGAATATGAAAATAGGATGTTTTAGAGTAAGTAAACTGAAAAAAAAATTTCACTTTTCCAAAAACTGGATAGAGCTACACCGAAAACCGCGAAAATTCCCAGAATTTCAAGGTATGTTTAGATTTATGTCTGAAAAAGTTAGGATTTTGCACAAGAAAAAAAATTGATACCCACCCATACGAAGAATTAACCGCTAAATCGAATGGCATATTCAGTTTTTTGGTACACTACCCAGGGAAGGTAATAACGCGGCCTAAAGTGACCATTTTCTTTTTTTTCTCATGAATCTTCAACTTCTTGCCCTATACTCTTCCCGAAAGCGAACGTTATTTTTTAACTAAATCACACGGTAGGCTGCGTTATTTAATGCGCTTTCCAGAAATGTATAGCTATTAAAAATCGAATAAAATTTGGATGAGTTCATCAAGTTTAAATGAAGTAAAGTCGGGTATAAAAGGGTAACATATATTAAAATTTCTTAAATTTTTTAACAATTTTGCTCTTGAAGGCGGTTTTTTGGGTTTTAAGTGATAGTTTTATGTGGATGGATAACTCCACAAATGCAAAAAAAATAGAAAGGCCGAGACCGCGGATAACGGACAAAAAGTTGAGCCGGATGGTGCCAAAACATTTGTGGGCAATATGGGTATCAAAATAAAGATTTTACCTAGGACTTTAATGTAAAGTCAATCCATTTTGCTGTGTCCACCGTTTCGACACATATAAGTCAAAAATTAGACTCAAATGTCGCCGATATCCTTTAAAATATTCTGTAGTCATCCTGGACCACTTATTCGCCAGTATATCAGAAACTGGCTAAGAAATTGGCATGTAATAAGTTCCATATGCAAGCCCTAGTTAAGACCTTTAATTTGATACCAATATTGCCCAATAATATTTTGGCGCCATCCGGGGCCACGGTTTTTTCCGCTATCCACGGTCTCGATCTTCCAAATTTTTTTTTACATTTGTGGAGTTATCCAACAAAATAAAACAATCACTAATAACCCAAAAAAACCGTCTTCAAGACACGGTAGGCAGGAAGCGACGATAGGTTGCATGAAAATGTCGAGAAAAGAGGAAAGTGGGGTTGTGTTATGTGATGTTTATAGATGAAACATCCGTTGAAATTAAAATCCGAGCTGCTCCTTTTTCAAGGATATCCACATTTTTTGTTTTTTTTGAAAGGATCAAATATTGAGGAAATCGAAAATTCGCCACCGTCCAAATTTTTCCGATTTCAATACATTATTTGGTCGCTAAGGGATACAAAAAAAGGTATTAAAAAGAAAAAAGGCCACCTGTAGTGGAAAGATCCAATGTGAACAGGACCTAAAGGATAACCACTGAAATATAAAATAACACAAAAAGTACCCACTTTAATTTGCGTATAACTCCTAAAATGTTAACTCTACGTGAAAATTCCTTATTATATGTTTCATTCAGAATAAATAAAGGAATATTTCTCTGATATACAATTTTGATGTACCTGCAGTGGTTAATGCACTTTGGTCCATCTAAAGTGAAAATTTCAAAAAAAAGTACTTTTTTTATGGTGCTATTTTAAGTTCAAATATTTTTCTAGTTTATGTAAATATTTTAATCTAATGATCCAATTCTAATTCTTACATATCTATACGTTAATATCAAAAAGAATTAGAGCTGAAATACGCGCTAGCTGTGCACGGTGGGCAGTAAGCCACAATAGGTTGCATGAAAATATCGAAAAAACGATCGCCGGCTAAAAACTTACGAAAAATGATATTCTAATATACTTCATAAACACACAGCAAGCGTCAATAAAATCTCCAACATTTTTTTTAAACGAAAATTAGTACCAGCACACAGCTAGGCACATATTCGTTGGGTCATCGTTTTTACGATATTCCCATGCAACCTATTGTAGCTTCCCGCCCACCGTGCACAGCTAGCGCGTATCTCAGCTCTAACTCTTTTTTAGTATTAACGTATAGATATGTAGGAATGAGGGTTGGATCATTAGATTAAAATATTTACATAAACTAGAAAAATATTTGAACTTAAAATAGCACCATAAAAAAAACGTACTTTTTTTGAAATTTTCACTTTAGATGCACAAAAGTACATTAAGCACTGCAGGTACATCAAAATTGTATATAAAAGAAATATTTCTTTATTTATTCTGAATGAAACATATAATAAGGAATTTTCACGTAGAGTTAACATTTTAGGAGTTATACGCAAATTAAAGTGGGTACTTTTTGTGTTATTTTATATTTCAGTGGTTATCCTTTAGGTCCTGTTCACATTGGATCTTTCCACTACAGGTGTCCTTTTTTCTTTTTAATACCTTTTTTTGTATCCCTTAGCGACCAAATAATGTATTGAAATCGGAAAAATTTGGACGGTGGCGAATTTTCGATTTCCTCAATATTTGATCCTTTCAAAAAAAACAAAAAATTTGGATATCCTTGAAAAAGGAGCAGCTCGGATTTTAATTTCAACGGATGTTTCATCTATAAACATCACATAATACAACCCCACTTTCCTTTTTTCTCGACATTTTCATGCAACCTATCGTCGCTTCCTGCCTACCGTGAAGAGCAAAATTTAAAAAAAAAATTGAGAAATTTTAAGGTATGTTACCCTTTTATACCCGACTTTACTTCACTTAAACTTGATGAACTCATCCAAATATTATTCGATTTTTAATAGCTATACATTTCTGGAAAGCGCATTAAATAACGCAGCCTACCGTGTGAGTTAGTTGAAAAATAACGTTCGCTTTCGGGAAGAGTATAGGGCAAGAAGTTGAAGATTCATGAGAAAAAAAAGAAAATGGTCACTTTAGGCCACGTTATTACCTTCCCTGGGTAGTGTACCAAAAAACTGAATATGCCATTCGATTTAGCGGTTAATTCTTCGTATGGGTGGGTATCAATTTTTTTTCTTGTGCAAAATCCTAACTTTTTTCAGACATAAATCTAAACATACCTTGAAATTCTGGGAATTTGCGCGGTTTTCGGTGTAGCTCCATCCAGTTTTTGGAAAAGTGAAATTTTTTTTCAGTTTACTCACTCTAAAACATCCTATTTTCATATTCCGGTGCCGGAGAGAATATCTAAAAAAAAACTCATCTAATATCTATTATATAAAAATGAATGTGTGTGTGTGTTCTTTATGGACTCCCAAAGTAATCAACCGATCTTTATGAAATTTTCACAGTGGATTCATATGGTATTAGCGCACATAATAGGGAACTTCCGGAATATAGGCCCAAATGTGGACCCAGAGTGACCCAGCAAGTGTTTGAGCAATATGGGTATCAAATGGAAGGTGCTGAGCTGGCCTTCAACATAAAGTTATTTTCATTGCGACGCCTAGGCCGGGTCCCCAAATATGGGTCAAAACGTGGACCCAGATGACCCTCGAATGTTTCTAAATGATATTGGTATCAAATGAAAGGTGTCGAGCAGGGCTTCAACATACTGATATTTTCATTTTTATTTTTTAAGTTGGTTTCCCAGAGATGGTTCAAGTAGTGAGCCCGGATGGTGATGGATGGTCCCGGTAAAAGTAAAGGTAAAGGTAAAGATAAAGGTAAAGGTAAAGGTAAAGGTAAAGGTAAAGGTAAAGGTAAAGGTAAAGGTAAAGGTAAAGGTAAAGGTAAAAGTAAAGGTAAAGGTAAAGGTAAAGGTTAAGGTAAAGGTAAAGGTAAAGGTAAAGGTAAAGGTAAAGGTAAAGGTAAAGGTAAAGGTAAAGGTAAAGGTAAAGGTAAAGGTAAAGGTAAAGGTAAAGGTAAAGGTAAAGGTAGAGGTAAAGGTAAAGATAAAGGTAAAGACCCATCATAACAGAAAACTTTTGTTCGTCGCTGCGAAGCGGGACGTGTATTTGCTAGTACTTAATAAAAAGATATACGGCATGGTAGGTTGTGTGCCCACCTTTCATGTAAGAGGTTCCAGGTTCAAACCCTGGCTCGAACAAATATTAAAAATTTATTTTTAAATAAAATTAGAACACTTTGTAACAAAAAATTATGTTTATTAAAGGTACATTTTATAGGTTCAAAAGACGAAATAAAAAAATTCACATTTGCGAAACACATCTTCGTTACCAAAAGAAAACAAGTATTTGTACTTACGAAAATATTTTAAATTTTATGTGTGGATGGCAATCAAAATTCCAGTGCAAAACTTGAATACTTATTTATTCAAATTGCTGTCAACTACAAAATTTTGCGATAAATTTTCAAATAGAAAACTATGTCGATTGTCGTGGTAAGTTTTTAAGCGTAGAAAAAGATCTTTCCACGTCAACTGAAGTTATCGGGGCGTATTTAAAAGTAAGAATTTCAGTCACTATGTAGCGTGTAGTGCTACACGTTCAATATGAATATTGCGATATTTTTCTCGCTCTGAGGTACAAGATATTTTACTTCCGTCCTTTTCGCACTTTCACTTTCAATTCGCTTATTGCCAATATTGCGATCCGAATCGCGGATTTCAAAATTTCTAAACATTCTGCGATCCAGAATCGCGATCCATCAATACTCGATGCTACACTGTCAATATGAATCGCGATCCACAGATTTCATCAATATATATTGACCGTCTGACGTATGCCTATGTACATATGTAGATACCAGAGGCGGGCGCTTCATACATGCCGAGAAGCTCGGCTTGCGTACATATTTTCGTTCATTTCATTTTACGAATTTCTTTAAAATCAGGTTATTTAACGTTTTAAATGTGTTTACTATTTAAGTTCTCAATAATATAGCCCCCACTGTAACATACGGCGCCTAAAAGTATTCTAAGAAAATAGCGCAAATACACCACTAATCCACCTCGCAATGTGTATTTTGTTTGCACAGCCAATCACAGCACAGTGAGCATGCTTTAACGTTTCCACACATTAGCTTTTACCTGGCTTTCAAAACAGAATAACATAGCTTGTTTTCTCGCTTTCTCTAAGGAGAAATCAATTGCTTGTTTTCAGACTTAAATTGAGAAAAAACTAGCAAAGCACTTTTTTTTATTTTTCACATCAAATTTGTATGCGAATGTGAAGCTGGCTTCGGCTTCAGTATTCACAGCCATATGCATATTTGATTTAATAATGTGTACAGTAGTTGTATATACAACATTATTATTTTCGACTACTGATGGTTGGAGCGTAGGTTCAAAGCCTGGTGTGCTCCCGAGAAGATGTCTGATGATGAAGAAAGTGGTTTTTCTTCGAAATAGCTATCACATCTACCATCGCTGTATGAGCTAATTGGATTTTTCCGCTTATTCCAAAGTATAAAAATTAAAATTAAAAATAATAATTTCGTGCTAGACACTAACATACCTAATAAAGATTTTTAAATTAAAAAAATTTTTTTTATTTTGCAATTTTACAATGAACATCTTTAAAATAAAAATTTTCGTATTTACATTATTTTTAAACACGTTTTTATATCTACCAAGAAAAAATATCTTAAATTTAAAAATTTTTATTTTTATTTTAAGCACTATGAGATTTTGAATCAAAAACTTTCGTTTTTATTCCATTAATTTTCATTTTTAATTTAAACATGTTTCTTTTTAAATCCTAAATATGTACATTTTAATTTCAAAAATTCAATTTGTAATTTAAAAATTTTCATTTTTAAAATAAAAATGACTTGGTTTAAATCGTGCATTATAAAAATAAAAATTTTATTTTTAATTCCTTTTATCCGAGAAAAAACAAACTTCAAATACCCGAATTGTTCAAATGCCCGTACAAACATACGGGTAATAAGCAAACAAAGGAGTGTTCGAGAATTTGAAAAGCATTTATTCGGGCTACTCGAAAATGTTGAAAAAAGCGAGAGCTCTAAATTAAATTCAATGACGGTATGCAATCAGACTTCTAGATAATACAGCAAAGAAAATTACATAAATGACTAATGGTTATGCTTCACACATAGGCTTGCCCAGACAATTTATGCTAGGTCCGCCACTGGTAGATACACAGCTGATTCGTGTAACACATTTGAATGAAGCATTGCGAAAATTATTAAATTCGCCTTGAACTTGTCAGAAAAAGAGGAATGGCAAATAGTATGCGCATATACAAAACAAAGTTGCCAGAGTAAAAAATGTAAATAAAAACAATTTTACGAGTGAGATGGAAAAATATGACGAAATACTATGCTAAAATATGAATTTAAAGCAAAATATGCCAAAAATATGCAAATAAGTCAAAATATGCAAAAATAAGCCTTTTGACCTAAATATGCGAAAATATGCCCTAACAAGTTAGGCTTATTCTCTTCGTCTTGAGCTAAAACGCCTATATATTTTATCATATGTAAATAGGACTGCAACAGAAAAATATGCATTTGCATATCTTCTGTTGCCCTAGTGATTAGTAAAAAGCAGGGCTGCACATTAACGTTATTTTTTATCAATAACCGAAAAAATATTTTGTTTTCAATTCAACTTTGAGAAATTTTAACGTTAAGTGCTGAACAAAAAAATACTGTTTTGATAATTATCAAAAAAAATTATGAAAAAAATTTCGTTTTGTTGATTATCAAAAAACAAATATTGGGCCGTATTAATAAAAGCCAAGCAAATGCTTTTACTCAAGTTTTCGGAAATTTGACATTAATTTTTATGAACCAAATTTCAAAATTTGAGTAAAAGGTCTGAAATCTTAAACAAAAGCAAATACTTGCCTTTTATTAATATGACCCATTGAAAAAATTTTGTTTCGGTAGCCAACAAAAAAAAATTATCAAAAAAAATAACGTTAATAAAAATTCAAAGTAAAATGAAGCCGTAAGCCCGAAACAATTTTTTATTATTATTTTGTTTTTGATGATCAACGAAACAAAATAATTTTGATAATTTTTTTTTGATAATCAACGAAACGAAATAATTTCAATAATTTTTATTTGATATTCAACAAAACAAAATTTTTTTGTTAATTTTTATTTGATATTCAACAAAACAAAATATTTTTGTTGATATCGTTGTGCAGCCTTGGTAAAAAGGCGGTTACAGTGTGAGCGTAGCCGTAGACTCTCCCAAATCACCCGAAACTATCGTCAATTATCGATGGTGCTGACTATCGATAGTTTCCGACCTCTATTATAGATGACCATACCTTACCTTTGCCAACTGGGGGGTAACCATAATAACCATATACACAATAAGGTGAGTTAGCTTTTGCTTTGAATTGTGTGTGTTTGTTGTGCAAACTGTGTGAATATTGCGGGTATTTAGGTAGTTGTTTGCACATGCCGAATGACTGATTGACAAACTACCTATTACTTATGTATGTATTTACTAGAATAGAAAATGATAGCCGATAGTTTATGTACATACTAACAGCCCTATTCTGTGTACTTGATAAATTCACCATATTGCTTATTTGTCAATTTTGACTATTTATCAAGTATTTGCTATTCTGTGTCAAAATAAAAAAGCTCTTTTCTTGCCAAATTGTCAATACGTCGATTGGTCTTGACAAATAAAATTCGTTTGTTTTGAATTCAAAGTTATCTTTTTATATTTTCTTAAATAATGGAATCGCAAGGTTTTTTACTTTTTCTGATATTGGTGGGTGAGGAAGAAAATGAGGAAAATAGAAATCGTTCGCGGCACTTAAGATCCTTGCGGGACTCGAGCGCTCCATTTTCCTTGAGTGAAAATTTGTTCGTCCAAAATTTTCGTTTGACCCGTCAATTGTGCCAGCGCCTTATTAATGATTTACAACCATATGACGATCAACAGACGTCTTTGTCATTAACTATCCGGATTTTGGCGGTGTTGAATTTTATGACAAACGGGTCCTATCAAAAATGTGTGGGCACACACTCTCCCTTTCCTATCTCTTTCCCCCTCCCGTTCCTTATCGACAACATTCCATGACCATTCTGGTCCACATATCGGTCTATATCATATAAATCGATTTAGGTATCGAGAAAAAAGTTAGTTGTATATTGGAACCCTGATTACTACTACATTGCTCAAAAATATCTAGAGCTATTCCGGTTCATGTTTGGATCTCAATATCGGGAACCGATTGAGATATCCGTATAGCGTTAAACATATATGGTAACCCTGAGACGCACCCTTAATTTGATGCCAATATTGCGCAAAAATATTTGGGGCACATCCGGGACCACGTTTTGGTCTCTATGTGGAGAACCGACTGGAAAATTGGAATGGAATGAACTCTATTGAAGCTCTGATTTATACCTTTAATTTGATACCAATATTGCTCAAAAATATTTTGGAGCCATCTGGGTCCTTATATTGGCCTAGATCTCGGGAAGGGGTTGAGATACCAGAATCAAATGTAGTCATAATTTTAAATTTCAATGTGATCGGCCCGGTAGCTTCGGCGTGCATAAGGAACAAACACACAAACAAACAAACAAACTTTCATCCTTATATACATACATATGTATGTATGTACATATATACAAACATATCGACGCTTCCAAACAATACTGTACTAAGTCGACTTAGTACATTTTGCCGTTTTTGGCGTTTTCAAGTAGAGCGTGTCTAATATCATGTTCAGACATAAAAATTAAGGTAAGTGTACATAATTCCGTGATAGTACATTATTCCGTGATAATCGTTTATATTCGTTAAAATAAGGAATTGGTACAATATTTAATCAAACAAAATATTATATAATATTGTTTTAACTTCGAAGTATATTAATTTATAATTTTGTTGTAATTTTAGAGCTTACTGATTTAATAACACCACTTTAAAACTGGCAGGTCATAAAATTAGCATAATACAGGAAATTTCTTAAGCGAATGGTTAAGGAGCATCGAGTATTTTCTTAAGGCTATAAAACTTTACTGGTTAAGATTTTTATCAATATTATTATATTTTATGATTCAATAGGCATCTGACATTTGTTTTTGTAACTTTCAACCTTATTTCAATAGCTATTTTTTTCTTAAAAGTAAATTTTCTTTATCACGGAATTAGGGACATCTTTCATTTCACCATGTACATAATTCCGTGACTATCACGGAATTAGGAAATTTTAGTACTTAATTCTTTCTTCTTTTAAATAGCTTTTTTGAAAGGAACCAATGGTAATAAAATGTTTTTCCATTAAATAAAATCCTAGAGAAGTTCTTGACCTAATTCCGTGATATAGATTTTGGAACCCATTCGCTAATATTCAACTTATAAGTGACTGGCGATACTATCACGGAATTAGGGTCTTCATACTGTTCCTTATTCCGTGATACATATATCGCACATTTACGTTTTATGTTTTTTTTTACTTTCTTTGTTTTTCGTTTAAGTTTGTATCTAAATGTAATTCTTTAACATTAAATAAATTTTAATGAAATTTAATTTTATTATTATTTTGCCCTTTTTTAATAAGTATCTAAATTTTTATAAAGAAAAAAATTTTAATTTTTAATAATTTTTTTCTTTATTTAAATTTATTTTGTTAATAAACACAAATTTCAATTTCATAAAAAAATATAAAATAAATATTTAAGTCTAATATGTAATATATTGATTTGAAAAATTATTTCTGTGCATTTTGTTACAAGGCCGGAATTAGGTACATTTATTCACGGAATTAGGGACATGCGACAATTTTTGTCACGGAATTAGGGACATTTGCATGTAGATCAAATTTTAATTAATATAAATAGTAATTATAGTTATTTTAATTTTTTAGCAATTGAGAATGAGCCTCAATGCATCAATTTATTTGTACCATATTTATTTTTCAGTTTGCGGTCTATAGTTTAAGCTCCAAAAATCCTGCAATTCAGAAAAGTCCTTAGTATCACGGAATTATGTACATCTACCTTAATTAAGTCAATTGGGGTTGATTGAACATCTTTAGATTTGGTGTTCAGACATATTTAATTTACTTAGCCCATTTAACAGGTCGGCTCAAGATACATACACACACACACGCCGTGAGCTGAATATCAAACTCTCGTGACCTAAATGTCAAAATTGCAAGGAGGACGAAATAATTTGACATTCATCTCACAATTTTTACCAATCGTAAACACGAATGCATGTATAAAATAAGCAGAAATAAAAACAAATTTGATAGGTGATGAAGAAGAACAAGAATGCAGCTGATCTGACGAACCAACATGTTTAGTGGACACTGACGCTAATCACATTTCTCTTTTCATGACATTTCATTTTACTTATGAAACAAGCCTTTTAACAGGGTTGCATGCAGAATTGTTCTTCATTAACAACTCATTAATTTCTAATGAAGCATTAACTTGGTCAATTTTTGTATGGTAAATTGAGAATCATTGGGCTTGAAAATTGAATGAAGGCTCTTAATGTTCAATTAAGGTTGTGTCTGAACATAACATTAATTTAGATGCTGTCGAATTTTGGTATCAATCGGACAATCCAATCAAAAGTTATGAGCAAAAGTGTACATATAATACAACTCGAGATTTTTACAGAATAAAAACTTTGAGAGCTTGCCATGAAAAACCACGTAGCAAATTTTTATTTTTTCTTACGGTTTTATATAAAGCGTACCCTGACTTTGATATTGTCGAGTTTTGGTGTTGAACGTTCAATTCAAACAGAAGTTACAAGTGAAAATATACTTAGCATACAACCGAAGTTTCATATCGAGTTTAAACTTTGAGAGCTTCTCCTGCAAAACACAGTTTTCAGACTTAGTACAGTTTTGTTCGGAAGCGTCGATATGTACATAGATATAAAATACATACTTACATTTTTTCAGTTTCTATTTTGCGATTTAATTGTATAAACAGCTGATTTCTGTGTACATTACTTATTTCACCACGTGTTGGGAAAATCACATTTGTAAGAGCTTTTTAGATTTGTCAAGCTACGCACAGAATAGGAAAAATTGTCAATTTGATAAAAATCTTGACTATTTGTCAACTTATTGATAATTTGTCAATTTCACAGTATAGTGCTGCAAGTATGTAGCATAGGCCAAATGTTCGTAACTGTGTTATTGTTATTATATGTATAGTACATCGCTGTTGTAGTTGTTGCAATTGCCTTACTAGTCGTTGTCGTCGTCGTCGCTTTTGTTGCGGTATGCTCGTCGCGTCGTCATCATCGTCGTCATGTGTGACCTAAATTTTATTAAATTTTTGTTGCCATTGGCGTGTTTGCGTTAATGTTGTTCTTGTTATGTTGTTGTTCTTACATTTACTTTTGCTGTCGCCTGCCTGCCTGCCTGCTGCTCTGTTGCCAATCTGTTCTAGTTTCTGCTTCTTCTTCTTCTTCGTGTCGTTTGTTTTTCAATTATGTATCTTCATACATATCAAGGCAAATTCATTCGTATGGTAATGGTACGTGAACAGCTGAATTCTTCTTCTTCTCGTTTTTAGTTCACCGTGTATAGAAGAATACAGGAGAATGTCAAACAAAGAAAAATTTTACTTTGAGTTTGACATTTTACTGGACGAAAATTTAAAGCGAATATTGCCGAATTCGCCGTGCCATTACCATAATGAATTTGCCTTGATACATACATATATATTTAAATTTTCATACACGCATACATATTAATGCTTTTTGTACCGCTAGGCATTTTTGTTGTTACTTTTTCCAGGCACATTTTTACTAAAAAATATGCTTAATTTTTTTTTTTTTTTTTGTTTTTGGGCTGTTTTCTTATTGATGTTGATTTATTTTAATTTTATTCTGCTGATTGTGCATTATCGTTAAACGAAATGAATTATGTGACGCAGTTGTTTGCGCATGATTTATTTTATTGGGCGAAGAAGTAGCGCCCACGCGAATGTGGTAAGTTTGCTTCTTTGTGTTTTTTTTGTTTTTATTTGCCGGAAAGTACCTACCTATCTTTGTTACAAATATCCATTAGTGAACAACTGCTATGTAGCAAAATTTGGCGCTTGACTTTAGTACCTACCTCCTACCTACCTACTTACTTTCATCTTCATCAACTTTATTATGTACATACATACCTACATACATATGTAGATATGTCTCAGTTTGCCATTCATACATATTTCTATCTTTAAAATTCATGTTTGTTAGGTATTTGCTTTCTTAACGAAGGTTTTTATACCTTTAGGTAGGTGCTTTCTTTCTCTCCCAACCCTTTTTGGCACAATCAAGCACTTGTGTTATACTTTTATTTATTCTACTTAGGTACATTTATTTGCTCTTAATATCAACTTTAAATATTTAACCGTCTTTGCTTCGTATGTTTCCCCTTTATTTCGTTTGTTTCCATGAAATTAAGCGTGACATTCTCATCATTCATGCAATGCTCTGCTCTGCCCTGCTTGTTATACCTACTCGCTGTAAGTACGTCATACCTACATATACTCGCTGGAAATACTGACGTGTGCTTAATAAAATTCAATGGCTTTTCGCATTCGCTGCGGCGCACACTGGGTGATAGCGGCCAAAAATAAAATCGAAATTAAAGTATTAGCAAATCAAATTTTTTTGAAAGTGATTGACAGATATAACAATTTGTAAAAAAAAAGCTTATATAAAATTTTTTGAGTCTCGTTTTGTTTAGCCGTACAGGGTGTTAAAAACTGAGCAAAAAATAGGTCCTTTTATTTCTCAACAATTACACCTTATACAAAATGCTGTAACTCATTCAATTATTAACGTATGTAATCGAGTGATACATCATTACATAGATATTGATTTGGCCTTTTAGAAACAATAAGCCTTTTGTAACCAGCGGTAACTCTTAGATTTATATGAACTTTCAAATATTGACAAAAAAAGTCGTAAAAAAAAATTTTGCTCAACTTTAAACAAAAAAATAAAAAATATGACCTCCCCAATTTTTTCATATGTTTTGAAATGATATATTTTTAATCAAACTGCATTTTAATTCTTGAAATCCACCTGCGCTTTTCGCTTAAATAATCTTTTTCCCATTTGACTAAAAGTGCCTTTTTCAAAACGCAATAATTAGGCTACTTTTGACATTATGAAAAAGCTTATTCTTAGGCGACTAATCGAATAGTTTGTTCACCGTGTTGTAGGCAATGGTTCACACTTTCAAATTATGAAAGAATTTTTTTTATCAGCGTTATCATTATTTTTTTGCAGCCTTTTTCTTTTCGAACAGAAAAAAAAATTGTGTAAAAATTGGAAAATTTCAACATGAAATAAAAAAAAAATACAAAATATGACCTCTCCAAATTTTTAATATTTGGTGCTAGTGAACGTGCTTTATAAACAGGTGAAGAAATCTTAAAAATTCGTTTGCGCTTTTTTGTTTTATGAAATTTTTATGGAGTGAGTTTTTCTAAGTTTTCATACATTTTTCCCATACAAAATCCCCAAAAGTATGCTTCAAAAAGTATTAATAATTTTGTATGGGGAAAATTTGCCAAGTTAATGAAACTTAAACAACAATTTCTCCAATTCTAATAAAGATATCTGAAAAATTTAAACGCCATATTCAGGGGGATGGTTTATGCTTTCTAACGGTGTATTTGATTTTGAATAAAAAAATATTACATACAAGATATTAAGCAGGGAATATAGTCAAAAACGTGTTTTTTTGCCTAATTGGACATGAATATCTCAAAAACTAGAACCAATTTGAAAATTCTGACTTCAGATTCAGATTCAGCACACTGAAATCCTTTAGTAAAGAAAAGTATAGTTTCATTTGTGGTATAAAAATTTTTTTAAATGTGATTTTTTTGAAGGAAAATTTTATGATGAATGCTTATAAAATGCTCAAAAGTGCATATATTTTTAATTTGAAAACCATGGAATACTTTGCTCTTTTTCCAAAATGATTACTGTATATTATTTATATTTAAAAAATGTGTGCTCTTATTAAAATTGAGCATTTTAGCTATAATAGTTAACAAAATATTGAAATTTCAAAAATACCGTTATATGGGAGGGGGGTGTATTTGTGGGCCGATTTTGTTCAAATTTTCACAGTTTACTATCTTCAATCAAGAAAGCTTAAGTTCCGAGTTAAGTTTCTAGCTCAATTATTACTATTTTTGGCCGCGTTTGTATGGAGGTGCCCCCACTGTGCGGCGCGGCGTTTGCTTTAGCTGCTTTTTTTGTTTACTTTTCTTTTTACCTTTTTTAGAACGTAATTTATTTATTTATTAGCTGCATTATTTATTTTTTATCAAGTGTACATACACACACACATACATATGTATGTATGTATGTACATACCTATATACATACATTATAAGTATGAATGTGCAACTTTTTTAGCGATAGAGAAGTCCAATGTTCAACTACGTGTACATATGTATGTAGGTAGGTACTTAATTTGTTTTAAAACCATTTGCTAAATTGACGAAATCTTTTTTCAAATACATACAAATCGCAATGAGAGTTCAGTAGGGATCAGTGTCAGCATTTAGTAGATACCTATACGTGCGTTGCCAAGTGCCTAAATTTTTGAAAAAGTAATTCAGAATATTTCGCTGGAATAAGAGCGCTTTCACATTACTCGGTGCGGTATCGGATCGACATTTTTGGTTTTTACCGAAAGTATACCGAAACCTTACCGACCACATGTACATATTTCAATTGGCACTTTCATATTAGTGTTGCATACATGAAATCGGAGCGGATTAATTTCGGTATACCGCAACGCGGTAAGACCGGTCAGTAAAATTTGAGGAATTACTGCAGACATTTTTGCGGCGTGATAAAAGAAGAAGAACAAAGTCAGTAAAAAACTCGTTTCGGTAATAAATGTAGCAAGTTATAATGTCTTCGTCTTCGCTAGAAGACATTATTGTTATTATTGAGTGATTTGATGAAGTTAAAAATTTTGTTTTGCAAATTTCGATGTTTGTTTTCCTATTTTCTGCCGATTACACACCGAAAGTATTCCCAGAAGTGTGAAAAACACAGCAACGCGGAATCGTTTCGTTAAGCTGAAAATACCGAGCAAAAAATGTCGATCCGATGTCGTACCGAGTAATGTGAAAAGGCCCTAAGCCATGGAAGAACAATAAAGGAGAATGCATAAGATCAGCTGACTTCTTCTTCAATCTTCATAAACACACACGAACACAAGCATTTTTTTTGTTGACATATTCCACACACACACGCACCCTAGCATTTCCATAGGGGCCACATCTGTCAAATTCTTCTACATTCCTCTTTGCATGACACTTCTGGCCCCACTATGTATGAAGGTATGTCGTTATGCATTCTCCTTTATTGTTCCTCCATGCCCTAAGCAGAACAGCGAGCAGCATTGACAGCATATGTACATATGTATACCATACACTCCAATGCAGTACCCACCCACCATGCGGTGAATTAAAAATAGCACATAACGAAAGGCAAACGAAGACTTCCCATTTCATATTTCATTTGCCATAAGGAAGCAAGTGCAAGACCAATCCATACAGGTCGTCTGATGTGAAGCAGAATAGGTGATTACAGTTAGACGGCGCTTTTCAAGAATGTCAAAAGCAGAGAAAACGCCAGCGAACACACAACCGAACATACAAACACACAACCGAACACACAAACTCTTTCCAAGAAAAACACGTGCAAGAATGCAAAATCAAAACAAAAGACGATAGTTTGACATAAGCTACAAACTCGCTGAAGAAGAGCTGCTCTCCCTTGCATGGACTTTATAGTTAGGTTATGAGCAAGTGCAAAAGTCTTCACTAGACTAAAAAACAGCGATACGTTTTTCACATATTTTCGCATTATTAATCAAATCAGTATGTATGTAGGTATATATGTATTTACCTAATGTAGATTAGGGTGCATTTTAAAATTTATAAATTTTCCCTCAGCTAACTTACCTGTGCACAATTGCGCAGTGTAGGTAAATGCTCATAAAACAAGCTGCAAGGCCATAAAAAAACACAGTCGTCTGCATACATACACATGAAGCGCTTTGCGAAAAGCAAAAAGTAAAAAAAAAAAAACAACAACACCAACCAACAAATGAAACGCATAGCAAATGGAGCAGAATGTCTAGTCTAGCCTAGGCTGTGTTTTGGTTTTAGATTAATAACAAGAAAAAAAAACATAATGCAACAACAAGCACAATAAAGCAAAGCGCAGAATTAAAATACAGTCGAGTCCGGATATAGTGAACTAATTTTTGCATGGCTTGTTCATAGTATCCAGGCTGTTCACTATATTAAGGTTGATATTTTTTTTTAAATAACATAGTTTATTTGATAAAAATTCATGTCTGTAAATGTAAGATTAACATATCATTAGAATTAATTAATACTTTGGAAAATACAAATGTTTATTTAAAGAATTCGCGAATAGATGTTTGCTTCTTGCGTTCGGAAAGTGATTTTTGGACCGCTTTCTCGCGCAGGCTTGTCAATGCTAGTATGCCAGCAAATCAGTAGTGTTGGCTTCAGGTCATGCGATTACGAGAATTTTTTTTATTCCCGAAATTGTGGATTTGGCACACCATACGTATTCGCCAAGTATGAAACACTAGTGCCTCTTTCAATTTCCCCAACAATTTCAGGTTTTTGCTTTAACGAAAGGAATTTCCTCGCAGGCATAATAAAACTTAATTTATTAACACGCAAAAACTTTTAGAAACAGATAAAACAGCACACATTCACTCAGAAGCGGTCTGCATCCGACAGGAAACAAATAAACACTGGCATCAAATTGAATCAGATTTTCCAGGAATATACATAAAATGAGCATTTTCGAGGAATACCCGATTTTACATACATATTTCTGGTTAATTTTTGTTTTTTGTTTGTCACTTCAAGCTTACTTTTGCGTTTAAAATTTTGTTCACTATTTAGAGACTTTCGATAGTTCACTATTTAGAGTAATCCATGTAAATATTTCGGTGTTCACTATATCGAGGTATTCACTATAGCGGGGGCTCACTATATCCAGACTCGACTGTATGTATGTACATACATATGTATGTATGTACATAGCACATAATAATACCTAGGTATCATTTACCTAATAATACCTACATATCAAAAAAATTAAGTGCAATAAAAGTTTGGAAATGCAAAAAAGCGCCATAAACCTTAAAGCTTACAGAACACACGCGGCAAGAAAGTAAAGGCGATCAAATAAAAAAAAAAAAAAAAAATTCTAAATAAAACAAACGCAAATAAAATTTAGGTACCGCATAAATTATGAAATTTGCAAATTTTGCGAAGCCAGACAAACACGCCGAAAAAATGAAGGAAGCAAAGCAAGAAGCAAGCAAGGAAGCGTTGACAGCACGTTAAACGAGATTAAAATGATGGCACGTTTGGCGAGTGGCAGACGCAACACACAAACGAAAAAAGACAACAACAAACAAAGTAGGTATACCTACTACCTATAGGTATGTATGTAGGTATGTACTACCACAGAACATTCTCTGGTACTACATACATACATATGTATGTACATAAGTGCATGTGAGGTTAAAAGTCATTTCAAACAGACCGGCAGACAAAAACAGAGGGGAACGGCCGCCGAAAAAGCCAATACATATGTACAACAAAGGAATTTGCGCGACAACAACAAAATAAAAAAATGCAACGCAATACAAAAAATTGCATGAAATAAAAAATGCACGTGTAGTTAATAATAAAAATAAAAGCTTATAAAAAAAATTACGCTTGCTGGCTGGATTAAGAAAGAAAAATGCGACGCAGTAAAAATTTGCAATTAAAAATAAATCATATACATACATACATACCTACATCCATACAAAAAGCTGCGCCCAAGCGCTAAAGAAGTATTTTTGGGACGTGTGTTGCTGTTGTTGGACTACGCTTTGCTTAGTTTTGTTGTTGTTGTAACAGTCATTCCCTGTACGGTAAATCTCTAGTTGCGAACTAGGTCGCTTCTAGTGCATTTTTCGACACTACTAGTGCGAGCTAAATCTTTTTTGCATGTTATCAACTGGCGAATTTAACACGGCGATGTCCTAGGCGGTGTCAATTGTCACCCTCTGCACTACGTTTTCGATAGTTCCGAACTAGTACTAAATTCTTTAGTTTACACTAGTTCGTTTATTGGCACATTTTCGATAGTTCTGAACTAGCTACAAGTACCTACAAATTCTACAGTTTTACATCTGCCGCTTAAGTGCAGACTTTGACACACTTCATGCAAGTGGCGCGATGGCCGACTGGCTAACGCATGTGCCTTTCAATCTGAGGGGCGCGGGTTCGAATCCTGTCGGTGTCAAGGTGGATGATAATTTTTTTTTTAATTTTTTTTTTTTTTTTGACTAATATGTGGCCGCTGTGGTGCAGTGGGTAGAGTGCTCGCCTGCTATGCCAGAGGTCTCGGGTTCAAACCACGGTCCGAGCAAACACCAACAATTTTTTCTAATTAGTAAAAATCCCATTATTGGGTTTTTTTAAGAGCAGCGGTCACCTCTCGGCAGTGGGCGGCATACCCTCCGAGTGTATTTCTGTCATGAAAAAGCTTCTCACAAAAAATGCATTCGCCGTTCGGAGCCGGCATTAAACTGTAGGTCCACCCAATTAGTAGGAAAAACAAAAAGGAGCACACCTCGAATTGGGAGAGAAGCTCGGCCATAAAACTCGTCAGAGTTATAATAGCGCCATTGTATTATTATTATTATTATTATAATATTTTTTTTATTTATTTATTTAATAAAATTTACAGTAATATTTAAAAAGTAATAAAATAAAAAAAATTAAAAATAAGCCTGAGGGATCGGGAAAGCATAATTAGGGGAACATTTCATTTCATACAAATTAAGATGCAAATAGAAAACTCTTTATATGAAACGCTTCACTAAACATCTGAGAATTGCAGAAATATACAAAGCCGACGGAAACTGAACGAACGAAAAATTTTCATAGAATTTTTGTCACTTCGAAATTACATACAAATCAAAGTGTGTCTTATAATGGTCACTCAATTCACCCCTCCTGAACTGGTAAGGGTCTAACTACAATTGATCTACTTTCCTTTTGACACCTTTTCGGTAGTTCGGAACTAGAAATTTTGCTCACTAGTTATTGAGTTCCCTGCAGGGTTGGATTGGCTTTGACGGTGTTGGCGCTGCTGCTGTTGCTGCCGACTCATCAAATTACTCAAAAATTTCCGTGGAAAAGCACAAACAAAGCGCATTAGTGTGTGTGTTTGTGTGTGTGTCGAGTGGAATTGCAATGCCAGCCAGCGTTGCCGTTTGGGCCACTAAAGCGGCAATTTGAACCTTTTTTAAAGCCAGGCCACCTGAACCCAACTTTTTGAAAATATGCAATATTTTAACCTTTTTAAAAATTTGGGCCACTTTTGGTCCTTTTTTACTTTCAAAACTATAATTATTAAATAATTTTTAGTTTTTTCTTAAATATAAGAACAAAAAAACTCTTTGTTACTATTTTACTTTGCATTGGCAACTCTCCGTTTCGAAAGGTTCTTTATTTAATTTGTTTGCCAACACTACCCTTGAATACTTTGAAATTTGGGCTGTTCGTTAAGATAATGAAAACGCACGGAGCAGCACACACAACACATATAGCGTTCGTTGATCCGTAGGAAAGTGCAGGAAATGTAGGAATTTTACCACAATTAATATTCTTTGCACTCATATTCGCTCTTTTTGGTAAAATTTCTACGATTCTTGCACTTTCCTACGGCTCAACGAACGCTATAACAGTTTTTTTTTTAATTCCTTGCCTTTCTCGGGTTATTCCGTCCGCTCAACGAACGATCATATTAACGCTGCGTTAGTGTAGAGAATATTTTAAATTCCATTTTCTTCATTAAATAAACCACAAAAATATATAAAAATGTGTTTTAGCTTAAAAAAAAAATTGGGGCCACTTTTTTTAATTTTTTGGGCCACCTTTTGAAATTTTTGAGCGGCAACACTGATGCCAGCAAACAACCATGATCCAATTAAAAGGTCATGCCAGTTCGCTGGCCGCCATATTTCTTTCGGTTTTAGAAAAAAGTTTCAGGTCCTCATGCGTCATTTCCTTTTGCAATTGGCACAGCTGTTTGTTTGGTTGTTCGCGGCTTTATTGGTCCTGTGACGTAAGCAGTATTTGACATTTCCGCCTACTGGCATTACCGTCTCAATATATATACCGTGGCAAACAACGACAGTGACAACAACACCAACGACAGCTGTCCCTTTGGACAAACCCCATAGAGGCTGCAACATTCCTCGGTCTACCGTTAGATGAAATTGATGATAGTTTATGACAAAGGTGTGTTGCCTAGGCAGGGCTTAGTACTGCTAATACAACAACAACAACAACAAAATGGCAATGTTTACAAGACGTGTGATGACGTGTCAGCATGCGTTGATTTATTGTGTTGAGAAAAAAAGTGCATAAACAAAGAATAAAATAAAGACACATGGAAAAAATAAGCAAAGAAAATTAAAAATATGTAAATTGAAAATAAATAAATTTAAAATACGTATGTACATAAAAACAAAAGAAAACAATAAAAAAGACCACAACAAAGAAAGCGCAAAGCAGCAACAAGCGCGTAGGTATTTAGCACAAAAACAAATTATGAGACAAAACAAAAACAACAAATTCGAGGCGTAGAAAATATGCGAGCAAGCAATAGGTAATTAATTGCAACGTGCGCATTATACATATGTAGGTATGTAGTACATGCATAAATGCGCCGCTCCAATTGCACAAAGCAAGAAAAAAATTGCAGGTATGAACATGCGACGCGAGAGAAATGCAGAGAAAAAACAAAATCAAAGCGTTGAGCGATCGCAGCATGACAAGTGTGCGCACGAGAAAGTGCAACAGTGCCGTTACAACAAAAACCACGACAATATGAATGACAACAACAACACTAGCTAAAAGAAAACACAATAACAATAACAACAGTAACAACAACAACAACAACAGCAACAACAAAAATGACAACAACAGCAACAACAACAACAACAACAACAACAACAACGACAACAAAAACAACAACAACAACAACAACAACAACAACAACAACAACAACAACAACAACAACAACAACAACAACAACAACAACAACAACAACAACAACAACAACAACAACAACAACAACAACAACAACAACAACAACAAAAATGACAAAAATAACAACAAGAACAAAATTAGCAATAAGAACAGAAGAAAAAAACAAATAAAAGAAAAAACAAGTACAACTAAAGGAAAACAACAATAACTAAAAGAAAACAACAACAACTAAAAGAAAACAACAACAACTAAGATAAATACACAACAAAAACAACAAGGACAACTACAACAAGAATATCTACAATCAATCAACAATGAACAACTGCAAAAGCAAAAACAACAACAACAACAACAACAACATACAGCCAAAAAAAAAAATAAAAGCAAAAGATGTATGTATGTAGGTACCTACATAAGAACAAAAACAGTAACAACAAAGCAAACACATTCCAGTCACAATCAAAGTCACAAGCCGCCGAGACGAAAGTGCGCAATGAATAATGACGAGCGCAAAAGTGCAAACATGCGAGAGTGGTGGAGAAAATGATGGAAAAAGTAGAAAAGAAAGTCAAAAAATGTAAAAGCGCATCAGCAATAGCAACAGTTCAACGAAGAAAGTATGCAATGCAATTGACGTGAATGTCGCACGAGCGCAAAAACACAATAAATTATTGTCAATAATGAACGCATAAATTAATTACTTACATACACAAAAAGCGATCGCACAAGGGCATAAGTGTAAGAAAAAAGCAAGGAAAAGCGCCAAGCAGTGAGAGGGAGAGAGAAAGCACAAACAGCACAGTCTATTAAGCACTTGCTTTGCACACACACCTTAGTAGGTAGACTGCTGAGAGTCAAGGTAAAAGCAAAGTTCATTTTGCAACACTGAAACATGTCCATATGTACATGCAATAGGCAAAGCGCAATAGGTACACAAGGCATTGACACGGTAGCAATACTTAGTATGTAGTACATATTTTATAAACAAAAACAGCAACAGCAAAAAGGAAAATTTGTTAGAGAAATAAGAGCGATGTGTTGAAAGAAGGAAATAAAAGCCCAAAATAAAAAAAAAAACACCAAATCAAATTAGTAAACAAATTGCGCCCATGAAAATAGAGCAAATTAATCAAACACATTAGTTTGCAGTTTATAAACACACAATTGAAACTCAATGCCGTATCACATGAAGTATGTATGTATGTATGTAAATATAAAAATTAGTAACAACAACATGAGCGCGTGTATTTATGTCAATAATATGATAAGAGTATGTATATTATGTAGGTACATACGAGGGCTGCTCGATATATTTTTAGCCTAACAATGAAAAAGTGTTGCCAGGTGAAATCTGACATTTCCATTGGGAAGTCTGACATTTTTTAGCATAATCGTACTCAGAACGTTTTGACCTACGACCATCATTTGTGTTGTTTACAGTGACTTGAAAAATTTAATTTGGCAAAAAAATGGAATTAATTCGTGAACATTTTCGTGCGATCATTTTTCACAAATTTCGACGTGGATTATCACGACAAGAGTGCATTGATGAACTTAAATCTTTATACGGCGATGAAGCACCATCCTATGGTACTGTGAAAAATTGGTATAATGAATTCAATGGTGGCCGACGCACGCTCAAAGACCAATTTCGTGAAGGTCGTCCAAAATCGGCCGTTGTACCAGAGAACATTGATGCCGTGCGTGAACTCATAATGCACGATCGTCATGTGACATACCGTGAGATAGAGACATCCTTGGACATTTCTCCCACCAGCATACATTCGATATTGCATAAACACCTGGCCGTAAAAAGGTTTGTTCTCGCTGGATCCTGCACAATTTGACTGTCGCTCAAAAAAAGGCTCGTGTCTATTGGTGCAAAGAAATGTTGCAAAAATACGATCGAGGTGCTTCAAAAGACGTTTATAAGATCGTCACAGGTGACGAATCATGGATCTATGCGTATGAACCTGAAACAAAACAACAATCGACCGTGTGGGTCTTCGAAGACAAGCCAAATCCAACGAAAGTTGTTCGTGGAAGAAGCACTTCGAAGCAAATGGTCGCCTGTTTCTTCGGCAAATCTGGTTATGTGGCGACTGTTCCGCTTGAGCAACGTAGGACGGTCAATTCTGACTGGTACACCACAATTTGTTTGCCTGAAGTCTTCGGAGAAATTCGAAAAACGAACAAGGGAAGACGAATCATTGTTCACCATGACAATGCGAGCTCTCACACATCGGCTCAAACCAACGCCTTTTTGGCCGGCAAAAACGTCGAATTGATGGGTCATCCGCCGTACAGCCCTGACTTGGCACCCAATGACTTGTTATTATTCCCGCACATCAAGAAAAAATGCGTGGTCAACGATTTTCGTCACCAGAAGATGTTGCTCAAGCGTTCAAAAGCCATGTTTTGGAGGTGTCTCAATCGAAGTGGAAAAAGTGCTTCGACAATTGGCTTGAGCGCATGCAAAATGTATAAATCATGCTGGAGAATACTTTGAAAAACAATAAAACCATTTTTGATTATTAATATTCGCATTTTCATTATTAAGCTAAAAATATATCGAGCAACCCTCGTACATATGTATGTACATATTGTCGTACCATACGAAAACTAACATATTTAAAATTTCTGGCGAAAGCTATCAATAAAAAATTCTGTACGAAAAGTAGAACATTTGACTTTTGGCCGACGAAAAGTAATAAAATCGAGTTTTGGCTGACGAAAAGTAATAAAATCGACTTTTGGCTGACGAAAAGTATCAGTAATTATATACTGTTTTTACATTAAAATTGTTGTTATTTATACGAAATTGATAGTTTTCGTCAGCCAAAAGTTGATTTTATTACTTTTCGTCAGCCAAAACTCGATTTTATTACTTTTCGTCGGCCAAAACTTGAACTTTTTACTTTTCGTCAGCCACAAAAAATCTGATGTTAGTTTTCGTATGGTACGACGATATGTATATATGTATATAAAAAAAGCGCAAGTGCCGGCTGGGCGCTGTAAAAAAAATATGCCAGACGCCGCTGATAGATAACGTAAAAAACATTAGCTATTAATGGAAGGTTAAATGCAACGTCAATCTGCATACATACCCAGCAAACAGACTCGTGATTTTTTTTTTCAGTTTACTTACTCTAATATACCCTATTTCCATATTCCGGTGCCGGAAGGAGGATCTAAAAAACGCATCTAATATAGATGTATGAATAATAACGTTTCAACCCTAGCAGCATATATTTGTTGTTATTAAATTGCCACAACGCTTAAATTGCGCAAAAAATGTGAATTATGCAGCTAAACAAAACACCTTATTACTAACACATTTATAAGGTATTAATACACCACCTAAGGCCGGAATATCAGGCCATAATAAGGCCTTAAATAAGGGATGACGGAAATTCGTTCCACAATACAGGTAAAGTGTGCTCTCAGAGGGAGGGAGTATTCCTTATGGCCTGATGATATGGCCTTATTTTAAGTCTTAGCCTATACAACTTTGCTTCCTTTATAACTTTCAGGCCTTATTTCATAAGCCTTAAAATCTTCTGTAATAATTCTGAACTGGGAATTCTGGGTATGTATGCATGTTTAGCAAATGGCGCTTGAGCTGTCAAACACGAACGAACGAGATATCATGGTGGTATAAAAAAAATAAATAAGGTGGAACAAATAGATACATATGTATGTTTTTTGACCTAAACCTCCTCACCCCTGCCATGGAATTTGCAAAATACCTATGTATGTACAATCTATATACATGTGACAGCGCATAGAGAAAGGAACCTAAGGCTGCGAACAGAGTGGGCGCTGAAAGCCGAGCCGAGATTGTCAAAGCGATAAAGATTGTCAGTGCGATAAAACTGGTTACATACAAGTCAATACAAATAAGCTTGTGCATAACACAGTGAACGCCGACAAGAGCAGAGAGCAAAGCCGATGAGTGCGAGAAAAACAGTTTCAAAGCGTTTTGCGCGCTTGTTTGCATTGTTGATGTTTACTTTTTAGCGTGAAATCGTGTTTTTTAATGGTTTTTTTTTAAAGAAATTTAGCTGGATATTTTCTTAAATCATTATATAAATGATGAAATTCACCAAATTGATATATTTTTAGTGTAATTGGATGTTTTCCAAATTCTTTTGTGATAATAATTGCATTAACCACACTAGGAGAAGCAAAATATTCTTCATCAGATGAATCCATTACCGTGTACAGCAATTTTATAAACACAAATGAAAAATAAGACTAAATCACATAAAGGCAAAACACATGGAATAAACAGAATTTCAGCGCTGATTCTCGCATTCACTGTGTTATAGACAAATTTTCTTCTCGCATGAAAATAAGCGTCAATAAGCTCGGCTCGGCTCCGCTCGGCATCAGCGCCCACTCTGTTCGTACCCTAATGCTGTGGTTATGGTACCAATCAACATTGCCAATCAAAATCGGAAACATTTCGTGATTGGTGAGAGGTGGTTATGCTTACATTGGTGATTGGAGCGCACATACACAACATAACACATGATAATTACTGAGCACATACACAACGTAACACATTATTACCTCTGAAACCTCGTTTGCTGGCTGCCTGTTTCACACAGCAAGTTTGCTGGATGTGAGAGTCCGAAAATTCTCTCACCGTCGGAGTGCACAACAACAATTACACGGTGCTCGACCAGCTTGATTGGTAGCATAACCAGGCCATAAGGGTAAAAAATCAATTTTTTTTTTATGTGGACAACATGTGAGCATCGAATGAGACCGATACCATGCCCCAAAAAAAAACCGGTTTTTACCCTTAGGTCGCTTTATATGTATGTGTTTTGCGCGTCACATATGTATTATTTATAGAAATTTTCACAAGCTTTTTTAACAAACGGATGTGTGACGTCAAAATCGCATAATCATCGGTTGTTCGCAACTGTTGTGTGAAAGCGGCGAAAGCAAATGAAAATTTTTGGCAAAAAAAAAAACAAAAGAGAAAAAAAGCAAAAATAAGCAAAAAAGACAAAAGGGAAAAAGGGCAAAAATCCACAGGCAAAAACAGCATAAAAAAATCAAAAACAAAGCGAAAAGACAACAAAGCCAAAAAACAGCAAAGCAAAAAAAAAAAACAAACCAAAACGCAATAAAATGCCAAATATGTACATACATACAAAGTATCTATTTAATACCAGCGTGGCTGTGCGACGGGTGGCGACTTAGATACAATGTATGTATTCTTGTTTGTACAATTGTATTTGTACTACACTTTTTATAATACATATGTACGTTTTTATTATTATAGCGAATGAATGGCATACCTAGATATTTTGGATGGATTGCGCGTGGTCAAACAGTTTTTCTTTTTTTTTTTTTTCAGAAATATAAGCATGTGATAAAATTGCGAAAATATTTGCTAATTTGAAATTAAGCGTGAAACACTTAAGTATATGTATGTATAACGGAATTAAAGTTTTCGAATTGTTAAGCAAGCCTTCACACTAGATACCTAATGTTTATTGTGGGCATTTTGTGAAACATAAAAGATGTTAAACTGTTTGTGTGCAGCAAAACAAAGAACAAAAACAAAAAAGTTTTCCAATTTTAATTTCTTTGTCGTTTTTTCTTTTGTTCTTTTTTCTTTTTTTGGCGCCTTTTTGTACTCTCTCTCTCTTCAGACATTATTGCTAGATTTATTTACTGCTTGCTGTGCGTTAACTTTCTAAAAAAGCATAGAAACCAAAAAGGAAACCATAAACATAGAAAGAAAACAGGAAAAAAAAATTATAGAAAAAAAATTACAGAAAAAAATATATAAGAAAAACGAAAAAAAAACAAAAAAAAAATAAAAAAATAATAAAAAAATAATAAATAATAAAAAAATAATAAATAAAAACAGAAACAAAAAAAAACAAAAAACAGAAACAAAAACAAAAAAACAAAAAACAGAAAATGAAAAAAAAAATAATAAATAAAAAATAATAATAAATAATAAATCAAAATAGAAATAAAAACAAAAACAACAAAAACCAAAAAACAAAAACATAAAAAGAAAAAAACAAAACCATAAATATAGAAAGAAAACGGGAAAAAAATTATAGAAAAAAAATTACAGAAAAAAATATATAAAAAAAGGAAAAAAAACCAAAAAAAAATAATAAAAAAATAATAGATAAAAACAAAAAAATAAATAAAAACAGAAACAAAAACAAAAAAAAAACAAAAAGAACAAAAATAAAAATACAATAAATAATAAATAAAAACAGAAATAAAAACAAAAACAACAAAAAACAGAAAAGGAAAAAAAAAATAAAGAGAAGACAAAGCAAACGCAGTTTCAATTCCAAACATTCTTCAATTTACTGTTGATTTTCATTCATTACTTTTGATGTTGCTGTGTTGCCATGTCAACTAGAGCTTTTCCGTCTGCAACATGTGTTACGACCAAAACCAAAAAACATAAAAAGAAAAAAAACAAAACCATAAATATAGAAAGAAAACGGGAAAAAAATTATAGAAAAAAAATTACAGAAAAAAATATATAAAAAAAGGAAAAGAAAACCAAAAAAAATAATAAATAAAAACAAAAAAATAAATAAAAACAGAAACAAAAACAAAACAAAAAAAAACAAAAACAGAAAATGAAAAAAAAATAAATAAATAAAAGCAAAAAAAATAAATAAAAACAAAAACAACAAAAAAAAAAAAGGAAAAAAGACAAACAAAACAAAAACAGAGAAAACGCAGTTTCAATTCCAAACAATCTTCAATTTACTGTTGATTTGCATTCATTAAGCTGGAGTTATAGGTACTTAACGTAGCATGAACAATCTCACTCAACATTTCTGTTCAATGGGGTTTGAGTACATTTGATTACGCACACTTAGCGTAACATAGAAGTCTGATCAATTTAGATTTTTACAGAGCGCGCATAAAACGGCCCGTTTCTCAACTTGTTCCATGCTACGTTAAGTATCTATAACCCCAGCTTTACTTTTTTGTTGCTGCTGCGTTGCCATGTCAACTAGAGCTTTCCGTCTACAAACATGCCAAAACGTGTCCGGGTATTTAACAATGAAATTAACATGAAAATAATTGCTGCACTACCAACAACAACACACTCAAGCGGCAAGCGCACAAACACACTCTTTCGCTAGCTCTTTCCCCACCACATCTCCTCCTCTCCGCGCCTCATCTTGCGATTCATTTGTCTTATTTTCGAATCAATAAGTTTTCCTGCTGCCATTTAACGAACGAACTTGGGCGGCGACTTGTGGTTTCCATCAACTTCTTCCTCGCTTTAGCGTGTAATCTGGGACCAATTTCGTTGGCTTTTGCGGCATTTTTCCAGCGTTGTTGCAGTGGTCGTTATGCAGGTATGCATTTCTTTGCTACATTTAACGGTTGTTTTGTATAGCGCCGCCGTTGGTGGGAGCGCAAATTATTGCTTTCTACTAGATTTTAATAGTTCACACATTTTTTTTGTTCGTTTGCATCGCTTAAAAAAATTCACGTACACTTAACGTGCTGCTTGCTGGCTTTTTTATGATTTAACGCAGTGGGATATTTTTTTAGGGTTTCTGTGCCGAATGTGTCGCGATGGGTTAATTATGTTGATATCGTAGGCGCAAATTGCATTTCGTATGAATGTTGATTCCGAAAGACTTTCTTTTTACCAAATCTTAACGTGTCGGTAGTTCGCTCTTGCTCCCTGTCTCCGTGGCTAAAGCAGTTTTCGAGTGGAAAAACTGACCAGGAAAAAAAATTGCTTCAATGTGATTCAATGATCGGTTGTTTTTTGTTACCTTTCGTTAATCTATTTTTAGAACAAAAAAAGCCATAATTCAAACTAAACTGGCGAACAATACAAAAAATTAGAGCAGAAAAATTTAAAGTGGGTAAACATACATACATACATATGTATGTATGAAGATCGATATCAACCCCATAAACCTTTTTCTTAATTCTCAATTTGCGATGAATTTGAGAACTAACCTTATTCCCAAACCTAAAACGTTTCTTATCAAATGTACCTCAAATTTCCCTTGACAGCGTTCTCAAACAAAAAGGCACATTTTTCTCAAACGTTGGTGAAATTTTTTATTAGCAAATTGAGAAACGTTTGAGATTTTTTAACCTGATGTTTATTGGTAATGTACTTTATGAATAAATATACAGATATGTCTGTATGTACATATGTATGTATATATGTATGTATAATAATTTGTATTTGTATTTGTATTTATTGGTTTGACAAAATTAGTACAGCAAGATTGAATCTTTAATAGTACAACACATACTTATATGGAGATCATATTACATTGCATGTACAGTCTAAATATAAAAATTCCAACTTAAAAACTAACAATAAAACATTAAAATTAAAATTAATTGGTTCACTAAATTATTTGTTTATTTATTTGTAGAGAAATAGTTATATAACACTTTCTTGAAGTTACCTAAGTTCAATCCGCTTCTAATGCTAACAGGGATAAGATTCCAAACTCTTATAGCATTGATGAAAAACAGTCGTGTAGAGTTATTATAGTTATTATAGTTATAGTTATGTTATAGTTATGTTAAGAAGACAAACGCAGTCATGAGAATGTGGCGATATAACAACAAAAACAACAAACGAAATGAAAACGCCGAAAATTACCAAAATGAGAAGCAGTCAACGACCCAGAAACA
Organism: Urophora cardui; assembly: GCA_960531455.1. Lineage (NCBI taxonomy): Eukaryota > Metazoa > Arthropoda > Insecta > Diptera > Tephritidae > Urophora > Urophora cardui. The sequence goes on from OY482671.1 coordinate 10,212,288, forward strand.
AAAAAAAAAGTGAATGCTTTGCAATTTGCCAAGGCAAGCGAAACCAAATTTTACAACAAAAACAACAAAATACTAATAAAAATAAAAACTAATAATAACACAACAGCGCAGCGCAAATTAGCGCGACGCAAAAAGCGTGTGGGGAAAGCATGCAGTGTTAAGTAGAGCGAATGAGATTAATTAAAAAAAAAAAAAATAATAATTTAAAAAAAACTTGAAAATTAAGAAAAAAAAATAAAAAAAAAATTAAGGAACAAATTAAGAAAGAAATTTAAATTAAAAAATTTGAAAATTAAGAACAAAATTAAAATTAAAAAAATAAGAAATAAATTAAAATTAAGAAAAAAGTAAGAAAAAAATAAAAATTAAGAAAAAAGTAAGAAAAAAATAAAAATTAAGAAAAAAGTTAAAATTAACCAAAAAAATTTAAATTAAAAAAAATCTAAATTAAGAAAAAAATTCAAAATAAAAAAAATTTAATTAGGAAAAAAATAAAATAAAGAAAGCAATTTAATTTTAAAAAACTTTAAGAAAAAAAATTAGATTAAGAAAAAAATTAAAAGTAAACAAATTTAAAATTAAGAAAAAATTAAAATTAAAAAAAAAAAATTAAAATTAAGAATAAAAATTAGAATTAAGAAAAAACTAAAAATTTAGGAATAAATAAAATTAGGAAAAAATTAAAATTAAGAAAAAATTAAAATAAAAAAAATGAAAAAGAAATTAAAAAAGAAAATATACATATCGCCCGTTTTATGCAATAGGGATTTAACTCGAAATTTTCGATTTCTGGGATTTTGCCATATATTTCAATAACTGGTTAGTGCCTTTGAGTCTAGTCTTATAGAATACTCAAAAAGATAAAAATGGCGGAAATAGAAGTGATTTTGTAGTTAGCCGTAGAAGGAAACTATTTGAAATTAGAAAACTTTATTTGCGTTTTCCCAAAAAAAATTTTTTTTGAGTTAAATCCCTATTGCATAAAACGTGCGATATGTACATACATAGTTAAAAAAAATAGTACATAAATGAAAAGCGCTGCATTTTGCGGAATACGTACATATTAACATTCGCCATTTCCTTAAATTTAATTTTTTTTGGCAAATTCCAAAAGCTTAACAACCGACTATTGTTGTTGTTTGTTGCTTTTTTCATTAATTATCCTCCCACGCATATTAATTTTTTTTCTTAAATCGTTGTTGCACTTCCGTACATATGTAGGTATGTATGTACATAAACGTTGAAAATGCGCGCAACAGATGTCAATGAAAGAGTGAAAAGTATGGCAGGGGGGGGAAAGGAAATGCCTGCTGAGAACGAAACATCAAGTGGCATTTCCGTACTGCATGCGGCGTTCCAACAACAAGAAAACAAAAATGCATAAAAATAATCAAATGATGACGAAGCATAAAATAACAGAAATTGGACTGCGCCAACAGCGCTGCTGGCGTCATCTGCATAGAACGAAAACTGATCGGCTGTTTGAAAAGAAAGCTGATCAATCCACGTGTATACATACATACATATATATTTATACTGCTCGTCAAAGGGTGAGTTGACGGTTTAACGTTCGATCAACTAGCGACTACTTACCTACGGCGGCGCTTTTGTTGTTATTGTTGCAGCTGCATTGGTGTTGTCGTTGTTGGCAATATGTAGTGTTGTTGTAGGTACTTAGTTGTCGCAGCAATTTGCTTATATCATTACCATTTTTTTCATACATATACATATGTATTTATAAATACTAGTACATAGATACAATGTCATTTTGTGTATAAAAAAGACGACACAATAAACGCGTGCAAACAATAAAAAGAATAAATGCAAAAAATGCAAAAAAAAGTCAAAAAAAAAGAAAGCAAAAACACATTACACATCACAAATTGCGCTTCATCAAAGCCAGCATATAAAAATATTAAAATCGCTTATCAGCAACCAAAACGGCGTCAAATAAATAATAATAAAAACAAGTAAGGAAGCCTAAGTTCGAGTGGAATCGAACATTAGATACTCAGCTGTATGCTTTCATTGTTTGTTTGCGTTTGATGGAAACACGGTGTAGGTACTTTATATAAATCGAGTGCTGCATAAAGTGGGCGTAGCCACGCCCATTTTCTAAATTTTTATCAGTCATCCAACTAAGCTTATGAATATTATTCTTTGTGCAAAATTTCATCCCTTTATGAGTTACAAAGATGTCACGTTACAAATTCTCAAAGGGTGTTCCAGAAATATCTTTGTTAAAAAGTAGGCGTGGTCATAAACCGATTTCAATAAATTTTTGCGTGTCTATTAACACAGGTTATAAAAGTGTATAAACCAAGTTTCGTCATAATATCCCAATTATTTGTCGAGTTATGGGCTCCGAAATCTCGTTGATTCCTTTGTCTGAAAAGAGGCGGTGCCACGCCCATTTTCCGAAATTTTTCTATTTTTTGTTTCCGATCTATTGTAGAACTCATGCCACAACATTTCAATGACTTATCTTTATATTTGACAAAGATATCGCTTAAAATGTTTTTATTAGGTCATTTTATAATACCCATATATAAAAGTGGGCGTGGTCGTCAACCGATTTCGCTAAAATTTTGAACATGTATTACTACAAGTAGTGAAAGTGTGTACACCAAGTTTCGTCATAATATATCGATTATTTGTCGAGTTATGGGTTCAGAAATCTCGTATATTCCTGCTTCTAAAAGCAGGCGGTGCCACGCCCATTTTCCAAAATTTTTGTATTTTTTGTTATATGTCCATAGTTGGACACCTTCCATAAAACTTCAATGATATAACTTTATATTTGACAGAGATATCGCTTAAAATGTTTTTATTGGTCACTTTATAATACCCATATATAAAAGTGGGCGTGGTCGTCAACCGATTTTGGCAATTTTTCGTCAAAACATTTGCCTAAGTAAGTATATCGCGCCTACCAAAATTCATCGATATATCTTCAACGGTTTCTGAGTTATGACTTATAAAACTTTCAATGTTTGCCCCTTAATAAGTGGGCGTGGCACCGCCCATTTTCCAAAATTTCACCATATTTCTTCATAAGGGCCTGAGCTCAATACGTGTGTGAAATTTTATCACTCTAGCTCTATTAGTGACTGAGATACAAAATTTCCGATTTTTACTATATAGGGGAGGTGGGCGTGGTCATGGTCCGATTTCGCCCATTTTCAATACCATTCGTTCCTGTCTTGATACCAACTTACATTTCAAATTTCATCAAAATATCTCAATTTTTGCGCGAGTTATCGTGCTCACAGACGAACAGACGGACGGACATGGCTCAATCGATTTCTCTTTTCACCCTGATCATTTTGATATATATAAGTCTATATCTATCTCGATTATTTCATTCTGTTACAATCCACCGTTAGGAAATCAAAACTATAATACTCTGTGTACTAGTACAGCTGAGTATAAAAAGCATTGAAACGCTCGTCCATTCGTTTGCGCGCTCACCTTTTTTGTCTACCGCCATTCTCTCGTGTAGGTACATATGTAGGTACCCTGCAGCGAAAGTCCAAACTAGTCAGCCAACCTACCAGTTAACTGACTAGATAAATTATGGGAGTTGCCCAACTAGTTTCATAGGGGACAAATTGAGATTAGTTATGAAACAAGAAGTTTTGCCAAAAAAAGGGGTTTAAATTAAAAACGAATGTATCCGGGGTTTCTGGAGGTTGCAATGATCACGTATGCAGTAAAAGTAAAGCAGCTCCTTTATTGTTGTTGTTGAAAGCGCTTGGCTAGGGCTATCATTTGGTCGAGTCTTAATTAATTATGAGCTGATCTAAAAAATATCCATCATCCAGAAATTGTTATGGAACATCGAAAAAAATATCAATTGCTCATAACAATTATGTTCTGATCGAAAAATATCGATCTTTGAGTAATTGTTATTGATGATGGAAAAATTTTTCCATTGCTCAATAATTGTTATCAAGTGATTTTTATATTTATTTGTTATAATTGTTATGGTCTCTGGTTAATATATTAATTTTTTTGAACAAGAATAAATGGCTAATAAATAAATAAAATGTACTGAAAAAAGTTTTATTGGATCATCTTCTATTACTTTCATGTATTGGTAAGAATAAGACCAGGACAGGTGGACAAAGTTTGTTTACATTCGGGTGAAATCGGGTGAGCTCATTTAAAACAGATGTGTTTGTGGATGTGTTTGCTGCCGGACGGCAAAAGGCGGTTACAGTGTGAGCGTAGCCGTAGACTCTCCCAAATCACCCGAAACTATCGTCAACTATCGATATACTATCGATAGTTTGCAAAAAACTATCGTACACTATCGATGGTGCTGACTATCGATAGTTTCCGACCTCTAGTATGTATGTACCTACATAGTAGATACATAATACCTATGTATGTATGTATGCAAATCTGCAGCACACGAAAAGTGTGGGAGATAAAGAATACTAAAAATAAAAAAGCAACAACCACCTTTATAATTAGCAGACGGTCGTGGCTAAATCAAGAAGAAAAAAATATCAAAAACACACAATGAAAAAATTAGAAAATAAAACACACGAGAAAAATTAGCTATAACGCTCAGCAACAAGAACACAGCACACAATACAAAGGCTAAACCGCCAAGTGAGCAACAAATAAAAAAAAACTAACAACAATAATAATAATACCGCTACTTTGAACATTGCTTGCAAGCCAACACACCGTTTGTACATACACACTCATTCGCCACAGCAACAACGCCAAAACACAAATTTCACTTTATGGCTTTTGTATTTACTTACATATGTACATATGTATAATTTTTACTTTTTGTAGTTGTTGTGCCTTTAGCGCAGCGCGTACAGCAACAACAAAGCGGCAAAGCAAGTTGACTCGCTGACAGGCGCAAGCAGCAAGTCATTGCTTTCTATCCCCACACACCATGCACCCCTTTCATGTTGTACATTTTATTAATTCTTTTATGCATTTCTATTGGTTATTTATTAGCCTACACTGTGGTGCAAGATAGGAGCATAACAATTCCAAAATAACTTTTAGTAACTATTGATGTTTAATAACACTACTCGACAAATTTTGATCAACTTTAACCACCAAAAATGAAACAATACTTTTCTAAAGCGAAATTTTACGCTGATTCCGAATATCATCTCCATTTTTTTGTGGCAGACCCAGTTTTTGAGATATCGGTAAAAATGTAGAAAAAGCCATATTACAAGACATTGCATCATATAAGTGCATCAAAAAGTTTTATTAGACATCGTGGCAATTTGACATCTAGGAAAATCTGGTAGAGGGAGCTCCAAAAAACATTTTTTGCCATCAAACTCAAAAATTGGTCAAGTAGTTTGGTTACAATGGCAAAAAGAATGAAAAAAATTGGGAAAAAAATCGATTTTTTTTAAAGAAATTTCAGATTCGAATGCCCTAAAATCAGAAAAATTATATTGGTGACAAAAAGTCAGCCCCCCTATCCTATAGAGAATTTAATTGTGAACATTTTAAGACTAATATTGCAATAATCGGATGAACCGTTATTTATATTTATCTATTTTTATTGATAGTCCTTAACCAAAAATTTTCCGGAAGAGTAAGATTTCAACAAAAAAAATTGGGTTTATTCATAAAACCTTATTAAGGAGTAATACTTAACATTATTTCATTCCATTTATTATGCGTTTTGAAGTACACAATGTCTCTCAGAACAGCGATTAATAGGAAAAAAATTAATTGAATAAAGGAATATCTGTATTTCGCGATTTTAAGGAGAGGACAAATAATGAGGGATGTGAGTAAGTACTTTTGACTACTCTTTGGTGATTTTCTGGATTTGTTACACGTATGATTGTCCAAAAAATATTCTCCCATCATATGCTCGTACCAAGATCCTTGACAAGATCCTGAACAGTTTGTTAAAAACTGATCCAAGCAGTAACAAAAACGGCCCAATCTATCGTGAAATAGTTAGGACTTTTGTTCTGTTTGTGGCTTTCTAGTTAACAAAAAGTTACTTCATTGCAAAACTATAGAGCAGAAAAAGTAATATGCCGCCTAAAATTCATTTCCTGCATTCAGATCTGGATAATTTCCCTACAAGCTTAGGTGATGAAAGTAATGAACATGGTGAAAGATTTCATCACGAGTTAATAGTATTTGAAAGGCGATATCAAGGATCTAGGTACGAGCATATGATGGGAGAATATTTTTTGGACAATCATACGTGTAACAAATCCAGAAAATCACCAAAGAGTAGTCAAAAGTACTTACTCACATCCCTCATTATTTATCCTATCATTAAAATCGCGAAAAACAGATTAATTAATTTTTTTTCCCTATTAATCGCTGTTTTGAGAGACATTGTACACTTCAAAACACATAATAAATGGAATGAGATAATGTTAAGTATAACTTCGTAATGAAGTTTTATGAATAAACCCAATTTTTGCTGATGAAATCTTACTCTTCCGGAAAATTTTTGGTTAAGGACTTTCAATAAAAATAGATAAATATAAATAATGGTTCAACCGATTATTGCAATATTAGTCTTAAAATGTTCACAATTAAATTCTCTATAGGATAGGGGGGCTAACTTTTTGTCCCCCATAAAATTTTTCTGATTTTAGGGCAGTCGAATCTGAAATTTCTTTAAAAAAATTCGATTTTTTTCCCTATTTTTTTCATTCTTTTTGCCATTGTAACCAAACTACTTGACGAATTTTTGAGTTTGATGGCAAAAAATGTTTGTTGGAGCTCCCTCTACCAGATCTTCCTAGATGTCAAATTGCCACGATGTCTAATAAAACTTTTTGATGCACTTATATGATGCAATGTCTTGAAATATGGCTTTTTTGACATTTTTACCGATATCTCAAAAACTGGGTCTGCCACAAAAAAATGGAGATGATATTCGGAATCAGCGTAAAATTTCGCTTTAGAAAAGTATTATTTTATTCTTGGTGATTTTTTTTGTCGAGTAGTGTAATTATTTTCTTATAGAATAATTATAGAATAAGCTGACCAAATTTAACAATTTTATGCAATCTTGAGATAGGCTATTTTGGTCTAATGTGTGCCAGTGCGAAGGAAAAAACACTTTTCGCATCCACTTTATTATATATTATTATTTTCTGTTTTATTTTTTAATCAGAAAATAAAAGTTATTTTTTGGCTTTTATTTTTCTCTTAGAAAATAAGGGGAAATTTTCCAATAATGTCACACGTCCCAAAAAAACGACTTCTACCCGTGGGGTAGGATGGGGGGAAGGGTGTTCTGAATCCGTAAAATTTAGATGCCGGGCGTACCTCGTTTTCGAGGAATTTATGGTTAAAGTTTAGTAACTCTCCATATAAATTCGATAGATAAAGAAAAAACTTTTGCGGAGAACAGCTTTTGCGTTGCAGGTCTTCGGCCGCGCTTATAAAAAATAACCCTCAGCCGGCAGAATTCTTTTTCCGGAGTAATATGTATACATATATGGAATGGTTTACAGTGATTTTGCGCTACGCCATCTAAGTCCGGTCGGTGATGTCCTCCTGCGTAGTATACCTTTCAGCATAATATCTACGGCCCGATCTACAGTACTTTTGCGGCCATTTCAACTCGCAAAATTGTACAAATACATACTTACCTTGTACCTATGTCAGTTGTGTGTGTGTGTGTGTGTGTGTGTGTGTTAGTGTCTGTCCGCCGTTCAGTGAAGTCGCTATTAGCAACATTTTTAATAAAAATGATTTTAACGCAATATTGTAAAATTTATTAAATATATTATTAATATACGTGTTGTAACCAGTGGTTGCCGCAGCCTCAAAAAATTTGGTATCAAAAATTGATACATACTTTCATAGTTTTTTTCGTATCACCGAAAATTTTTTGGAAAAAAAACTTTAATTAATCAAAAAAGCTGTTTTCGGGCTTTTAACCCGTATAACAAATTGATAAGGCAATTTTTTTTTCGTATCAGAAAATTTTTGAAAAAAAATTAAAATTAATAAAATAAGCTGCTTTCGTGTTTTTAACGTGACATCGTTTTTTTATTACATTTACCAATATAAATATATAAAGATAATGAATAGTATCATTTTAGATTTTTCAAATTCAATTTAATTCGAGAAAATCATAAAGGCTATTAAAATAATGGTTGATATAAAACAGTGATGGGCGAAAATTTGGCTCTTGCAGCAGCCTCGGAGCCAGCAAGAGGATGGAGAGGGGCTGATTTGTTTTGCGGTGATAAGGGGAATGTAAAACAATTAAAATCAGCGTATATTCCCTCGCTCGTCATGTTCATCGCAAGAAGCCTGCGGCATAGATAACTAGATACGAAACTCTTCATTTCGTGAGAGCGCTGTCAAAATGCGCATTTTTTATAACATTTTTCATTGGTGCCACTCTGTTCGAAAACTGAAAATGGGTATTTTACATATTAATTTCTGGGAATTTTTCGGCTTCCTTATGTTATTGAAGACTATAGCAATAATAAAATTTTGTTTATACCAAATTAAGATAAGGATATAACCACAAAAGTGATCGGGATAGTATGATTTTCCCACATTCCGAATATTCGTGTTCGAAACCCAATCTCAGACAAATTAAGAATAACACACAAAAAGTGGTGAACGATAATACATGTAGTTGGGTGGTATTTTTTAAGAAATATTTTACTCTATTTTGCAATTCTATTAAAATGTGAATATATTAGAATTGAAATTTAATAATTTTTAACAGGATATATATATATAAATCTACTGAAGAACGCTGCCCGCGTGCCATCTCATTAATATATTTTTTATAATTTTAACTGAAACACAATTTTTTCCAGTTGAAACAATAAACTGCACTGCACTATACACGAGCAATACAATTACCTCGATATTTTTCATAATTCATTATTATTTCAACAAAATTTAACACACAAAACAAAAAATCTAAATCCACCAAATGCGCCTATTTGTTTTGGCGTGTTTTCCCTTCTGGCACCTGCAATTTGTACAAACAGCTGATCGGCCGGGTTTTCTGTTGTGTTGATGCTGGCAACAAAGCCACAGAAAACCCGTGGGAAAATCATAAAAGTGAGAGAGTAAAAAAGAGTTTCGTATCAAGTCATCTTTGGCCTGCGGAAACACTAAAAATCAAAAACCAAAACCACGCACTCTCAGCCACGATCAACAATTCTTATACTGTGTTGCCGTAGTACGGAAACAAAATAATACAATTTTTGCCAAGAATTACGAAAAAAGTAATTAATACTGAATTTTTCGACTTTTAGGTAGCAACGACTTTATAATATACATTTAGTTTGTGCGTATTTCATTTCTACATGCAAATCGATTTATTTACAAACTATATATATATTTTTAGTATTGATAGTAGCAAAGCATAAGTATTAGTTTTTAAGAGTAGTAGTTGTAGTAGTATTTGTTGTAGAAAAGAGTACTAAAACACATTTATTATACAATCCTTAAACAATGACACCCTCCCTGTTGACAACGGCGCTCTTCCCCCAGAGTTGCCGCTCCTAAAATACATATATTATTTTAGTGGAAATAATATTTGGTTTATGAAACTCACTCACATTCGATTCATAGAAGATAGATAATTTATTTTTATATTATTTTAGCAATGTCAAAATTCAAGAACTTACATTTATAAATTCTCTTATATTAAATAAAATCTGTTATACAAAAAAGAATGTGTGTCTGTCCTTTATATACTCCCAAACTAATCAACCGATCTTTATAAAATTTTTGCAGTAGATCCATGTGGTATTAACGCACATGATAGGGTATATAGAATTTCAATAAGTGGGAACTTCTCGGGATACGGGCCTAAATGTGGACCCAGAGTGACCCAGATAGACTTTGAGCAATATTGGTACCAAATGAAAGGTGCTAAGCTGGCCTTCCATTTAATTAATTTTTTTCAATAATTTTTAGGTGATACGAGGAAAAACCCATGAAAGTACCAATTTGTAATACCAAAATGTTTGACGCTGCGGCAACACTGCTGCACACTGCCTCTCAGGCATGAACCAGTGATGGAAAATGACTCGTGCCTATGCAGTTTTCGGTTATTTGGGAAGTAGCAAGGCACTTATGTATAATCAATTGATTTTCGCACTATTCTGCAAAACTCAATTCAGGTTATAAATATTTTTCGATTACAATGCCATTTTTGTTTGCTTCATAGTAAACAGACGGTTGTTTTTTTATTATGAAGGCATATAAACTTTATTATAAAGTAATCTTCATAAAAGTAGGACGCACAAATATGCGTAAGAATGGTCTTGTATGAGATCCTTATTATACAATATGTGCTGTAAACTTATTTTATCAAGGTAATGGTACCAACTGACGATTTTCAAATTGATTGCACAATGAAATTCAAAAATTCACTACTTTTTGTACAAATTTGACACAATTGGAAACTTTCATTTTCCATCACTGCCACGAATACAGGCGGAGACATACTCTCTCGTTCTCAATCTTGCTTATGTGTTAGTGAGTTCTTCCTCAGTTCTTCTCCCCTTATGCTGCACTTGGTTGCGTCCCTCACCATCACCCAAATGTGCAAAGTCGGCTCCTAAGTGCAAAATGCTACCAGGAGCTACTTTGCCCAACGCTGATATCAAAGATAACTAGATACGAAACTCTCAAATTTATCTGCTCTCACGGGGGCCTGAACTGTCTTTTCACTTTCAAACACTGACGAATCAGGGAAAACAGCTGACAGCAAAATCAGCTGATACCACAAACCAGATCAAATCCACCATAAATAATAAACAAATGAGGGATTTTGGATATTTGCCACCATTTCATTAAATGACTTTATTACTTATTATATTAATCGAGAAGTGAATTAAAAATGTATAATAAAGTTTGAAAAGGGGTGAGATTGGAATTGTTTGCATATTTACCTTTTTGAATCAAAAATATGCAACAAATATCTGGATATGGGAAGTAGGATATACTATAAATATAAAATATTTGCCTTAAAATTAATGCTATATTAATTGATTTCTCAATGAAAACACAATATCATTTTCGTTCTTAGCCTGGAAACAAAATTTGAATGAAATACTTGCGTGCATTTTATTAACTGGTTTAATAACATATAAACCATTTTACATGATTTTAAATACTCAAGTATAATTGCGAAGTCACTCTCATATTTTGCAGCAAAAATTACGTAATATTATTCATTTGCAAGAAATAACGAAATACCCCCAAATTTTATTTTAAAATACCCACATTCACTTTTTTACGCAGTGGCACCAATGGAAAATGTTATAAAAAATGCGCATTTTTCAGCGCTCTCACGAAACAAAGAGTTTCGTATCTAGTTATCTATGGCTGATATAAAACATAACGCTCTTTGCTCATGCCTGCCATGGGTAGTGATGCCTACTACACAGTTTGATAAAATGTTGCCCATTTTTGGTATTTTCAAGACTTTCACAATACATATTTTTCGCGGCAAACACAGGTTGTTACAATTTTTAGAAAATCTTAAAAATGAAAAAGAATAGGTTAATATTCTTTGATTTTGATTAAATCGTATCAAAATTATTTGATGTTGATTAAAAAGGTATCAAATTTGTTCTACGTCAAAATAAAAAGTATCTACGTATCTTGGGCTTAAAAAAGTATCACATTTGATACGATTGTATCAAAACGACATCACTGGTTGTAACTAAAATAAAGGGTGAAATTTGTTTTGTAAATAAGGAATTGGGGTTGTTATTGGTAAAAATTTAATAACTTTAACAAATTACGGGAAAACCAGGTACGTCCGGCGCCTAAATTTAACTGATTCAGAACATACTCCTCCTCCCTACAACCCAGTAAAAGTCGTTTTTCTCGGGGCGTGTGCCATTATTGGAAAGCCAACACGTTATCACTTATTTTCTGAGCAAAAAATAAAAACGGAAATACATAATTGTTAAAAATCAACCGAAACCCGTTACGGTCTCTGGTATTTTTTCGTTTTTCTTCTTTTTTTATTCTTTGCTACCTCTACTGTTATTGTACTTTTCCGCTGTGCTACTGTTCCTCATGGCCATTTTCCTCCCAACGACGACGTTGCTTCTCATGACTCTCACTCAAACTCATATACTCAAGTAAAAATGACGTCTGCAGTGAGCAACGCTGCAGCCAACAGCGACGGCAGTAGCGGCAGCGGCGCCGCCAATGCCAACTAGTAACTCCGTCGGTATTCCTTTTGCACGTTCTCTTTCTCCATATATGTAGGTATATATGTATATGCATGCATGCGTGTATGAACGAAAAAGGCGTCTGCACAACCAATATTTTTTTCTCACATCTATGTATGTATCTCAAATTTCATTTCGTAGCTTGTTTTATTCACGACTTTAGTTTAAGCTATGCTTCTTTTTCAATTTTATTTTGGAAAATTTGCTTTTGCTTATGTATATTACTTTCTTCTATTTCTTTATTTTCTTACCTACTCTTTTTAGACTGTGTCTGCTTTTGTTAATTCAGGTTGTGGTTGCTATTGCGCTGACGACGGCGCCAACAGCGGCGATGACGACGTCAACCCCGACTGAGACAGCGCTCTTCGCCGCCAAGTTCGCCGCTACACCCAAAGTTAAAATTAATTTGTACTTGTAATTTCCTGCATACTTTTAAATATATATAAATAACTAATATTTATAATTATCTTAAATTGATTTTTAATATAACTTTAGTTGATTATCGCACCTTTTCTTTCCACAATGAGGTTATTGTTTTGCTATTGTTGCCGAGTAGCAGTTTATCGGCCTGCGTCACATGCGTCGTCTACAGCGAACGGCGGTGCAGCGGCGGCGACTTTTGTTGTAGGTATGTATGTACTTTTTTTTAAAAGCGTCCTACTGCTTCTGGATGGAGTCCCATGGGTGCACAAATAAAAAGAAATTGTTCAACGTTCAACAAAAAAACACATTTTTTTCACATTATTTTCAACAATTTTTGTTTAATTAATAAAGTACACGGCGGCGGCCAAATGCGGTCGAACTAATATTGAATGACAAATAGTCCGTCCGCCTGTCTCACAATTATTATATTAGCTTGGGCTGGGGCGCGGCGGTGGTTAAACTGCAGGGAGAATAACGACAGCGGTGGCTGCGTCCCACCAACAACAAGACTTTTTAAAAATGAGACGACATCCACACACAAAGCGCGCATTGGCATACAACAACCACACAAACGCACGCACGCAGACACTGGGCGCGGGCGGCGTTTTGCGAGACGACAACGAGCAGCGAACACCGACCGCACTTGCAAATGGCCACACAAGAAAAAAATTTTTCCTCTTCAAATTTTTCACAAAGAAACTATTGCGTTTTCTATACGCAATTCATTCACATTCAATATTTGCACTTTGTTGTGCATTTCTTGCATATTTTCAACAATTTTTAACGCACTAAAACACAATTTTTTTGAAGCTTGGCTCAAGTGAAAATTTTTTGTATTGAAATTTACACACACAAAAGAAAGAAGATTCTCATTTGCTTGATTGCTGCCTTTTTCTTCATCTGCATACGAGCACATAGAACGAGAACGACAATCGGCTGCCGCACCGTCGACACTGCGGCGTACAAGTGCGCGAGTGAAACAAACTGATGTTCGCTTTGGTAAAAATTTGCATGAATAGAAGGCAAGAAATAAATTACAGGGTTGCTTTTGTTGAGGTTTTGAATCTTATTTGGTTAATATTTCATATATAATTCTGCACTGCGCAGTATTTTCTTATAAATTTAGAAATAGAAAATTGTGCAAAAAGTTGTCTAAATAAGTATTATTTATTGCAAACTATATTGATAGAATATTCGAAGTTTTTTGTTGTCAAACGCAGTCTGAGCAACCCTGCAAATTCAGCGTGCCACAATCCAAATTGGAACAAAATGAGACAGAAAATGAAATTTGGGGATTTTGAGTTTTTTGCATCATTTTTAAACTCGCGTGCGACGAAGATGACAATATACGTATGCAATAACCATCGTAGGATCCACTTATACAGGTCAGCTCGTCAGATCAGCAGACTTCTTCTTCTTTAACAGCCAAGATTGTTAGAAGGTTGTCGCAGTACGGAAAAGCAACCCTGCAATACATTTTGTTATTGCCCATTTGGCTATCTGAATTGTTCACATAATGGCATTCTCTGAGAAATCTAAAATTTTTACCGCCATTTGCCTTCGAATGATTGATTCTTTCTCGCTGGTTATAATAGCCGTAACGCAATGGATGAAGCTGTCACTTTAATAACTATTGTATGTGAACGGCATGTTCGGTAAAATTCAATTATCACAGGTTGCCAGTTTTATAACGACTATTATGTCGGAAAAGATCAGCTGTTTACTAGCCGTCGGTCTATTATCCGGCGACCCTATGCAATTCTGCTTCGGGTATCACGTTAACATTATGCTAGTGTGCTTTTACACATGCCAATTTTTTTGTGATTCTGTTTAAGTGTAGAAGGGCGGGAAGAGTTAAAAATTTGACACGTGTGAATAAAAACAAAAAAGGCTAGTGCTAGTTTTACATGTTCAATTCGTTTATTTTTATTTATTTTGATGTGATGTGTTCACTTCAAAAATTTTCATAAAGGTCCCCACAAACAGAAGCGATACGATACAGCCCACACATGCAAAATCGTATCGCGTCATGCACGATTTTGCTGTATGGGCTGTATCGTATCGCTTCTGTTTGTGGGGACCTTAAAATGAAATGTTGAACACTATGCCCCTAAACGATGCAACCAGGTTGTACAACTTGCCAAAAAATTAATACTTTTTGATTTTTCGTACAACCAAGACACAACTTCATACAAGAGCCCCAAAAAAACGTTGCGATTTCGAGCACAACCTGCTCAAGTTGTATAAAAAATTGCAATGTGTGTGGCGCGCATTATGCCGGAATCGCAATTTGGCGTTAGGTCGGTCGCGCGTTGATCGTACCTCAAAGCCGCTTCACACTGACATTCGATATTAGATGTTGGATTGTAAACATGTTCACTGCCACTAATATATTTTGTTGAATTCTTTCATAAATTTCACAATTTTTCATCGAAAAAAAAAACAATTTTAATTTACTTAGGGTCGGTTTCACCACCTCCGGTTAATTTAATCGCTGGTTAGTCTGACGTAAATCGTATCTCGAGCTGTCAAAGAAATTGCTTAACCGGGCAAAAATCCCTGGTTAAGTGCTTAACCGGGGATGGTGAAACCGGCCCTTAGAGCCTATACACACTTGCGACTCAATCGATTTAGTCGAATGTTGATTTGCATGGGAATGTATGGAAGCATTCACACTACATTCAATTAGTTGTACAACTGAAACAGTTGGATTTGCAGCCCAATTTCATTCCAACTGAAACAGTTGTACAACTGCTTGATCAGCAAGGCGCCCTTCTACGTATTCACACTTGAGACAATTTAGTCGAACGACTACAACAACAACAGTGATATTCGTAGTGGAAAGAGTTGCCATGCTGACAGAACTACTTTTATTTCACTTTTGGTAAATTGTAGAGATTGAATATTTCAATTAATATTTTCAAAATGTTTAAAAACAAAAGGTTCGTTTCTTATTAACTACACCATTTCCAGATGGATTTTAGAAAGCGTTAACTGGATTTTAGAAAGGGGAAATTGGATTTTAGAAATGTCAATTGGATTTTAGAAAGGGGAAATTGGATTTTAGAAATGTCAATTGGATTTTAGAAAGCGTTAAAAGGATTTTAGAAAACAAAATTGGATTTTTGAAAGCGTGAATTGGATTTCAGAATGTGCGTTTATAATAAATTTTACACAGAATTTTTCGAATAGAAATTCTTTATTGCGTATGAAAGTATAAATTAATAATTGTATAAATTTTCGAAAATCCAATTTACAGTTTCTAAAGTCCAATTTCCCTTTTCTAAAATCAAATCGACATTTCTAAAATCCAATTTCCCCTTTCTAAAATCCAGTTGACGCTTTCTAAAATCCATCTGGAAATGGTGTAGTTATAGACAAGAATTATCTAACTAAGGATATTTACTTCCGTTTTCATATGTTTCTTGATATTGTTGTTCTCTTCAAATGTCATTAATCGCATTTTAAAAAGAAATAATGAAAATGAAATTTCATGAAAATTATTAATGGCTGATTTTTACTATTTTTCCGTTTCTTGTACTTCTGTTCGTTTCGCCTTTATGAGCGTAATTCCTTCCGTTTTTCTCTTTTCATTTACTTGACAGCTAGTTGCTAGTTTAATAAGAAACAAAGCCAAACAATGTATGCACTTTTTGTTTATTTTATTGTTTTTTATTTATTAATCAAGTTGACAGCTGACAAGAAGGTGCTTTCATGTAAGAATGCAGATAAACTTTAACAATTTAATACTTCATCACTTTATATGAAGACCACTAATGTAAAATTTGCTGAGTAAAATGTGAACATTGGCAACACTATGTCATTGTCAATCGCACGACTATTTAGTCTCAAGTGTGAATAGCTGCCACCGATTCGACTAAATAGTTGGAGTAGTGTGAATACAACAGTCCAATTCGACCAAATCGATTGAGTCGCAAGTGTGTATAGGCTCTTCTCATCGAAAAAAAAAACAATTTTAATTTACTTAATGTCAAACGCGCGACTTAGTAGAGAAATGTTCAACTCAGGCGTTATACAGGGTTGCAATGAACATACGATATTACAAAAATTTTACGATCAAACGCTTGAGGTCACAATGCGATTTGCTCCATATATTTCCATACATTTATAGTCACTTGTCAGAAGCGCGACCGACCGAACGCCAAATTGCGATTCGGGCATTATGGATTAAAATATCGAATGTCGGAAAAAAATATCGATTTCGCTTCCAGCCAACGTTGCCGTTTTGTGGATAATTCCCCAAATTTGGGGATTTTTTTAATATTTGGGTAATTTTTGGGGAGTGCTATGATTTGGGGAATTTTAGGGAATTCGCCTTTTAATAGTTTTATATGAATAATAATACCTATAAAAAAAATTATTATTTTCATGAGTTTCTATTACATTCGCATTGTGTGAAAGTGTGCATGAGTTTTTGCAGCATTTATTTAATCTTGAATTACCGGCTGGTCGAACATGTACAAGCAAATTTCATAAGCCCATTAAAGTAAGAAGTTAGCTAGGAAAAAAATAAGCAATTTTATACCTTTCATGAACATGAAATTGTATTATAATATCGAGCCAAAACAGGTTTGTCGAAAGTTCCAGAAGGGGAAAAAGTAGACCCACCAAAATATATACCGATATTATCAGAATCATAAGCTAGTTCCTCATTGGACCATTATAACATATAGCTCCCCTACAACCAACCATATATTTTGGGGAAAAACTTCTCCACTTAAATTGCTAAGATCATTACAATATTTTTTTATAAATATTTGCATAAACAACTCATAGAATTGGAGGTACCTATAAATTAAAGAAAATCGGACGATTTAATATTTCATTTCTCCCTTACTTGTTTTATGTTTCTTTATAACTTTTTTTAACCACACATATATGTACATACATATATGCACATGAATTTAAAAATACAAACCGTCCCAGCAGAATTTGAGGTAAGGAGGTGCATATTCAGTAGAATATTCATTATGAAAAATACCCTGAAACTAAGTTCAAAATTCATTGCTGAAAAAATAACTGAAAACGCAGTGAAGACATCAGGTGTACTGAAATACTTGCTATGGAAGTTCTCCCTGCGTATTCAGGCGTTTTTTCCTACAGAAACTCTCCCTTCTCGTTCAGCAGTTTTTAGGTAGTTGATTTTCGACGCCACCTTTATATAAAAACGAAAGGGAAATTTCAGATTTTAGAACTACATCTCTACTGAATATTCAGTAGGAAATATGTGCTGTTTTCCAACTGATAAATACTGCAGGGGTTATAAAGTAAAATAAATTTGAAAATACTTGTTTATTGGAAATCTCTTGATAACACTACCCGACAAAAAAAAATATCCTCGACATTTGATTCCTATGTATTCCTGCTAATTCCAAATATGTAATCAAATGGTTCAAAAGTAGAACAGTTTTCGAGATATTTTGAAATTTCAGTTTTCGCGCTAAGAAGAAAAGGAGGATTACTAATCTGTCAATATCTCCGCCATTACCATCTTGAGTTTTATGTTATTTCATTTCATTTTGAGAGGATGAAATATCCTTTCCACATAAAATCGACGTTAAAATGACGGAATTATGGCGGACAAAAGATTTGTTTTTATGCAAAAAATAAGTTAAATACAAGATGTATAAAGTGTCGAGGATATCAAAATTTTTGAAATTAAAAAGAAATTCTATCATGTCGCCTCCAGATGTTTTAAAAATAATATTTAATATGTTCGACGACCCACCACCACTCGAACAAATTCATCTAACGGAGCAAAATGGGCCGCCAACCGTAGATCTCCATTTTTATTTAGAGGGAACTAGCGCGACATACAGCCCAGTTTTATGGGCCGACTTGCTATTACCTTATGAATTGTGCATCGGCAACGAGAACACTTGTAGTAGCAGCAGTGATGATATGCCTATACACACTTGCGACTCAATCGATTTGGTCGAATTGGACTGTTGTATTCACACTACTCCAACTATTTAGTCGAATCGGTGGCAGCTATTCACACTTGAGACTAAATAGTCGTGCGATTGACAATGACATAGTGTTGCCAATGTTCACATTTTACTCAACAAATTTTACATTAGTGGTCTTCATATAAAGTGATGAAGTATTAAATTGTTAAAGTTTATCTGCATTCTTACATAAAGCACTTTCTTGTCAGCTGTCAACTTGATTAATAAATAAAAAACAATAAAATAAACAAAAAGTGCATACATTGTTTGGCTTTGTTTCTTATTAAACTAGCAACTAGCTGTCAAGTAAATGAAAAGAGAAAAACGGAAGGAATTACGCTCATAAAGGCGAAACGAACAGAAGTACAAGAAACGGAAAAATAGTAAAAATCAGCCATTTATAATTTTCATGAAATTTCATTTTCATTATTTCTATTTTAAAATGCGATTAATGACATTTGAAGAGAACAACAATATCAAGAAACATATGAAAACGGAAGTAAATATCCTTAGTTAGATAATTCTTGTCTATAACTACACCATTTCCAGATGGATTTTAGAAAGCGTCAACTGGATTTTAGAAAGGGGAAATTGGACTTTAGAAACTGTAAATTGGATTTTCGAAAATTTATATAATTATTAATTTATACTTTCATACGCAATAAAGAATTTCTATTCGAAAAATTCTGTGTTAAATTTATTATAAACGCACATTCTGAAATCCAATTCACGCTTTCAAAAATCCAATTTTGTTTTCTAAAATCCTTTTAACGCTTTCTAAAATCCAATTGACATTTCTAAAATCCAATTTCCCCTTTCTAAAATCCAATTGACATTTCTAAAATCCAATTTCCCCTTTCTAAAATCCAGTTAACGCTTTCTAAAATCCATCTGGAAATGGTGTAGTTAATAAGAAACGAACCTTTTGTTTTTAAACATTTTGAAAATATTAATTGAAATATTCAATCTCTACAATTTACCAAAAGTGAAATAAAAGTAGTTCTGTCAGCATGGCAACTCTTTCCACTACGAATATCACTGTTGTTGTTGTAGTCGTTCGACTAAATTGTCTCAAGTGTGAATACGTAGAAGGGCGCCTTGCTGATCAAGCAGTTGTACAACTGTTTCAGTTGGAATGAAATTGGGCTGCAAATCCAACTGTTTCAGTTGTACAACTAATTGAATGTAGTGTGAATGCTTCCATACATTCCCATGCAAATCAACATTCGACTAAATCGATTGAGTCGCAAGTGTGTATAGGCTCTTATAGTGACTAATCGTCACTGTTATGGTGGATTGCGTAAACAAGTTGAGCTCGCATTATCACCACTTGCTCAACATATGTTGGCCACGGATATTTTGGAAGCTAAAGTGGATTGTGATAACGATGATAGAGCCAAGGGTCATGTGGCATGGCACATTGCAGTGGTGCAAATGTTGCATGCAAATAGATTAGATTTGTTTTCACACAATGTGGATGAAGCTGCAATAATGCGACTCTTGCTGCTACAAACAATGACAATGGAAGCCAGTCAACAAGTTTCCGTTTCATCTGCCGTATATCAGTTGGCCATCAATACTTATGTTAAGCCCGAAAATTGCACACATACCTGGACCGAACCAATTAAACAGCAACTACCAAATAGGTTGCGATCCCAACACTTCTATTCTTTATGTATGCACAATGGATGAGTTTTTTGATAAGTCAAAGGATTTTATCAAAAGCTATGTATTTATACCGGTTAAATTGGCTTGGCAAAATCAGAGTTGGTTGATGTCATACATTTTGGCATTCACAACTACGCATTGGTGGAATCATGCATATACAATAGATGTAACCTACTCTAGCGACGATGGTGAACTTGAGGGTGAGAACAGTTTCAAAGCACGCTTTATGCCAAAGGCTAGTACTGTAATTATTGATGGTAATTATCAGCATATATGCCTTGTAATTATTGACGCGACTAGTTACGAGTTTAAAGATGAACGGAAATATATCGTCTGCAAAGGTGCGGCAGCATCTAGGGAAGGAGAAATAAATTTCGCTCACAAGGTGTATAGTTATCTTGGTAGAATTGTGGATGACACCGTGTGTAATATGACAATAGAGGATATTAGTCAAGCTCTAAATGTATTAGTTGAATTCTCATGCACTGGAAAAGAATTTAGACAAATACAAATGAAAACAGCAATTCTTGTGACATCCCGTTTCAATGGTTATGGTTGCCCAACCGCACAAATCGGCCACCGGCTGAAGGTGCAACTGAAAGGCAACACATATTTGGACCCGTACACTTCAAGTCAAAGGACATTATAGAAATAGCTGATTACAAACTACCCGATTTATCCGAAATAACGCCAATGGAGCGTTTGAATTATCTTGAAGCTCTGCAAACTTGGAGATGTGATCCTCTAGGTTATTTTATGTACAGCCGAGTAGATGTTAAAAAGGGTGATGCGCCTAAACCTGGTTTGTACTACGTTAAATCTGCATCCAGGCAATATAGTGTCACACAAAGTTCCTCTGACAAACGAATTTTAAGAGCATGTGGAATGTTCTTGCGTGATGACGACGTACGCAAAAATTGTTCTAGGTTTCACCCAGTTAATTTATTTAGCAAAACAATTCAATATGCGTCTCTTATGCTAGGATTAACTAATTGGACATTCGTTGAATTGGGTTTTACAATATTTGATCACAATAGAATGAACAGCCCCAGAAATCTCTTGGAACCTACATGTTCTGAGCTGTTTCCATCTTTAACACGCAATTTTGTCGCACCTGCCATTCATACTCAAGAGGAACTGGAAAAAATCACCACAATCTGGGGATGGATAACAAATCAGTCTTCGCTGGTGAATAGTGCCAAAGGTACATGGATGAATACTCACTACAGCTGGAATGTTCCGTGGTGGTATATTGGCGCTTTAGCAGAAAATTTTGGTCATAAATTTAATATTAAAACTCCACCTAACAGTGTTTTTGAATTAGATAAGCACACACCTGCTGCTGAGAATACTCTCGATGGATATAGGATTTATGCACCATGGAGTAATCGGTACGATTTTAGCATTTTAACATCTAGTTGTCAATACGAATTTATGGTACGACGAAACCGTGCAGCGTTTTTTGACATTTTAACGCCTGACATTGAGGGAACAGATCTGGCATATAATATGATTTCATGGGATTTAAATAGAGTGTTGGATAAAAAAAAAATGCACTTTTATTCGCACAAGCGGTCGCAGCGGAGCAGGGTACACCAACGGAGTATTGATAAAAAAGTCGGAGTTGTCGAGTTGAATGCTTTAGTTTTTCGAACATTCGGTATCGGACCTTTTGTTGCCTCCGACAGTCGTGTAAATAGCTTTATTCCGGAAACAATGCCATCACTTTTCTGTAGAGAACTTCTGCCACATCCTTCAGAAGACTGGTTGCGCAACATGAAAAACATACCAATTCGGCCACCGGAAAATCTTATCCCGAGTATTGTGCTTGCCAAATTTGTGGAAGATTTGAGAGACTGTATTGAGAAGTTGTGAATATCAGCCGGTTCCATATTCTTCTGTCAGTGGACATTCGGGATACCTAAGCTTTAACTGTCATATCAATACTAACTATTCCAGACAGTTTTTGTTGTTAACTTTTAAAATCCCCGCAGTAAAAATCCGTAATGAATCCTTTATGAATCACTGTTGAATTTCATCTATGACTGAGGAGGCATCAGTGAATACTTTTCATATAAAGACTGCTGAATTTTTCATATAAATGGTTTACTTTCCTCAGAAAAAAAGAAAAAATAAAAATAAAATTGTACTCAGATATAACGACAGTGATGAATATTCAACATTTATAAATTTTATATACATTTACATAAATACGTTATTAAAAAAATATGTATGTAAATTAAATATGGGAAAGAATAAAATGAAATGAATTAAAACAATTATTCGTTTTAATTGCGTTCAGTGCTTTTTATTTTATTTTTTTTTTTTGATTTTGAGTTATGTTATGGCCGGGCAAGTCATCCCAAAAATACTCAACATTTTTATGCATTTACATACATACGATATTAATAAAATATGTATGTACATAAATTAAATGAAATATGGGAAAGAATAAAATGAAATGAATTAATACAATTATTCGTTGTAATTGCGTTCAGTGCTTTTTAAATTGCATGCTTGAGTTGTCGATTTATCGATTCACTTGTTTTGTCAGTCAACTCATAGGCATACGTTACACGGTCAATATAGACAAAATCCATGGATCACGATTTATATTGACCGTGTAACTTGGAGTATTATGGATCGCAAAATATTTAAGGCCCTTGGCAACTTACAATCTGGCATGTCCAGCAGTGTTTATGTGTGTTTTTTTGTGTGTGTTAGTGCAATCGGCAGTCGTCGCGCTACACGTTTTTGTTGTCGGGCTCGCGGCGACGAAAATCAAAACTTTTTGATATTTGCGTCAATCACCTGACACTCACACATATACACCGCTTAACAATACAGATTGTAAGTGGCCAAGGGCCTTTAGAAATTTTAAAATCCGCGATCTGGATCGCAATATTGACAATAAACCAGTGTTTGATTTTCCTATGCACGCGTGCGGGAGCTTTTTATAGCTTTCACAGCGACAAGTCAAAGCACTTCGTTCACGCACAGAAATTTTGCAAATTTCAATTCATTCAGTCAGCATTGAGCTGTTGAGCTAGCAGGTTGTGTTGCTCGTGTAGAGTCTGAATGATTGTGTGTTGGGGTGATTTTTTTATTCGTCTCATATTTTTTTATTTTAATTTTTTTTGTTTGTGGTTTCTTGTGAAGTTAATAATAAAAATACTATCCATTTCAAATTTAAAAATTTTAGTTTTCGACAGTGATTGAGTTTCTTTTGGGTGTAGCCAAGAGCTTTTGTGCTTTTAACACATGCACAATGTTTGAAATTATTAGTGTGATAATCCCGGCAATAAACGAATTGAAAGTGAAAAGGACGAAAGTAAAATATTTTGAGCCTCACAGCGTGAAAAATACCAAAGAGCGTATATTGATAAAAACAAAAGAGGAAAACTTTTCGCGTGTCCCATCTCGCGCTTCAGTAGACTGCACCCTCTTATCCATATACGCTCTTTGAAAATACCGCAATATTCATATTGAACGTGTAGCACTAGTTTGCAATTCATCAAATCATCAATATGAATCGCAATCCAAATATATCGCGATTCATATTGACCATAGTGTATAGCATACAGTGAAATGGCTCTGGGATGCGTAGTCGAAATTCGATAAAAAAAGACGATGTCATCGGCAAATGTCAAAATCGGGGACAGATTGGTATGGCGGCGACTTCCGGGGATACAGATTGGTATGGCGGCCGGATGTGGTTGTTGTAAGAAAAGGGACCATAATGACATGGTCGTAGCAATCAAGACAGAAACGCAATTCCAGAATTGGGAATTGAAAAAACCAATTCATAATTCCGAAAAGAAATTAAGGCTGAGTTCCTAAAACGAAATTCCCGGAGAGAGCGTAAACGCCAGCTATTCCACGAATAACATGTGCAAGAATGTAAAATCAACAACCTACAAAACAGAAAGAAGAAGAGCAACTTATATTGCATTCACGATCGTCATTGGGCCATAACAACAACTTCAAAATCAGCTGAGCACCGCTGTTCGACCTTTTTAACACACATCCCAGAGCAAGAATTATCTAAAGAAGGATATCGCAGTAGATAAGCTGATCGGAATTGTGTATGTATACTAAAAAGTGTGAATGTCAGACAAAACGAATTGGCAAAAATTTTACCTTGAAATTCATTTCTCTTCTCTTTCACATTGACATTTTTAAAGAAAACACACACATAAAAACGGAAGTAATATAACCTCTATTTGGATAAACCTTGTCCCAGAGTCAAGTCACTGTTCTCCGCAGGGTTTGAATTTGCTTGCTGCAAAATAGCAATAGCCGATGTTTTTTGCTTATTGCTGAATTCAGCCGAGCCAAAAACGAAAACACGAATCATTCGCTTCAGTATTCAGCTGAGTCGTGTTTGCTTGTATAGTTAAGCCAAGCAACCAGCGTTGCCACTTTGGTTATTTTTAACCAAAATTGGTAATTTTTTTTCTCTAAAACCGATATTGGTAATTTGGTAATTTTTTTTCCGGTTTGGTAATTTTTTCATACCTTGGGATAGTACACCATTATATGAGAAAAATTTTGGTGTTAAACATTTAATTTTTTTGGGAGCTGTTATGCCTAAATATATTTCGGAGATCACCACATCTCTTCCTCAGACTACTTTTTTTTCTGGGCGCCCGCCGAGATTCGAACCTCAGATTTTTCGGTTGGTAAGCTAATGGCATCACCAATAGGCTACCGCCACCTTGCAATTCGCTTGGATTAATTTTTCTTTTGTTTTTTCTTTTTAAAACCTACCAGAATCAGTGAATTTGTCGACATTTGTCACCAGTATGTTGGCGGGGTTGTGTGCCTTTGTAACCGTAGCTTTCCAGAAGAAAATGTGTAACTTTTGAAGTAAGTTAGTTAGTGGCCGCTGTGGTGTAGTGGGTAGAGTGCTCGCCTGCTATACCAGAGTCCGGACAAACACGAAAAAAGTTTTTCTAATTAATTAAAACCCAATTATTGGTTTTTTTTTTTAAATAGCGGTAACCTCTCGGCAGTGGAAGGCATACCCTCCGAGTGTATTTCTGCCATGAAAAAGCTTCTCACAAAAAATGCATTCGCCGTTCGGAGCCGGCATAAAACTGTAGGTCGACCCAATTTGTAGGAAAAGCAAAAAGGAGCACACCTCGAATTGGGAGAGAAGCTCGGCCATAAAACTCGCCACAGTTATAAACGCGCCAGTGTATTATTATGATAAGTTAATTAAAGGGTTTGGTAGATATATAATATACGATATTTGTGTACTAAAATGAAAACTTATAGTCAGAGATGGGATTTTTATTATTTATAAGGAAAATGGTAATTTTTTGGTAATTTATTTTTTAATTTTTGGTAAATTTTTTATTTTGGCTGTGGCAACGCTGCAAGCAACTCAATTTGAGAGGGTTGCTTTTACTTCCAGCAATTAGTTGAGTGGTAAATTTTTGCTTACAGTTGCTTATTTTGCTGAAACTAGTTTTAAGCAAAACTCAACATGAAAAGATGTTTACAAATGGACATACATACATATTATGTGTACATACTTACATTCATAAGTAAATATGTATAAAAAATCGAAATATGCGTTAACAAATCGTTTCAGCAAAATAAGCAAAAGCAGAAAAAATGCAAAGACACAACTAATTGCTGGAAGTAAAATGAAATCTCCCAAATCGCGTTGCTTTGCTTAACTCATGGAGGAACAATAAAGGAGAATGCATAAGATCAGCTGACTTCTTCTTCAATCTTCATAAACACACACGAACACAAGCATTTTTTTGTTGACATATTCCACACACACACGCACCCTAGCATTTGTGTGGCCCCTACATCTGTCAAATTCTTCTACATTCCTCTTTGCATGACACTTCTCGGCCCACTATGTATGAAGGTATGTCGTTATGCATTCTCCTTTATTGTTCCTCCATGGCTTAACTATACAAGCAAACACAGCTCAAACAAACACTCAGCTGAAAACTGAAGCGAATGAATCGTGTTCTCGTTTTTTACTCGGCTGGCCGAGTTTGCTAATTTACTTTTCGTTAGCAAAAGCAAAGCAAATGCAAATGCAGCAAAAGTAGTTAAGCAATTTCAAACCCTGGTTCTCCGTACACAATGATATTCACCGTCTAACATTGTGAATGGATACAAGTGACTTGACTCTGGGATGTGTGTTAAAAAGGTCGAACAGCTGTGCTCAGCTGATTTCAGGGTTGCTGTTATGGCCCAATAACGATGGTGAAAGCAATAGAAGTTGCTCTTCTTCTTTCTGTTTTGTAGGTTGTTGATTTTACATTCTTGCACATGTTATTCGTGGAATAGTTGGCGTTTACGCTATCACCGGGAATTGCGTTTTAGGAACTCAGCCTTAAATTCTTTTCGGAATTATGAATTGGTTTTTTCAATTCCCAATTCCGGAATTGCGTTTCTGTCTTGATTGCTACGACCTTGTCATTATGGTCCCTTTTCTTACAACAACCACATCCGGCCGCCATACCAATCTGTACCCCCGGAAGTCGCCGCCATACCAATCTGTCCCCGATTTTGATATTTTTCGATGACTTATCGTCTTTTTTTTTATCGAATTTCGACTACGCATCCCAGAGCCATTTCACTGTATGCTATACACTATGCCGTCTAACGTATGCCAGTGTGTTACACACCACTATCAAAAAGGATATATATTTAAAAAAAAAAATGTAAAGACAAGGCAAGGAAGATCAATTTATGCAAAATAGGTTTGCTGTGAAAATAAAACAAAAAACACAAACTATGTACATATATAGCTTGTAACGTTATTAATTAAAACTAGGAAAAGTAAACAAATTTAACGGGTAGGTAAAAGTGGAGTGCACACTACATGATAGTGCTTGACGAACGACCGACAAAAGACCACAGCAAGACATCTACGTCCTGCTGCCTTTGGGGTTTGCGGGTGTGAAAGTAGATACTAGTCAAGGTTTATCCAAATAGATAATTCTTGATACTAGTGTAAACTAACTAAAAACAAAAGCAACTAACAGTAGAAAGTAAAGCGAGAGAAGAAAGTGCAATTTTCAGCATTTGCAACAAATTAATGATGACGCCCTTTGATGATTTTGCTTATCTGATCAATCATGTATTGTTGGGCGATGAACCGGTGAGTATACATACATATGTATGTGTAGGTGTACGCATGCATATACCTGTGCTATTGTATATGCAGCTATAATATGCGAATAAAAATTATTGAATTTTTACATAAATATATCCTTTTTTACTTGCTTTAATTGGCTCTTCTGCCAGACGATTGAGGATTTCATATTGCTGGTGGGCACGCTGGTGGCTTTCATAGCATTCATACTTTGGTGTTGCTTTCCCATACAACCGAAGGTAAATAAAAAAAGAAAAATGGATGCAGCCAAAATGTGTTGCACTTCCCATGGCGGCAGTGCGGGTAGGTGTAAGGCCAAAGCCGACAACTGCGGCTGCAATACTATGTAGAATTATGCCGGTAGCGTTTTCTTTTTACCGTTACAACAATAACAAATAAAATGCAGCAAAAATGCAATGCAAAATTATGTATAAAAACTTTAATATACATAGTTTTGGAAGCGAGCATTTTTTATATATATTAATTTTGCTATTATTGTTTTTCGTTGTGCTTGTTGCTGCAATGGCCAAATATACTTACCTAAACACAGCAGTCTCCTGTGGAGACGTTTTATTTTACATATTTCTTTTATTGAAATCATAATAACACTAAGTTTTCCTGCTTCTTGAATCTACATACATTTGTATCACACAGGATGCAGCCAATCATCGTCAATTCTCCTGCAAATCCATACAAAATTCTCTCGAATCCGCACAGGTGCATAGCAGCTATAGTAAAAGTGTTCCATTGGCGCATAATGAATACACGAACATGAAAAATGGTGGAGGTGGTGGCGGTGGCGGACACACCTATCACTGTTGCACTTAAACAAAAAAAAAAAATGGTTGAGTAACTAATGTAGCAAGCTCAGTGAAAAAAAAAAATACAATTTAATATAAAAACTAAAAAAAAAAATAAGAAATTTAAGCCATACAAGACATAGCGAAATAAGATTTCAAACAAAAACTAATTTTGAAAACTAGACGCGCTTATTAATAAAATCAGGCTAGTAGTGGTGTATCAATTCAAACTTAATGCTCTAACAATGTATAAGAAAGTAATAACTAAAAATTATTATATAAACATCTTTATTATACATAATTATTTACATGTATACATACATACATATTTATTAGATTAAGTAAAAATTAAAATAAAAAAATTAAAATTGTAATGAGTCATAGTCATAGTGTGTAGATTGCGCATAATTATATACATTTTTATTTTTTTATTTATTGTTCTATTTCAAAATATATATGTATGTGATTATAATAATGAGTAATATATGTCAAATGTAGACGAAAAAGTTGAAAAAAAAGACTGCGCTACGCTGAGACACAACGCATGGTGTTCACATGTATGCATGTGAGTATGTATAGTGAACGTTAAATATGTAGCAAGCAAATAGGATTTAATTACATATGTTTTTTTTTGTTTTTTTTCTTTTTTTTTTTGTAAAACAGCTTACATGTACATATATAGTATATCTGTAATGTAACAGAAGAAACATGTTTCTTAATGAAAACTTTTATTTTTAATATACATATATACCTACATTGATACTTACAAGTGTTAATCTGCTCTTTGCATTTGTTGCCAATTGTTTTGTTGTTTTATTAGTTATTTTATATTATTTTATAGCTGTAAGCTGTCCTTTTTTTTACAAGTACTTAAATAAAAAAAAAATTATGTATGTAAATTAAAAAAAAAAAATCTTTTTAAAACTAGTTTAAAAATAATTAAATTTATAAGAATTTTGTATTTTGTATAATTACATACGAACATACATATGTACATATCGCTCATTTGCTGCAAGATCGGCATAAATCAAAAAACGTGATTTTTGAGTTAATGATGCAGAATTGTTCGCTATATCATACTTCATGTTGAGTAAAAAATTCATACGAATATCTCTTATATGCTCCGCTTGAGAAGAGAATATGCCGTTATTTAATTTTATCTCTTTCAACTTTTTTTATACGTGAGAACGACATATCTCAGTTGTGCCACTGCTGCCGTCGTGTTAAGATCGTTTGGCTTTCTCAAACAGAGGCATATTTTGTGTTGTGGAGTTCTTCGTGAAAAGGTAATGGTATTTTTAATCTAGATTTTTTCAAGTACACAGCGCTAATTTGAGTTATGACTATCTTGTTGAAAAGTTTGATTTAATTCAAACATGGTATATTACAAAATATGACGTTCTAGTTGATAAAAATACTATCGCCAACTTAAGTATTTCGTGATATGACGTTATTACATATAAAAGAATGACTAATAAACAGTCATCATTTTACATTATAACAAAATGTGTCGTTGTTGAATATAGAATTATTAACAGTACCAATAAATTGCTCTCACTAACACAAAATATGATGCTATTGCTGATAAAAAATATAGCTATGTATGAATAAAACGCACGATCACAATAAAAAAAGTTGTTGTTTTAGGTTATTTTAAAATGTCAAACTGCAACAGTAGCAAACGATCATCGAGTTTATCCCGATAATCCTCTTTTTCGGAAGAATTTGACGACTCCGTGGCTGATGCAACATACTGTCCAAAATCACCACAACAAGAAAGTGATAGTGAGGATAGCAAGACGAAACATGTAATCCATTAATTTTTTAATTACTTGAAGTAAAAAATTAACATTTTTCGTTTATGAATTATAACTTAAGATGAAAAGATGTTAAAGAGTTCCTTAATTTCTTAAGTTCAAAAGACTGTTTCTACACTCAGAAAAATAATCACAGTAGTATCAACAGTTTTCTTCTGTTAATCCCTAAATTCGTTAAATTAACAGAAATATGTTTAGGTAGATTTAGAGTTATATAAACGAAAACATCTTTTACTTTAACAAATATATCTATTAAAACCTATTTGTTAGTTCAACACAACTGATCGTCAATTATTAACAGAAATTTTCGTTGATATAACTGAGTCACTGTTAACTTAACCCTAATATCTGTTGCTGTAACCTTTATATTTATTTGTTGATTCAACAAATCATTACTGTTGACTATCAAAAGAAAAAGTATTTATTTTGCCAGCTTTCTCCGTTGTTAATTGTTGCTTTGCTTGCGTGTGTGAGTTTTAATTCACGGATGCTTGTTCGAACAAAGGTAAGTATAATAGCCACTAAAGTTCAATATTCAATATACATATCGCTAGCTTAGAGTGCAAATTGTGTAATTCCTTTTTTAAAACTTTGTAGGAGAGACAAAAAACAAAAAATAAAAAAATTTCGAAATGAAAAAAAATTTCCGTTCATATAAAATTTTGGACTTACCCAATTTTCTTCGTTTTTTTGAACTTACACAATTTGCGTATCACAGAATACCAACGAGTAGAAATATGACAAGTATCAGAAACTTGTTTAGCGTAGCGCGTATTTGATTTTTCTAGCGTTCTACATAAAAATACACTTTTTCATAAAAATGGACTTACACAGTTTGAACTCTAAGCTAGCAATATGATGCCGTTGGATTGAATTTCAGGTTGATGTCATGGTTTGAAATCGGAGGACAATATAAAATAGAGAAAACAATATAGCAA
Source organism: Urophora cardui (assembly GCA_960531455.1). Lineage (NCBI taxonomy): Eukaryota > Metazoa > Arthropoda > Insecta > Diptera > Tephritidae > Urophora > Urophora cardui. The sequence continues at coordinate 10,243,235 of OY482671.1, forward strand.
GCAGTGAAGGCGAAGAAGGTGCCGCAATGGAAAACAAGCGGAGATGAAGCTACATATTTGTACTTGGAAGCAGAACGGAGGGAGGATGAAGAGAAAAATGCAAACAAAATATTTAAAAAACTTGCCAATAGCTCTAAAAATACACATTATAAAGTAATTGTTAGAAATAAATGGCCATGTAAAACACAAAGGGATTTATTTTTAAGTGACAAAATTTCAACTGCGGAAAATTGTTGATTTAACAGCAAGTGTTTGGATTCACAGCGATTTTTTGTTTTCAGAGTAGTACAACAATAAAACTGTTAAAACAGAATATCGTCTGTCAATTTAACAGATATATCCTTTGGATGTGATTTGACTGTGGAATCTGTTGTTTTAACCCGTAATCCCGTTGATCTACCAATATCTTTTCTCTCGGTGTATGAATTATAATTAATTTATGTTTATTTTTGTGATATTCATAAGTACATAATATGTATATTTGAAGTTCAAAAGATTGAAAATAAAATGAATTAATACGAACTTATTGTTTTTTTTTTCTCAACAATAATGACACATTATAACTTAAGACACTCTATTGAATATATTTTTGCAACAATAACGTCATTATGCAAAGGAGAGTTGGTTCTTATTCAGGAAAAACCCATAAATGGATACTTGGTGTTGATTTTGCTTTATGGATATGTTAAATATATTATACTGAATTGGTTTGTTTTGAATTTGTAGGATTTCCTATTTTCTGTGTAAGATTGCAGTCAGTTGAAAACTTTAAAAGCGTTTTCTGGACAATCGATTTTTTTTACTTATGCCGGTTTTGCAGCAAATGAGCGATATGTGCACTGTGAACAAATCTTTAGTCAAATCCGTTTTGTATTAATTTTAAAGCATACTTTTAGGCGCCGCTGGCGCAATCCGTGCCATGTGCTGTTTTACAACTACACAAAAATTAATTTCTCTTTTATTTTTAAGTACTGCAATTGAATTTTCTTGCAACAAACATTGTTCTGAATATTGTTTAGCGCCAGCAACAAAAACAAAAAAAAAACATTTACTTAATAAAATTTTGAGAATTTTAATAACTATACCTGCTAAAACAAAAACAACGGAAAACGCCAAGAGAAAATAATAAAAGTACGAGCAAATAAAGTAAAAATAAAATTGTAAAAAAGGAAAAAATAATAAAAAAAAATAATAAAAAAATAAAAAAAAAATAAAGAAAAAAAAAAACAAATAAATAAAAAAAAATTAAAATAAAAATAAAAAAAAAATAAAAAATAAAATAAAAATAAAAATTGTGTTCTTAAAAAAAATTTAGCCACACGGCAATGTGAAAAAGCGGCTAGTGGGGAATCGTATTTTATTATTTTGTGTGTTCAATTAAAAAAAAAATTGTTTTTAAAAATTGTGCACAGATGATAGATGACAGTTGATAGATGACAGATGATTAATAATAGCTCAATAACAAAAAATTGTTAGATTTTTCCCAAAAAAAAATGACAGTTCTCCATATGAAAATGACACTTTTTAGGAAAAATTCGTACCCAAATCAAATTAAAATTGATAAAAAAAAAATAAATTTCGTGCTAGCCACTAAAAAAATATTGCATTTATTCGTAAAAATTGTTTGTTATTGATACAAGTACGTGTAATGAGTCTGCTTCCGTATAACATCAGTGCAAAATTACTAGAATGTTCAGAACTTTTCTTTCATGTGGTTGTTGTTGGGTGTGAGCGAAATTCCAAAAAGTTATAAACTTTTTTTCTTAAATATTTTGAATTGCGGAGTACGGAAACACATCTGATGATAGTTGTCAAATAACAGCTGATTATGAGAAATGACAGATAGGTGATGTCAGATGACAGCTGATGATGACAGAAGAGAGATGACAGATAAGAGTTGTCAAATGACAGCTGATTATGACAGAAGAGAGATGACAGATAAGAGTTGTCAGATGACAGCTGATGTTGACTGGTGACAGATAATAGCTTTATTTCACTACTTTTCTAGAAAAAATTTGCGAGCAAATCTTACTAGACCCTTGCGAACGATATTTGTGACAGTAAAATGACATTTGCTTTCAATGTGAATTGTTAGCAACAACGTACGGATAAGTAAACTAATTTAGCACTTTTCTGCTAGTTTTCCATGTTTTGACATAAATTTGCTTACTTTTTCCATTTTCGCTTTTTTCTTAAATAAAAATAACTAATTTGATTTACTGGTATATTTTTTGTTTTACGGATATTTGCTTTGACCTTTCTGGTCAATAGAAAAATGTTCTAGTGGACATTTGTCCAGTAAAAGTTTTCGAGAGTTCGATGTCTTTCTTGGAGAAAAAGTAAGGAAACACAAAATAAATGTCATCTAAATAATTAGCGTTGTTTAGCAATAATTATTAGTAGTTAATGTGTAAAGAAACGGACATAATGATGATAAATAACAGCTCATAGTGGTCAGATTGAAGTGGACAGTTAACGGAGTTTTTGATGACAGACAAGAGATGATATATCCATATGAAGGTAATTAAGTTTTTTTTATATTTTTATTTTTGAAAATTTGATTAAAACACAAAATTAATTTATTTTTACATATTTTTATTTTTTTTATTTACTTTTTGAATATTTGGTTTGCTTAACAAACTAATACGTTTTTTAATTTACTTATAAAATATTATATACAATGCTTCTGAAATTACAAGCTATTTTTTTAAATTTACTTTATGTTTATTTTGTTTTTAGTTTAATTTTTAAATTCAATTTAATTATTATGCACATATTTACTTTATTTTATTTTATGTTATTTTATTTTATTTTCTTTTATTTTATTTTATTTTACTTTATTTGTTGGGGTAAGTGGAAAAAAATTCAACAACTATTTACAGCGAAGGTATATAGGTGTATAGCTATTTCACGAAAAAACATTTTCGATCATCAGCACTCTTTTCGGAAGTGGATGCACCGGGGATTGAACCCGAGTCCATTCCATCTTCAGCCGCAATGACCCAACGCATAAACACACTCGGCCATTGAGACTCTGTGCAAGCTGTTGGATTTTCCCCATTTTTGCCTTTTTCATTTTCAACATTAACGTTAGTGTGTATATGCTTTTGCATATATTCTCCACAAACGTGCTGAATTTTTTGTTGTAGGCAGTTCGCAATGAACATTGTTGTTGGTATTTATTTTATGTATATACCAAACAACGTTAACAATTTTACTTGAAAGAGTTTTTAGTGCTTAGCACGAAATTTTTTTATTTTAATTCAATTTTTAATTGTTGGGGTAAGTGGAAAAAAAAATTCAACAACTATTTACAGCGAAGGTTGAGTGTATAGCTATTTCACGAAAAGCCATTTTCGATCATCAGCACTCTTTTCGGAAGTGGATGCACTTTTTAATTTTATTTTATTTTCTTTTTAATTTTATTTTTCTATTTTATTTTATTTTATTTTATTTTAATTTATCTTTTCTTCTTTTTTATTTTTTATTATTTTTTATAATATTTCATTTGGTTTCATTTAATTTCTTGTTTAATTTTATCTTATTTTATTTTTTATTTTATTTTTTATTTTATTTCATTTTTTATTTTATTTTATTTTATTTGATTTTATTTTATTTTGCTTTTCTTTTTAATTTTTTTTCTATTTTGGTTTATTTTTTTATTTTATTTCATCCTTTATTTTTTTTATTTTATTTTTTATTATATTTCATTTCATTTCATATTATTTTTTATTTTATTTTGTTTTATTTTATTTTATTTTATTTTTATTTTACTTTTTTACATTATTTTATTCCACCTTATTTGTTTTATTTTATTTTATTTTATTTTACTTTATTCTTTTTTATTTTACTTTTTTATTTTATTTTCTTTTGTTTTTATTTACCTTTATTTTATTTTATTTTATTTTGTTTTTTATTTTATTGTTTTTATTTTATTTTGTTTTTATTTTATTTAATTTTATTGTATTTTATTTTTTTTAATTTAATTAAATTTTTTTATTTTCTTTTATTTTATTTTTTATTTTATTTTATTTTAATGTATTTTATTTTATTTTTTTTTAATTTAATTTAATTTAATTTAATTTTATTTTATTTTTTATTTTATTATATTTTATTTTACTTTATTTTATTTTATTTCATTTTATTTTATTTTATTTTATTTTATTTTATTTTATTTTATTTTATTTTATTTTCCTTTTTAATTTAATTTTATTTTAATTTGCTTTTCTTTTTAATTTTTTTTTTCTATTTTGGTTTATTTTTTTATTTTATTTTATCCTTTCTTTTCTTTATTATATTTTTTATTATATTTCATTTCATTTCATATTATTTTTTATTTTATTTTATTTTATTTCATTTGATTTTTTTTTTATCAACTTGAATTGCATTTTAAAATATCTTTACTTAATTTCACTTAAACCGTAACTTATTTTTATTTTGTGGCACTCAATAGATTAAAAATTTGTATTTTTATGATTTCACAAACTTAAAATTAAATTTATTAAAAGTTTAATAACTAAAATTTGGTTTTAATAATTTGTTATTATAACAGTGATGGCCAAAAAAATGTCAACACAAATAATTCAATAAAACTCTTGGCCAACACTGTATACATAATCATAAATACATATGTGACGCGCAAAATAGAAAGGGACCTAAGGGCAAAAACCGGTTTTGTTCAGGAGAGGCATTTTAAAGATTTAAATACGTACATCTTTCGTGTACCATCAAAATGGATTTTTTACCCTTAGGTCCCTTTCTCTATGCGCTGTCACATATATGTACATACACATTCATATATAAATAGTTTTGGCATTTTTTTTTTTTTTGTAATTTCGTACTTAAAACACTAAACAGTCTTAAAAAGCGCGCGTAGACGCCTCTTCGTTAAAATAAAAATAAAAAAAAAATTAATTTTAAAGTTTATACTTTGTCGTACTTTAGCTCCGCTAACAGCGTTGCCATATCGCTTGCAAGCTCGCACCTGTCGCATGCCAAATAAGATACAGCTTCCATACTTGCACTGGGACTGCGGTGAGCGTAGCGACTTTAATTGGTATTATCTGCCTTCAAAGCTTTACAGCAGCGCAAAAAAGCTTCCCCTTCCCCCCGTTAGCTTAGCTAGTGGTTAGCACTGCTTCGGAAACAGCACATTCATTTCAATTAAAATTTGCAAAACAATAAAAACGCAATAAATCGTAAATAACGCAATGCCAGCACGTTTCGTTAGGCGATAACCGCTGAAGCTCAAAACGATGAAAAGCGAAATGGTACAAAGCAGCAAAATTAGTATGTTCAGCTCAATGCCTTGCGAAGAAATTTTGATCATAGAGTTGCCATTGGTTTTCGAGTAATCCACGCAATTTTTTATGAACCATGGCACGCCCAACGACAGCAAAATGGCGAGTGAATTGGCGCCCAGCGAGTTGGAAACGCCAATGCCATTTTCACCTGTGAAGTGTGGAAAAGAAAGATGGAGAGAGTGAGAAGAAGCATATGAGTGACCCATTATGGTATAAATTAGCAGAAAAGTGTTTAGAGAAAAGTGCTAAAAAACCGTGAAAAACTCACCATTTCGCAGTGAAATCAAGCTGGACACCGCTTCGGGCATAGTTGAACCTGTCGCTAGGAAAGTAAGGCCCATAATGATTTGTGGCACATTTAGAGCAACACCTAAATGCAAGAAAAAAGGGGGTTAATAAAACAGAGTTAAAAAAAGGTAATACTTAAAAGCAAGTAAAACTAAAATAAATCAATCTAAATCACCTAAATTATCACTTAGTATGTTAATTTTTATTAAATTTCCCTAAAGGGAAATTTTATTTTGTTTTAAATTTACAGAAAATGTTTGCTAGTGACGGGGTTTTTTTTTTTTATTGAAATGTACATTTTTACAAAATTCTCTAAAGTACCTAAATTATCACTTCTGTTAATTTTCATCAAAATTCCCCAAAGGGAAATTTTTATTTTGACTTAAATTACAGAAAATGTTCGCCAGTGACGTGTTTTTTATTGAAATGTAAATTTCTACAAACATTCACTTCAGGGAAATTTTTTGGGAAATTTTTATTTTAACTGATATTGATAGAAAATGTTTACTAGTGACATATCTTGGTTGAAATATACATACACATTTAAAAACCTTTTTATTTTGATTTATATTGTCAGAGAATGTTCCCTAGCGACTTTTTTTTTGTTGAAATGTACATCTTTACTAAATTTCCTTTGAGAAAAATTAATAATCTGGCGTAGATTGAAAAAAAGATTCCCTAGTGACATATTTTTTATTATATGTACATTTTTACAAAATTTCCCTTGAGAGAAATTTTTATTTTGACTGAGATTAACAGAAAATGTTCCTTAGTGACGTATTTTTGTGGAAGTATACATTTTTACAAAATTTCCGTTGAGGGAAATTTTTTTGGGAAATTTTTATTTGGACTTAGATTGACAGAAAATTTTTACTAGTATTTTGATTGAAATATACATTTTAACAAAATTTCCCTTGAGGGAATTTTTTTTGGAAATTTTTATTTTGCCTTGGATTGTCAGAAAATGTTTCTCAGTGACGTATTTTGATTGAAATATAAATTTTAACAAAATTTCCCTTCAGGGATTTTTTTTTGGAAATTTTATTTGCCTTGGATAGCCAGAAAATGATTCTAAGTGACGTGTTTTTGTTTTTACAAAATTTCCCTTAAGGGTATTTTTTGGGAAATTTTTAATTAAACTTAATCTGACTGGAAATGTTCCCAGTGACGTATTTTTGTTCAAATGTAAATTTTTACAAAACTGTACTTAAGGGAAATTTTATCACTCCCTGACAACTTAGATATCAATATTGATTGAGCTTTCGTTTAGCACACTAACTAATCATAAACCACGTGAGTGCTGATAATTTCAGCTGCCACTGACAGCTGTTAAACTGCAATTTGTAATTATAATAATCTTTAGAGACTGTCTAGAATTATTTAGGGTATTCCCATAACTATTTAGTATTCTTGTTATCATGCATTCAACTTTGCCACTACAATAGTTAATCACTAGCAATTATTTATTAGTATTCATTTATAAACTTCTGCTAAAATTAAATTAATTAAAAGTAAATCATATACATATGTACATACATATGTACATATTTAATTACTTCTTGTTTTGTTAGTATGTTACTCACCAAATGCCGTTAACATCCAAACGATCAAATAAGCATTTAAGCCAATCGCTAAAATGCACATAATAAATGACAACGGATAGAGGCGGCGATTATAGGCGGGATTCGGTATAACGCAGGCGAGCGTTAAATCGATGGGAAATATGAATGCCCACCAGAATTTCTGCCAACGTGTTTCGCCATGTGGTAAGGAGAAGAGTTTGCGTGGCAGCGGCGGCACGTCGTCGCTTTCGTCACTGAGCCCTGTGCGGATGGGAAAAGTGGAAAATTTTTATAAAATAAATTTCACTTCAAATTTCAATTTTATTTTAAATTTCATTTGCACTTTCAACTAATTTTCAATTTTACTTTTTTTACTTTCAATTTTAGGTTCAATTTTCAATTTCAAGTTTTCTATTTAATTTTTGCTTTCAATTTTAGGTTAAATTTTTAATTTCAATTTCTATTTAATATTATTTTAGATTAAATTTTAAATTTAAAGTTTTCTATTTAATTTCTACTTTAAATTTTAGGTTCAATTTTCATTTTAAAGTTTTGAGATTCAATTTTCAATTTAAAGTTTTCTATTTAATTTTTGCTTTCAATTTTTGGTTCAATTTTAAATTTTAAGTTTTCTGTTTAATTTTTACTTACAATTTTGCGTTTTTCAGGTTTTCCTATTAGGTAATTATATTTTGTGATTCAATTTTCAATTTAAAGTTTTCTATTTAATTTTTGCTTTAAATTTTAGCTTCAATTTTTAATTTGAAGTTTTCTATTTAATTTTTGCTTTAAATTTTAGGTTAAACTTTTATTTCTAATTTTCTATTTAATATTAGTTTAGATTAAATTTTCAATTTAAAGTTTTCTATTTGATTTGTACTTTCAATTTTAGGTTAAATTTTCTATTTAATTTAATTTCAGATTCAATTTCAAGTTTTCTATTTGATTTCTATTTTCAATTTTAGGTTCAATTTTCAATTTCAAGTTTTTTATTTAATTTTCACATTAAATTTTACTTTCAATTTCAATTTCACTTTCATTTTCAGTTTCAATTTTAACTTCATTTTTCCAATTTAAAATTTTATTTTTAATTTCTGTTTCACTTCAATTTAAATTTCAATTTTAATTTCATTTTCACTTTCAATTTTACTTTCAATTTCATTTTCAATGCCAATTTTACTTTCAATCACATTTACAATTTCAATTTCAGTTTCAATTACTTCAATTTCATTTTTAGTTTTAATTCCAATTTAAATTTCTTTTTCTCTTTCAATTTCATTTTCAATTTTTTGAATTTCAATTTGAATTTCAATTTCATTTTCGCTTTCATTTTCAATTTCATTTTCAATTTTAAGTATTCTTTTTGAATTTGAATTTCATTAATTTAATTTTAATTTTAATTTAAATTTAAATTTAAATTTAAATTTTACTTTCAAATTCATTTTCAATTTCAAGTGATCTCTTTGAATTTCATTTTCATTTTCATTCTTCTTTCATTTTCGCTTTCAATTTCATTTTCAAGTATTCTTTTTGAATGTGAATTTCATAAATTTTACGTTTGTATTTATATGGCCGTTTTAGTTATAGGCTTTGTTCAGAAACTCAGTTTGAAGCGCAATCTGCTTTTGTAGTAGAAGCATAGCGTTCATAAACGTAAATTTTGCATGAAGCGTCGCTCATCACAATCATCAAACAAATAATTACTGCCGCCGTTGCGTTTCATGCTGCGTTTCTGAACATAGCCTTAATTTTAATTTAAATTTAAATTTTAAATTTTACTTTCAATTGCATTTTCAATTTCATTTTCAATTTTAAGTATTCTTTTTGAATTTGAATTTCATCAATTTTAGTTTTAATTTTAATTTTAATTTCAATATCAATTTAAATTTCTTTCTCTTTCAATTTTACTTTCAATTTCATTTTCTATTTGAATTTGAATTTGAATTTCATTTTCATTTTTAATTTTCCTTTCGTTTTCAATTTTTAATTTTAATTTTCTATTTCGCTTGAAAATTCCTACACTTACAGCTTTTGGAATGCGTCAAATTCGCCGTCGAGGACATGGTCGAGGTATTATCGGGTAAATTTATCACAAATAAACCATCACCGCCCAGCGGATCCTTTTTGAGTGGCAGACGAGCTTTCGCGCTATTTTCTGGTGGCTCCGTGAGATCTGTAGTGTAAAAATTAAAATATTTTTTATGAAAAAAGAAACGATTGAAATTAAAAGTAAACGAAAACTAAAGCTCTCACATATCTACCGAGCTTTGAGCTTTATTTAGTATTTTAAAAGCTTGCTGCTTCTAGTCAAAAATATCAAACGAGCTTTTCAAGCATTAAAGCTTAAATCCGAGGAAAGATTAAGGTAAAAAATATCAAAGGAGCTTTATAAGATTTTAAAAACTGCACAAACTTACAAATTATCATTTCTCACACTCACCATAACGCTTCGATATACAACAATTCAGCTTATCCTCCACAAAAACACGTATCGCTGGCATAAATTTATTATTATTGAATGTCAGCAAATAATAGAAAATGAGAAAGACCATCATAATGCACGATTCTACAAAAGTAATATAGCCACCCCAAGCGAGTACGATGAGCACTATCGTATTAAAGCTGTAGATGAAACAATCGCGCGCTATAGGCCACCAATCCAATTGCACGGGCTGCAGAAAGAAGAAATGCGAATTAATGCCATATGAATGACATTACGTATACGTCATGTCGTACAATACTTACCTTTTTAATGCACACCGCCGCCAATGCAGCCACACCCAACGTATTAAACATCAACGAACCGATGATGGTGCCCAAACCCAAATCCGAATCCGTTATCAGCGTACTTATCGTATTCGTAAAGAATTCGGGCATTGATGTGGCCGTAGCCATAAATGTAGCAGCAGCGACATCTTTCGATAAATTCAAATCATCACAAATACACTCGACGGTGGGCAGGAAATAATCATTGCAAATGATGGCAAGCAAAATGAATAGATAGATGGCGGCGAATACATGCAGAACGACCCAACCTTGACGGAGTTCCTCCACTATTGGTTGAAAAAAAGTGAGTAAAAAATGGTTAATGTAGTATGTTGAGTATTTTTATTGGGCAAAAATGTGGTTAATTAAGTTTGTTGAGTATTTTTTTATTCGGTGGCAAAAAAGTGGTTAAAGTTGAGTACTTTTTTTTATTGGTTTAAAAAGGTGGTTAATTAAGTTATTTCAAGGCTATTTTTCAACATAAGTTTAACAAAAAGAAGTTTAAAGGAAAGTCAGAAAAAAATTGAGCTTTAAAGCTTTTAGAAACATTTTGTAAAAATATTCATAAAAGTGAAATTTATGAGAAAACTAAAACTAGAAATATTTTTGGAAAAAAAAAACTTTTCTAAAGGTTATTAAAAGCACAGATTTTTGAAGCTTTAAAGCATTGAGCATAGTTTTAATAGAATACAGAAATTATGCTAATTTTTTAGGATTAGTGAAAAATATAAAATTTTGAGCTTTGCTGAAAAGATTTCTAGAGCTTTTATGACGCTTAAAGTAGTTGGGGAATGTATAAGAGACTTTTCTTCGGGGCTTAAAATTAAAAAAAAAAATCTGAAATTATGAATATTAGTCTTTCAAAGCTTTCGCGAAGCTTTATGCGGTTGCAGAAGCTCTGTGTATTTGAAATAATTATTCATTAGAAAGATATAGTAGATACAAGTGCAGGAATATAGGATCAGCTCGCATAAAAATTAAGACGTTGAATTGCAAAGTTCAAGAGAAAGCTTTTTAAAGCTTTTATAACGCTTCAATTGGAAAAGGTGCCGAATTCACAATTTTTATGTATCTTTAAAGTATTATAGAAAAAAATATGAAAATTACTAAAGATTAGTGAAAAAATTACATTTTCAGCTTTGGTGAAAAGCTCTATAAAGCTTTTATGACTTTAAAGCTTTTATGACTTTAAAGTGAATGGGGAAAGTCTAAACGAAATTTCCGGCGATTAAAACTAAGAAATAAATATAATAGAGCTATGAATATCACTACTTTGCAGAGCTTTCGCGAAGATTTTAGTTGCTGTAAAAATAATTATTCATTAGAAAGATGTATGTATGTATATAGTATATACAAGAGCAAATATACACGTACATACATACGATGAACTCGTATAAAAATAAAGACGTTGAATTGCAAAGTTCAAGAGCAAGCTTTTATAGCGCTTCACACGAAAAGGTGCCGAATTCACAATTTTTATGTAGCTTTTAACAGAATGAGAGTTAAAAAGAAAAAAAAAACATGCCCAAATTTCGAACAATTAAAAAAATAGAGAAGCTTTACTGAAGAGCTTTTCAAAGTTTTTACTCAACTTTAAAAGATTGCAGTGAATCAAAAAAAAAAAACATTTTTCTTGCAATAAAAGTGGCTAACACAGAAATGTGAAAAGAAAAATTCTGTTAAGCGCGCTGAAATAGCTTTTATTTAAACTTTGGTTTGTGTCACTGCTAAGCGTAAGCCTTTCTCTACTTGAGCTCAAATTTTGCGTTTTTCATGGATCTATTAATTTTCTATTTCTTTTTCATTATTTTTTTCTATCTTTCTTACTCTCCTTTTTTCCTTTATTTCCTTTTTTCTTTCCCTTATTTCTCATTATTTCTTACTTACGTGTAAAATACTCTGGAAACTCATCCAATGCCGATGCAGCATCATCATCCAGGCATTGTTCGGCGGCGCGTGCCGCCAATGGCTCATTCAATACATACTCAATGTATTGGATTGTTTGGTCCAGAAATGTGACATTGTGCTCTGTAAAAAAGGGGAGAAGCAGGTGAAAAAAACCTAAATTAATAATAAACAAAGGATTAACGAATTTAATAAAAACAAATTACTAAACTATATTGAAATTAATCAGTACGAGAATGTTGTTCAAAAGCGAACAACAACATACATAAATTTATTGCAAACAAAATGTCTCTCATGCCGCTCAGCAAATTAGTTTACAGTAAATATTGCCTTAAGGCAAATATTTTCTTTTGTCTCTTGCGAAATGTCACATTTAATACTTTTAATCTTTATTATGACTTTAATTGAGATGTGTGACGTTATTTATGTAGGTACCAGTGGCGGATCCACGGGGGGGGGTTTGGGGGTTCAAACCCCCCCTTGTGGTTTATCATAGATCCCAAATTAATGCCTTTATAGATTCTGCGCCCAAATTTCCCAAACTGATCAAGGAAAACTCTATCATTCCAAAAGCAATGGTTGGATGGGTTTAGCTGTCCAAAGGAAAACCTCGACATTTATTTTCATTTATTTTCAGATTATATTTTATATGCACATATATATGTATATGTGTGAAAAGACAATTGCGCACTTGTCGTCCATCGAAAAAGATGCGAGCATAGTAGGTAGGTGAAAGAAATACAATTAAAGTACAGCGTTTGACATGGACAATGTAAATGGCTCGTTGGCGTAGCTGTAGCGCCTTTGATTCGCATTTTGTCCATCGCGGTTCGAATCCTGCCGGTGGCTTGTATTTTTTTTTGTTTTTTTTTTTTTATTTATTTAAAAATTAAAAAAATATTTAAAAATGAATAAAAAAATATATATTTTATTCATGTATACTGGGCACACCACATAACATCAAAAATATGTACCTACATGCGAAAAAAGTTCATGTAGGTACTAGGGCTCTTAAAATTATTCGACTATTCGATTATTCGATTAACCGATTAATCGATTCATAACCGTTCACTTGCTAAAAAGTCGGTTGATGATATTCGATTAGTCACCTTGCCGCAATTATTCGAATAATTGCTTTCCTTCGACTACTCGATTTATGTAGAAAATCGAATTTTAAAAATCGAATATTCAGTGAAAATTTTTTACAGATAATTTTAAAATATAAATGTGCTT